>VXBR01009214.1:196782-465553 GCA_013400215.1 Cisticola juncidis | reverse complement strand
GGAAGCCTTTTTTCACACATCTATCATCATGCATGTGTTTATTTTTGCTTGTCCAGTTCAGATTTTTCAATCTGTCCATCAAGCTTATAAAAATTAGAACTTGAAATACACCAAGCATGCTTGAATATATTCAACAACTCAAATTCTGGAACTACCCATGTTTTTCCATGACCTATCAGATAAAGTATCCTTCACATCCAATCTGTTTGCAAATAACAAAATCTCCTGTCTTAAGGAGAACTACCAACACCTACAAACAGATTTCCAGATTCTCAGTTCTTCTGTACAGGAATCAGCACATGGTGCACCAGCAATTTTCTTCATTTTTAGCTCTTGTCTTTCCATTAATACATTCAATAAGGTAATTTGCATCAAACTATCTACTGTAAAGCATTACTCATTATAATTAAGAGAAATTACATCATGAAAGAGAACACATGCATTGCAAAATATCTATTTGTCTATACATTTACCATCTGGTGCAAAGAATTATTTCAAAGTAATATTCCAGACAGGTTTTAGCAACTCATTTTGGCTGAAGGGATTTTAAAGCCTTTTAGGTAATCCTACTATGAAATGGTCAGCATGTCCAAATTTTCCTCAGAACAGACCCCACAGGTTGGGTCCAGTGTGTTCTGGCCATTATAAACAGATGCAAAGCATGCTTACTGCAAAAGTGACACCAGCCAGGGTCACCCCTAGCCTCAGACATTTTGGTATCCTCAAGAATTATCTTAGCAGCATGGACTGTTTGCATTAGATAACATGAAATCCAGAACTGTGGAATGCAGTACTCAAGGTAGGGCCTCAAGAGAGAGGAGTAGAGGGGGAAAATCACCTCTTGAATTATTAGCCCCACAGCTTCTGATGCAGCCCAGAATGTGATTGGCTTCCTGGGCCACAAGAAAATCATAGCACCTTTCAAAATAATTACTTCAGCCCAAACTGCAGGCTACCACTCCAGGTTTAATCAGAAGCCAGAAACCTGACCGGGCAAAATATTGTCCTTAGCAGAGCAAACAGATTTTTCATCTCAGAGACTGAGCAGAGGAATTCAGGCTCATGATCATGACAACACATTAAATTCTGCTAAACAGGGTATAAAAGCATCATTCTGTGAAAAGTCAATCTAATCTTTCATCACCATTCCTTGAGTACCAGCCCACACTGCAGGCCTGGAGACAGGACAGGACATTGTCATGACAGAGGTGGCAACAGATAAATAGGCTGCTTGACAATGGCAGTTCTCCTGCTAGAAAAACTGTGGAGATACCACTCATTTTACTGCTTAAATTATGAATTATTGCATAAAGCTTTCTTCTGCATGTGCTACTTAGCCAGGAGCAGTTGACAAATAAAAATTAATCCCCAGAACCCTCCCAGGACTCTAGCCATATTAGAAAAGGGGCTGGAGCAGAAATTACCATCATTTCCAACTACAGATCCTCAGATTTGTCCTCTTTTATCTGCTGCCATTAGCTTCCTAGACATTTGCATTCCCAGTTTTCTACGTCTGCACCCCTAAAGCAATTGAGGGGGACTTTGCATTCTAGTGACATTTATTGCCTCAACAAAAGACATTCCATTTACCTTAAAATGTAAGGAAACAGGTATGTATCTTACACTTGTGATGCTAGGCTGTCCCAAGGACTCAAGACTGGTTTATTTCACCAGTATTTCAAATTCAAATGGAGATTACATATAGGTACAAATTATGAATACTGAAATATTAGAAGTCACTTTCTTCCCTTGTCACAGCCCAGCATGGAGCTGTAACTGCAAGTTTCTATTAGATGTCATATTTAGTTATCAGTACAATAATTGCATAGCAGACTTGCTTTTTTAATGATAAAATCTATAAATACTGAATTATCTATGTATCTATCATGTGGCATTTAATTTCAGCAAGTTCTAATGGAAACCATGTAGATTCTTGAACTCACTCCATCCTTGGTGCCTACATCTCAGCACATATGTCACTATTTTAGCACCTGCCTACAATTTCAGACATCACAGCTATATGTATGTCAATTAGCTGCAAATTCCACTAAATTAGCACAAGCTGCAGATCTTCAATCAGTCTGGAGAAAATTAGGTCTCCACATGCAGCAGCTTCAACATAACAGCCAACTTCTATGTTTAAAAATTTCCTTTGCCAAAGAACTATATTGTCCAGAAACATGCACAAATTTTGAGAATGTATTGTGAGAGTTGTACAATATATTTTCACTACATTCCACTGTAACTATAATGAACTCACTTAGGAATTGCATAAATGTTTGGTGTATCAGTGTGTTCACTACATTAAAGAAGATATGGGAATCATCTAAATCATAAACCCTTTTAAAAACCTTCATTTTCAACTGTGTTATATGCCTTTGTGGAGACTCTGACATTATTGCCTAAGATTGGCAGGATTATCAGGAATATCAGAAGAACGAGCAACATACAGGAGACAAAGAAAGGAGAGGTTTTGGTCAAGTTCAAGACAGATACTTTTAAATTAGGTCATGGAACTGTAAAACCCTGTGCTCCTACAGATTTTTTAGGAAGTGCAGAATGATTGGAGCCTGTAGGCACAGATGAGGTAAACCTGCATGCTGTCAGAGACAGTCCATTCCACCCACCTGAGGACCAAGAATAGGCAGGGAAGTAGAATTTAGATGTATTCAGCATCTTTCATGTCTTGGCTGGGAGTATCTCTGCATACAACAGAGAACCTTGTCAGCATGCAGATGCTTTTAGTAAAAAATCAATAAAGAATAATTCACTATAATAATAAAGTTTACAATAGAAAGTAAATTTTCTGCTTCTTAAAAAACAAATTGCTAAGAGCTGTTGAATAAGAAGCCTTGAGCATAAATGAGTTGGAAGAATCATGTCTGAGATTGTATAATCTAAATCAAGAGGATTGCATGTTGTCCTTCCTGTTAATCATATATGGTCCATCATTTGTCTCTTCTATAGAACCTTTTGCTTATCTTGGCAGCCAAATTAACTGTTGTCTGTAAAACAGAGTATTTGCAGGAGGTGCTTAACTATTCTCAATTTATTTGTGCGATATGCTTACTGCAGCAGAGCCTTAAAGGATTCTGAGTTCCTGGAGGCTACAAAGATGGGGAAATGCACTCTCCTTACTAAGTAATTAGATAAGGGTAAGACAAAGCCAATAAAACTATATTTTCATCTTTCATTTCTAAAGGAATTGCCATGGGTGAGATTTTTCTGCTGAGAATAGAAAGTTTTTCCTATGAATTGTTTCTGACAGGCTAAGTGCATTTATTTTCAAATTCTGTAATGCTTAGTCCAAACAAATGCTTATAAGCAGCAAATTAATTCCACTGATTTTTTTATGCCTCAAGGCACTATTACAACCTCTACTTTGTTTTCTTCTGCAAAATAATAAGCCAGTGAGTCAATGCATTGCTGAAATAGAGGAAGAAGTGAAATAATTTAGAAAATCACAGGCTAAGCTTTCAGAGTTCAAGTCATGGATTTTACTTCTCCATTCAAGAAAGCACAATATAGTAAAAAGAGTGAAAACAGTGAAATACCATTACAGTACAATGAGTCAGGAAAATACACCTTGATTCATGTTGGTGTTTATTCCAAAGCAATTCAATGAGCCACTTTTCAACCATTTCTCCCCCCATAAAACCTTAGAACATACCTTTGGCAGCACGTTTTTTACACAGCATGGCATTATTTTGTTCGTTTTTTCTTGTGTGCATACTTAGAGCTCACCATATCAGCTCAGTTTAGTGGTTCTGACTTGTGCAAGGTGAAGGCAATTACTTTTCAAGACTCTTGCTAAAATATGGCACAATATTTTTAACTCTCTCCATTGCTCCTGCCCCGAATATTTTGGTAGCTGTCTATTGTTTTTTAAGTGACTCCTATGATAATGCATATCTTACAAAAAGTACAAGAAATGATCTTGCCCTCTAATGTGGTCAGGAACCAGTACAGGTTAGATCTACAGGCTGCCTGTAGATCTAAGTAGAAACAATGCTCCAGTGCAGCATAAGCCTTTCATTGAAAATGTTTATGTCAGTTATGTATCTTCAGAGTAATCCATCCTCCCTGCATCACAGACCACCTTGGCTGTCATGTGGATGGGATCATTATATGCATCCCAGTGGATTAAATACTTCAACTCCACTTGTTCTTCCCTGGGGCCACCTGAAGTACATGAGTGAGGAAGATCTAAGTTCCCTCAGGAGAGGAATTCCAGTGGTGGTTTTAGAGCCAAATTTCCTCTTTGGATTTCTACACCTATGGAGTGTGTCCAAGGCTGGGGTTTTTTGGTCTTTCTACTCTCAGAATCAAGGAGCACCCAGTGCAATTATGAAAGCCAAGAACAGAGCTTTCCCACTGATCCAGATCACAGATGACAGTAGGAGGACATAAGCACAGCACTATCCCATAGCTTGATCCCATAGCCTCTACCAGAAAAGTGCAGGCTCTCTCTCTGCAAATTTTGCTGAGAATCACCTCACCATAAGCACCATACCAAAGCCTGGGGACACAAATATGCAAGAGGGAGAAGCCAACAGGCTAAGCACCAGGCAAAACAAGAATGATTTCCAGATTTGATTATGACTACACTGGTGGTCTGGGCTTGGTAGTTTGATGTTTCTCAAGTTCTCATGAGTAAGGGAAATATTTGCCATGATTTCCCATCTTGAAGAGTTTCACTGTGCATAGAAATCATGAAACCAGCCAGATAAACATTCCACAGGACTGTAGTTTGCTGGCCTGTAAAGCTAAGGCATATTGCAATCTTGTCTCATAAAATATTCCAAAGCAATTATGGCAAAGTCCAAAAAGCAACAGATAAGAACAACTGATACTATTATTCCTGCACTGGGATGGAAGGCATTAAAATGGTATTCACCAGGCTGCAACAGAAGTCCAATGAACTTGAGATGACTAAGAGGCTGTCTCACACCCTTGATCTGTCCTCCTTTACCTCTGTAATCCTTTTACAAGTTTAAAAAAATCTAAAAGTGCACTTCACTTCTTCTCAAGGTGCCTGGCAGCTTTATACAACCTGAACACCTGGAAAGCCCTGGGTTTTTATATATGCAGCAGTGATCACTATAAATGAGCTAGTCTAATGAGAACACATAAAAATGAAGGCAGCTTTCCTGAAAGCTCTGAAGCATAATGGAAGAGTTTTTTTTCATCTGAGCAATGCTCAGATAAGGATCTGAAAGCACTTCTTTCAAGATTCACTGTTAAAAATGTTTCTGCTACTCAAAAATAAAAGTCAATCATAAAAATGATCATCTGTGTTAAAATACGGGAATCTCAATTTCATATTCTGCCCAGATGAAATGTAGGTGTTCTTCTGTAACAAGTCTTGGCAGTAACACACATCAACATCTTTATCAGTCCACTCATACCCTTGCAAAAACCTTACTGACTCCACCTCTAATCAATAAATATTATGAAGTCAATAGTGCAAGTTTGGCATTTAAGACTATTTGTGTCTTCATGCAGATGCTTGCTCTTCACATGAAGTCAGAATCAGCACACTGACCACTGATCCCCAAACAGCTTTGAAATGCCTGCAGCAAATCACAGCACTGCTTTGCTTTACAAATAACGCAACTGTTTAAAGTGAACAAAAAATTTTAAAGGCATTAAATGAGTGTGATTCTTCTTTTACATCATGAATAGATTTGCACATTGTCATGAATTACTGGGATTTAGGATCTGGTATCCTAAATTGAGGGTCTTCTGTGAAGAGTAATCTTTATCCAATTTGATTTACATTATATTTCCTTCTATGCTCATAGATTTTCCCACCTGTGATTAGCCACAGCTTTCAAGACTGCCTGTACCAGTGCATGATAATACTTCCAGTTTCAGAGCAGTATGACACCTCCCATTAGTCACAAAGTCACAATCACTATCTCCATGCATTGTGAAAAAACAATTTAAGACAAATTAACCTCTATGGTGTGCAGGTCAGGGCTTTTTCTCTGGAAATCATTGCATTCCAAAAATTAACAAAATCAGTTTCTCCAGTAACCAATATTAGGAGAGAGATGTGAATTATTCAACCTTTTCCTTTCAGCCAAATGATTCATCAATGTTTTAAATTGGGTACTTCAGAAGTATCTCATATTACATACACAAAGAAATACAAGTTGAATATCAGGAGTTTTGTCCAAGGTCATACTCAAAGTCTGAATCAGAACAAAAACTGAACACAATACCCCAGACCAAAGCCCTCATGATTTAAATTGAATGTACTACAGACAATTCAGAGATGGTGCTTGGACAAATGTTTGATGAGATATCTTGAAATGTCTAGGGAGAACTAAGCTCTGTTTCTGAAACAGCTTAATCCCAAGGAACTCCTGGGGAAGAGGCAATTTTCTACATCCCTGCTCACATCCATAATATTTATCTGTATTATCTATTATGCTCAGAGCACATTTTCTCCAGAAGCTGTCAAACCTATGCATCCTTGAAGAGGTCACATGAGAACAATCATGTCCTCTGTATGTATTATAATTGATTTTTATGGAACTGTATAATAATAAAGGCAATATCAGTTATCCAACCTTGCAAATTCACAAGCACCAATAGCACTACACAGCTCCCCTTACACCTTTTAAAGGTCTTGCAATTACCATTCTAAAACAGCACAGAAAAAACACTGCAGACAGACCTCTTAACATAGGAAGTAGATTAATCATAATGTCATCTGTGTTTTGTTGTGGGTTGTTTTTTTTTTTGATAAAAATATTCAGTTGCTAATAAATAAACAGATTAAAGTGGGCTTAAATTGAATGCTATGGTGTGGTTATGTTCATATGTTTTAGTGAAGTGATAGCCACTTAATGCACAGGGCAAGACAGGTTAAAGAAAACTGCAGGAACCTGGGAAACCTTTATGCTTACAGAGGCACCTTCATGGAGCCTCAAAGCATAGGCAGCCCCCAAGCCAGAGCTTCCAGAGTCATATGTCTGGGCTTAGTCACAATTGTAAAAGTCCCATTTTAAGTGCCTAAGTCATTTTCTGACTTTAGCTAAGAATACAAAGCTTGGATATTACTTAATGTCCCCTTAAACTACAACAGATTGAACTCTCTCAAATTTCAGGAAAGGGGTTATTAAATTTAGGAGAGTCTGTATTTCAGGTATCCTATGTGTTAGCTTTGAACGTAACTACAGGGGCTCGTATAAAGTCAAGGCAAGAGGAATATTGCTCAACTTTTCCTGGAAAAATCTGTTGTGAATAAAGTAATGAAAAAGAGGTTCTATCGGCTGTCTTCATGTTGGTCTGAAATACACAGTGACACAACTTAAAAAAATGCCAGTGTTACCACTTGATTTCCTGCTATGGAGACACCTCCCTGAGACTTCACTGCCATGCATGTGAGTGCAGGAGCAAAGTGAGGACAGTGACATGGTAAATAAAATGCCAGTATAGCTGCTGGAGCAGATATGTAAAATCTCCCACATACAGGGTTTGGCACAGCACACAATTTAAGGACAACGTCTCAGGTGCAGCTTTCTTCTACAACAGACAGGGGAAAAAAAGAAGTCTAGCAGAGGCAAATCCATTTGTTTGTTTGGTTTTTTCTCCTCTCACAGATGTATTGTCTTAACCAGTATTAGAGAGACCATCTGAACTGTTCTTGGCAAATGGAAGTTACCACAAAAATATGGTGATGAAAACTCAGTAAAATCCTCCAGATACATTCTCAGGCCCTTGTTTGAGATTATACATCTCCATTGGTATTTTCTCACTTTCTCTTTATTTCCACTGAGTTTTTGTTTCCTGCCTGATCACTGTGAAATGCAGCTGGCTCTTGCTCCATTGATAGCAACTCACAATGAAGGGGCAGCACAGCTTTACTTGTTTGACTTGAGGGAAATCTATGATATGTGAAAATAAAAGGCAAATTTAAGACACCTCAGAAAACAGCTAAAGCTCACACAGCACTACATTTTAACTCTCTGCTTGGTACCAACACTAAAGAGTGACCTTGTAAGTGCATTTCTTTCTTTCAGTGTAATAAGAGAGAGTACCTATATTCAGCTTGCCATCTTCCCTACAGCTTCCTATAAAGTGATTATTCTCATTGTAGCCCATCACTGGGTTCTAAATGAAGCCCTCTCAGTTTCTGTAATCCAGGACACCTCCAATGAAACACAAGAGGCTACATGTTCATTCAGCAGGAGTTCATTCAGGAAGAATTTTAAGCCTCATGTATAAGACTGATAATATTCATGACATTTTAATTTTACCAATATTTGTTCCATTCATTAAGAAAATGCAGCACCAATCAGGCTTCACATCAAAAGCCTCAGCTCCAGCACTTTCCTGGTGGCCAGTGCTGCAGCATGTGACTACTCTCAAGAGATGGCAACAAAGATAGTGACAGGACATTCATCTGCTTTTTCCCAGTTTTCACTTGCCACTCTAAATGAAAATCACTTCAAGGTTGTTGTAGCTTATTTAATTCTTTCTGTTATGGAAATTCTACTCCTACCACTCAACTCAGCTCCCCTCTGTCATATTTGCAGCACAATATCTCATGTAAAAATCGTGCAAATAACTGTGTCAGCCTCCTGTGTGATATCAAAATAAGAAAATAAAAACAGATATAGGAACCTTAAAGATCAAGTAAATAAAACTGCATCCTTGATGATAAAAATAAATTCAGAAATGTCCATTAAACAACATTTTGAAAATCACCTGAGCAGTCATTTCCAATTGTTCTTATTTGCAGTGTTTGGAAATCCACATTCTTCTGAGCTCTGTAAATATTTCTTCTTATTCTTCTACATTAATTTTTATCTAAAATTTCACTTCCTCGGGATTAGTAAAGCCATTTTAATGTTGAATTCCCAAGCTGCAAATCTCTTGGAAACTAAGCAGTTTCCAAGATCTTCCTCTTTTGCAGACATTTGTAATCATTTTAGAGCTAAGTACAGTGATTCATTTTGCACATTGGAAGGCAACATCTCTGAGTGGATTACATTTTAAAGTTTTAAAAACAAAGAAAAATTAATGTAAAAATTCTTGTTGCATAAGAATACTGTACCTGCTTTTAAGAAGGTATAGAATGTGGAAAGGTTCTAAAAAATGTGCTGAATTAAATTTCAGACTGGTGCTTTCAGACATTCCAAGAGGGTACCATGCTCACTATGACAGCAGTGCTGATGGCAAGGGAAGTGAAGTACTGGAAGGGGATTTGGGTACCTTGAGAACCCCTCATCATAGTACTGACCTGAACTTCTAATACCTCCTCAAAAAGGCATTCTTCGGCGTTATTTCCCTTATTTCTACAGTACATGTTACATCACCTTCATTTTCAATAGCAATTCTCTCAGGAATTCTGAAAATAAAAGCAGAATGCAAGAACAGAGGGTAATGTGGGCCCAAAGGTGCAGAACTGATCATGGCAAGACAACATGACAGATTGTCCTCTGAGCAGCCAAAGTTCCCCTGTTTTGGCTGGTTATCACTGCTGGTCTTATTCACTGGATCCATACTGTGGAGTTTTGCCCAGGAGGAGATGGGAAAGGAGACTTGCAGCAAATGAGAAAACATTTCCTTCACACTGTTCTGGTTTCTTTAGTTAACTTACCAAGGCTTCCAATTTATCCAAAGTAACTGCTAGAGTATTTGTACTTTTGTTCTACTTGTTTCAATAACTGAAACAGTAATGAGACTCCATATTTTATATAAATCTCTAAACGTTCTCAAGTACTCTATTTCCCATCTCATTTGTAAGATGGAAAAAGACAATCAAGTTTTCTACTTTCCATTTAGTGGTTTGCTATAATGCCTTTGGGAAACAGCTATTTTTTTCATTTTGATTTTAAAAAAAATCCTATATAAGAGCCCTTATTTGGCTTTGAGAATCCTTGCCAAAACAAAACCAGATAATGAGTGACTTGAAATACAATTTATTTCCACACTGTAGATTTAATGGAACCCTACATCAAAGTAAGAGTAGGATTTGTGGCCTGCAGGAAAAGCTGAGAGAAGGCAGTTTTCCCACTCAAAAAGAATTTTTTGTAATGAATTTCAGTGTCAGGATCAGGTGTTACCATATGAACCTCCTTGAGGCCAGTAAGTTCAGTGAGAGGAAGTCAATTCTGAGAAAAGGACTCAATGCCAGAGGTAACAATAAGAAAGAGGTGGAAATATGATGCCTTGTTATCCCTGCAGGAACCTATTGCTTCAATTTCCTTTTTTATTGTAAGTAGGATAAATACACCAGGAACTTCTCATTTTCTGTCTGTGCTGCAGGCTCTTCTGAAGTTATTCTGCTGCTGTCACAGCACCCTCTCAGAATCACAGATGGCACTTGGAGAGACCTGTCGGTCTATTACTAATGGAACATTCTCAACTAAGATTTCTATACAAATACAGCTGGTCTTAGAAGCTAATTGCCAAATGAAAAAAGATACCTAGCCTGAAGTTGTCCTCCAAGTCACCAGTTAATAACACAAGCACTGTTTCTTCATGAAAATGCCATATCTCTTGAACTTCACAGCTCACATCACCCAGCTACACGTCACTCTGATATGCACACAACTGTGTACATCCTCATGGGAGGTGAAAAAACATTTCTTAGAAATTAGGGTCTGAAATAGGTGAGAGACTCTCTTCTCTGATGGCATGCTGCTGGTCCCTCTCTTGTGAGGAAGAAGTTGCATCACTTCAGATTTACATCCTAGACTGCCAAAGCGATGTGATCAAATACACCAGACCAGCTAGAAAACTAACAAGGAGAAGGGGGTGATGACTGAAGGGGAAAAGCACACTAACAAAGAGAAAATGTGATCCTGGAATGATGGGCTCCAGAACAACCCATGCTTTCCAACTCTGAACAAAAAAGACCCTTTCTGTAAGCAAGTTCTTCGACACTGACATCACAAAGATCAAGCACTCATGCTGGCTGCTGCTTTAGAGACTGATACAGAAGAAATTTTGACAATTACATGGAAAGATTTTAGCCCTTTCAGATTAGAATTAACTCAGAATAAATCTAAACTATTTCTTGAGAAGTGCTGCTTATTTCCATAATCATCCCAGTTGCCAGTGATAAACTGAGAATGGGTAATGAATGGGAAATATCTCCTCACTTTTGTTTCAACTTTGTCCTTGAAAAAATAACGTAGATCAGGGAAGACACGTAGGTGCTGTTTTTCTAAGTTGGCAGGAGTAAGATTTACATATCTACAAACACTTTAGAGGTATCTCACATTAGAAATAGTGAGAGAAATTTTCTAGCAGTTAGGAAAAGCTGCATGTTTCTCAGACTGAGACCCTGAGTCTGGCTAAGAGGAAGAGTTTAGAATCAATCTTTATGTACAACCTTCAGGAAATATTGTTGTTCCACACTGACCTACTGGTCAAGGTTGAAGGAAAGGGGAAAGTTTTCCTAGGAATATGAATCGTGAAAAATACGTTTCTTCAGTGCACAAATAGAAAGTAGATAGATAACAAGACTTGCAGAACTGCATGGTGAGACTAGACATGATTTTTTGACTCATGCCAAAGAGATTCTAAAATTACTGTAATACCACAGTTCTGTTCAAAAAGTTTATACAGCTGTTGGATTTTGCCACACAACAAAGGACAAAAGCTAGAGTGTTTTCCAGGAATTTTTTATGGCTCCAAATTCTTGCGAGTGTTTAGAATGACTATTTTGGGGAAAGAAACCAAACAGAAAAGGGAAATAAACAATCATTAACCAGAGAAAGAGAATACCCAGCAATGTGCAGAGGGAGCTCCTCAAGTGAAATGGGTTCCTCATTCCTGAAGGATATGAAAGCATGACTCTGAAACTGTTTTTATGAAAGAGAACTAATATTGCCTTCTCCTTAGGGACTGGGCATGATCTTCCAGCTCAACTATATTGCCAACCAAGGAGCTGTATTACTCCTCTGTGGAAGCAAGAGAAAGCACATTGTAACTTAGAATTGCCTGGTCTGTGGCTTCCCCCAGGCTTGGCATATGATAATAAGTAGATTTCTTCAAACCTGAGCAGCTCAAATGGAAAAGAATGACAAGGAAAAACCTTCAGCCCTCCCACTTGATTCAGAAGACTGGGCAATGTAATGCCTATTCCCCTGCACAACATTATCCTTTCCTTGGACCAAGAAATGAGAAGAGCCACATGATCAGCATCAAGCGTCTGTTTTACTAGGGAACCCTCTTGCTCAGAAGCAATCTTCAAATCTCAGAAGCATCTTCCAGACTGAATATGTAGGCAAAAATTCTTGGTCCCACTGCCATGGGACATTGACATCATCAAGTCCAGAGCCTCTACGTCCCATTTGGCCAAGAGAAAACAGCACAAAGTGGTTTTTTTTCCTATGACAGTCAGGATCACTACCTACAACAGCTTAGAAAATCCCAGTTGTATAAAGGTTCAATGTCTGACAGAAGACTTCATTTTTGAGGAAAAACAGCATATTTCAGTCATGAAATATCTTGGCTATATGCAAGAATTTGCTATTGGGTTTTGAAAGATGCCAGAAAGCATAGGTGCCATGCATGAATCCTGATTGCTACCAACAGGAACTGCTCCTGACAGCCCTAATACTTATTTACAGCATTCCTGTATTTGAATCTGATAGACAAAAAAGGCAACCCCCTCACTCTTCAACATTAGATAACATAGAAAATGCCATTCAGCTAATGAGCAATCCTCTGAAACACAAATGGTTTCAGTGGTTACTCATTTCTAAAAGATGGCACACCTACCATATCATGATGTGTTGATGATCCCCTCCATCCATTCCAACATTCCTCTGTAAACAGCAATACTTTCCAGCTTGGGAAGATACATACTAAAGGCTGGCCAAACATTCCCCAACATCATAATAGTCCCTGCATGCAGCCCAGAAGATTTACAAGCCCAATCACATACCACTTTCTTTTAAGCTTCAGTTCATTCTGACACACAAAACCTCTGTTTGCATAATAGTTAGTGAGAAGATTACCTTTTAATGGAAAAAAGATTTTTTTTTTCTGTTTATAAGAAGTGTTTCTTGTTTAATTAAAAAGGAACCTCCTTTGGTCAGCTTTGGAAGCAACTCTTCTTGTGCAAGCCAGCAATACCTCTCATCTGGAGAAGCAGCATCTCAAGCAAAAAGACAAAAGCTCCTGGCATGAAATCCATTCTGTCCAGTGGCTGCTCCCCCAATCTCTTACATCCCTTCTTAGGATCTGACACATTCACAGCCCCTTGGTTTCTCTGTAGGTGAAGATGTGCTCCAGTGCTGTGCTGCAGGTGAGATCTCATGTCTCTGAACATATCCTCAGACCACTAACTTGGTTGTTGAGATACAAAAGAGAGGAAAAAAAACGAAGTTTGCTCTCCACAGCTCAGTCCTTTCAAAAAGTGTTGAATATTGTAGATTCTCAGGCCTCACTTGATGTTCTTCTGTGTTTGGTTAGAGGCGGATCATGTGCCCCTCTGCCCAGTTGCCAGGGCAGATGGGCTGTCTCTGTTTGTCAATGTCCAGAGTAGAGGTGATCCAACACACCCCTTGTTTCTTCCAAAGAACTGATGTAAGGAGCCAAAGCTCATCAACCCAAATTAGCTTTCAGCTTGCATGCAGCAAGCCATCAGCCTGCAACCAATTCCTCTTCTGAGGCTCTGTTCGGCAGGAAGAACTGGAATACAGGAAAGCTTGCCCTCCATGGGGCAGGACCAGGTTAAGGAACATTTCCACCAACTGAACATACACGAGTCTGTGTCCTCTGATCCAACACAACCACGAGTACCAAGCGAGTTGGCAGATGTTACCAAGAGGTCACACTCCATCTTTGAAATGTCATGGTGAGCAGGGTAGGTTCCCAAGGACTAAAAGAAACTCACTTAGTCTTCCCACTTCCTTTCTTCATTTATTTTTAAAGTGTTCTAAAGAAAAGCTAAAATAAAGTTATTCTTTCACAATAAAGAATACAGTTTTACACTGTGTTTGTATTTATATAGACATACCCACATACAAATATCATATACACCTCTCTCCCAGGGAGGATATCTTCACCATTTTTAAGCATCCATTCTGCTCTTCCCTCACTTCTGTGTAAGGAAGGCTTTCAAAAGAGCCAGAAAAGCTTTGAGCCCTCCTTGAGGGCTAAGAGTACTCCTTGAAGTGTTGGCACTGATCAGAAACAAAGGTAAAGATACACTTAACCTTTTCACCAGTTTTCCAAAACTGATACCGTTTTAGCACTTTTCACTTTACAGAAAACAGATAAATAAAAAAGTGTGATAGAAGGTCAGCATGGGCTCAGGCAACAAAGATCTTTCTGCAGACTCAGCTAAAACCCATGTGCAATGTAGTGAACACTTATTTTAGCTGGAAGGTCACCACCAGCCCCATTCGAAAAACAAAACCTTAAAACTTGGCATTGCCTGGTTTTTGTAGAAACAGTACTAAATTCTGGTTGTTCAATATGGATCTCGTCCACAGGGTGACAAAACGTGGCCAGTTCTAGTTTCCTCTTCCTGATATTTTTGTGGAGCATTTTTAAGAGTGTCAAATGAGGGAGATTGTATGGTCTCCTTATGGCTGTGTTGGTGTTCTACAAGGCTCAGAAATATATCACTGTTAGAAAGTTTGCCCTAATTATTACTGATCTATCCAGGATGGCTACCCAAAATAAATTATCCCCCTCCTCTTTGCAACAGCCTTGAGTAATAGATAAAATGCTGTTACGTTTCCCTCCTACTTCTTCCTCCTTTAAGCTAAACTCCATTTCTAATACTTTTCATGCTTTCCTTTTAGGTAGTATTTTCTTTAGGCTCCCAACTCATTGTTTTTCTGCACTCCAGTCTTCATCCCTCAAAGTTGTTGCCATGACCTCCACAATGCATAGGCACATATCTGTGGCTCCTAACCAGGCACAAATTTGGAAGAAATTCTGCTCACTTTTTTTCTGTTTCTATTAAAAACTGGAATCCCTCTGCAGTCACTGGTGGCTTTGGAAATGGATAGTTTTATAGATTTTCCATTCTTGCATCTGAAGTTTTTATTCCCTGTGTTTAACAGAGATCATTAGAAACACAGTGGATTATAAATGTTAGTATCTCATGCCCTGATCACATTGCCATCCCTCTCAGCAGTTACTCTGCTGACAGACAAACACTCCACAGAGCTCAGAGAACAGACAGAACAGATGCCTATGGCCCCTTCAAACAAGCCTTTTTCTCTGAGCAGCAAGGGCTTGGGGTTTGGGCTTGGTTTGGTTTGTTTTAAATCCCTGTATAAATGGGCAATTCACTTACTGGCCCAGCTCAGTGGTCCACAACCTCAAAGGAGTAGATCACAAAGGATGGTTCTCCTTAGAAACTTCATTTTTCAGCATTTTGCCCACAAAAAGTAATGGTAGGCATAAAATAGTGGAGTGCAGTTAGGAGCAAATTTCTCCTTCTTGTAGGAGTTCCTTTCTACATCTTTGATATTCACTGTGCCTTTTCTCACCCTGCTACATAGCTGTGGTGACACACAGGCTACAGCCACAGTCAATACCAATTTATTGTCCAACTCCCATCTGTAGCTGAGTAACAACTGCTCTCACACAAAGTCCATCAGCCCTTCAGGTTACTTTGCTCTGCACCAAATACTCAAGACATTCAGTTTTCTCCCTCAAACCCTCTACTTAGATATTCAAGGACTACTTTGTCCAGCTTGTCAAAAGGACAGGTACAACACTTTCACACAACTGCATCATTTCTGCATTTGTCATTGTCCTCACCTGTTTCTCCTAGCTGTCCCTTACTCTACTTTCTTGAACACCAAATATATTTTGCTTTTTTTTTTCCAGTTGGACCCTGTTGTATTTTAAACCCAGGTTTGAAGATGGCACATCTTTTTAGCCTTTCTCCTCACATTCTTTTGTAAATATTTTTATTTGCTGTAGTACCTTGACATAGAATTTACATCATGTCACAGAAAAAAATTATAAAGAACTCTCCTTCCATGACCTTCTTCCAGGACAGCTGTAAAAGAGCCCCTGGATCATCTTCATGGCATCAGGCTTAGTCATTCACTGCCTGAAGAATACTTTCTTTATGGAGTCTAATTCCCTGTGACTTAAAGGAACATTTCTTATGTCTCATATGATATTTCTGTAAGCTCCAAGGTCTTGATGGATGCTTGGAAAGCTGCTTCAAGGTTTTTCTCCTAAGTGAGAGTTTCTGGAGTTCTGAGAGGCTTTTGAAACTTCAGTAATTCTAGGTTTGGTGCCACAAACATGCAGGTGCAGAAACATTACAGGATGCTAAAGGAACCTGGCATAGACCTACGTGAAACTGTGTAATAGATTTGCAGCAAAATGAATGTCACCTAGACTATACCTTCTCCCAGGAATTTCCACATGATGCTCTCAGGCACATGGTGTGATTAGCTTAAGGAATAGCCTACCTTTGAGTTTTGTCTCCTCGGTTGATGTCTTTAGCCACTTCAAATAGCTTTCTTAAGTGGTTTCCATTCATATTCTGCGTTCTGACCAGTAAAAAGCCCATCCCTCAAAATCTACACTCAGAGAGGTGAAGGGGCAGCCTATCTGATTAACCAAAGCAGCTCTAGAGCAAACTTGGTTCAGCCTTAGGCTGTCCCTGTTGCCACGTTGGGCTCTGGGCTCACATCACACCACAGTGTAGAGGAACCGGGGCTGCTCCAGGGTCTCTGCAGGGACCCAGGTCTCCACAAGCACCCAGGGGCTACTGGAGCCAACCTCTTCTACTCTTCCTGGGTGCCACAGGAAGCCAGTGGGTCAAATGGAAGAAAGCCATAAAAATAGCACCCACACATCCACACCCACATCTGGCAAGAAACACGGATGGGTTTGTCACACTTTCAGCGCAAGCTGAACCTAAAATGTCTCTGGAAATAGAAATTGCACCCAAAAGAGCAGCACGTGGAGGGGGCATGTCAGCAACACCACCAACCACACAGCATCATTTCTGAGGGTTTTCTAACCTATGACACACAGGCACTGAGTTGAAATTCTTGCTCCTAAATAGTAATATTTTATCATTTTCCAAAAAGTTAAAAAGAAAAAAACACCAATAAGAAGCACCTCTAGTTAAAACCATTGTTACGCTGATTTTTGTACAAAAAACCAAAAAAAAAGTAATTATTTGCGTTAAAGTTCACATTTTATTCCCATCAAAATATAATGTAAGAGAGAGGAATGCAAATCAAAACCTTCTTGTCATTTTTTATTTTTTTTCTGATGTTGCAAGTCAAATTATGGCATAGTATACAATTCCCAATATAAGCACATCTCCCAGGAAACTTAAATCTTGTTTTCAAAGCTAATGCCCACCTGAAAACTGTTCTGACTTTAACAGCAAGCCTCCAAAATATCACCAGTCTCTGAATTCACAGAATAGGAGGCAAAGTGACCATATATACTGAAACATTCTCTTCCCTCCCAAAAAGTAACACTTTTAAAGAAAGTTTCTTAAGGAGCATGGGAAGAAATGGAAGCAGTATAATCTTATTGTCATTTTTGACTGAAAAAATAGCAGTTAGGGAATTTGAATTGATTTGCACTGATGATTAAAGTGAAGAAATACTTTGATGGAATGCAAAGAGAGAATATGAGGAATCCTGAAAGTCACTACCTCCCCTTGTTCTTAAACTGTTCCTTCACATTTTGAAGCTCTGCCCAAAAACTTCCTGCCTCAGATTTCTGTCTGGGCCACAATACAAATAATTCTTCTTCTTTTTATACAATTTTTAGGTTTGTTTTGCCAGTTTCATTTTGCTTTTGCAGAAGACAGTTGTCACGAGCAGCAATTTTAGGGAGGTCTGTGATTATCCATCAAAGCCTTCTGACTTCCACCTTAATATTTTTTAAAGTAGTATAAAGGATAATACAGATTTAATCTCAAAAAAACCCTTAACAAAGCTCTCTATTAGAGGACACAAGTCTCATGTGAAAAAATGACAATCTCTATCAGCATATTCTTTGGGTTTTGCCAGAAATAGCCACTCTTACTGGTGTTTCCTGCTATTTCTACAGGAATCTGAGGGAGAAGGAGGCTGTGGCTTTTATGCTTATCTCCTTTTCCCATCCAAGAGCAGGAATGATGGTTATATCTTTCTTTCTTCCATTCTGCTAATGAACTGAGAACAGGCAATTTCAAATAGTAAACTTACACAGCTTTTCAGATACCATTTCCCACCCTCTTCCTTCTCTTGACCACAGGTGCAACACTTGCTCAGAGTTCTTATTTACCTTATCACTTTGTCTTAGCTGCAGTATCAAGACAGAATAAATTTAATTGGGATTAAGTATTTATTTGATTTCCCCACCCCCCCCAACCCTTTTTAGTTGCCTAGTGACCGTCCTACTTGCAGATAGGATAGAATTCATTTTTTTAGTAGTTCGGTTTTAGATTTAAAATGATAATATGGACTTGGGGATTTTTGTTCTTGGTCCTAAAGAAATACAGCAAACTTCAAATAATTTCATAGACACAGACACTCTATTAATCAGTGATTTCCAATGTCAAAAAACAGTAGTGTGTCAAAGAGTTGAGTTTGTACTATTAATGTGCAAAAGCAGGATTTTGAAATGAAGACACTGACTTTTTTTCTCCTCATTCAGGAGCCAGTGCTGTCAGTGCTGTCATTTCTCATTCCTGTGCCTTTGGAAATGCTGCACTGATCAATGCATCCTCCATCACACAGGTACTGCATTAGGAACACCAGACCTGACTGTGCAATGATAAGCTGCCACACATGACTGAACACCCCTGACAGGAATAATTACCTGTTTAACAAACTTAACTGTCTACAGCAGCATACAGGATTTTTAATATCTGATGCAGGGCATTCGTAATGAGCAGGACCAACTCTGCTCACAGCAGCCAATTCTATTTGGTGAACTGCCCCGATTAAGGGTGTGGATAACACAGTCCTCATTTCATTTACCACCAAAGTGTTGGAATTTAGCAACTTGCTTTTAGTTGTTAAACTATTCTAAACTATTCTTCTAAACTATTTTTGCAAGCAGGAGTTTCTGGATTGCTGTCTCACCTGCCCCGAGGATGCTCATGCAGGTGTGTTGGTCTCACAGCTCACTGGGATTGTTTGTGTGATCAGCCAAAGAGCCAGTGCTCGAGCTCTTGTTTCCACACTGCTTCTCCAGAGCCACTTAGCACTGCAGGGATTCCATGAGGCTGGAACCTTCCTGACATGCTCTCCTCACTCTCACTGAGATACAGAGCACTGACAATTCAGGCAGAGCATTAACTCACAAAAAGGAAGTTAGTTTTAAACCAACACACTTAAATGCATAAGTTTTCATTGTAAAGATTCCAATCAGGGGAAAACAAACCAACCAACCAACCAATCAAACCAAGAAGCCACAGCAAAGCTGGTGCTTCACAACTGCTTCTCATTTCCACCAATACTTAGAGCAGCCAAAGTGAGGGAGAGGATGGTAGCACAGTGAAGAAGGTTTCTACTGTGTATCTGCCCTTCCACGGTCATCCCAATGCACACATTCTTGGCAGTCATGTGTAACAGAGTCATACCACTGTGCAAAGCCTTCCACTGAAAGGGATTTAAACATCCTTTTTTGGTTTTAATTGGCATTCTCCATGCTAAGGAAGTGAATGTGTTTTCATGGCAACCTTCATCAATGTCAATTTTCACACACTCAGAAATTATATTGTAAAATGCTGAAAATACCTACCAAGTCTTCTGAGAAGTTCTAGCCCATAGCCATTTACATAAAAGACTGAATAAAAGGAAACTTTTCTCAGGAGTATGTTCAACACCCACACATACTTGCTGAACTCTGCCTTGCAGAGTAAAAAAAAAGTCTTACATGATAGGAAAAAATGTGGTGACAAGCAACAATAAATTATCTCCTTGCAATCTTTTACAAATCCATTACTGAAAAAGTTGTAGGTACTACTCTAAAAATATATACACTTCCAAGTGGCCTTTCAATAAGTTAACTAAATACTCTGCTCTAATTTGCATCTATAACAGAACAAATAAATGTAATGTTTTTAGTACATTTGAGGATACACTTCATCCAGAATGCTTAGCACTCCTGTGACCTACAGATGAAGAGAGTGGATTTGAAAAGCAGCCAGAAAGAGAACATGAAACTCTAAGGCAGTGACATGTCCCCTCTGTGATCTGGAGAATAAAAGCTGTGATCCTTGAGGACAGATGCTAAAATGAAAAACAGTATTAGCTGTGATTCCTGAGTCTTGTCCTCTTAACCTGACTGATGTGTTCAGTCAGTTCTGTCACAGGAGGAAAACTTTCTGGAACAGTCTTCTCTCATAGGCTCCCACTGCTCCTCCCCAGCAGAGCCAGAGGTGCTCTGAACTGCTACTGCCCTTTCCTCTCTCTGGCAGCTCCCTCCAGCTGCTCATGGCATTACAACAGGGAGGGATATTTATAGAGGGTTTTTTGGTTGTTTTTTTGGGGTGGGGTTATGTTTGTTGCTCCATTTTTTAAACATGTCTCATAGCTGCAGAACCCTTGGAACAAGTGAATCTTGTTTTCAAGTATTTCCCCAACACCATGAGAGCTATCAGTGCATTTTACAAAAATCTGATGTTTTCAAAGCATCTCCTGGGTTCAAGAGCTTAGAGTTAACTGCCACTAAAACAATACACCTAATACAGCCCCAGTGTAAGCAACTATTAGAAGTGGAGCCCCTGTCTTGAGCACACTTTTGTCCTTCCCTCTGGCATTCCTCCAACAGCATCTGCACTGAGAAGTGAGGAAAGCTGGGTCTATCACTGCTGCTTTCTTCACAAGGGTAGGAGGAAATATTTTTCCTATGAATTTCAGGAAGTATTTCTGTTCTTGGTAAGAAGGGGTTCTTACTTCCTCTACGGTCTCTTCAATATACAGGAACACCTCCTTCATCCTAAGACTTCAAAATACCTGGGGATCATGGGGCAGCTGTTTAAAGGTCATCACTAAGTTATTTACCTCAGTAAGTGTAAAAATCTATTGTTAAGAGTTTTCTTTTTTTTTTTTTTTAAGCTGAATTTTCATCATCCTGGAGAAAACAGGGTAAGGAACTATGCCACAATAATCAGGAGAACAACACATCTATTCTAACTTACAAAGTGGAAAATCCAGAAAAAAAAAAAAACACTTACAAGCATCAGCTGAAATTATTTATACACTCTATAGTCTATAAGCAACAATTTTTAAACTGTATTCATTTTTCCACTTCTTCAGCTACCACTAAGCAATTAGCAGAACTCATTAACCAAGTGACATTTTACAAATTAATGGTTTACTCCTGTAAACTAGAAATATGTAGTAAATAAATCTTGAGTTAAATAGGATCAGGAAATGCTCAGAGTTTAATCTGTATTCACAATTTTAAAAACAGAAGTATTGAAAAAATTATCTTCTGTTCTAGCTTTTATTTTGTGAGTCTTTTTTTCCATGAAATTTTTCAAGAGTAGTTTTGAAGACAGAAAACATTAAGATTTTAAGGGACTGAAGAAAAGGCAATGTGCATATGAAGAAAGACTTCAGTTCCATCAGTGGATTTCCATTATTGCAGGCATCTTTATACTTTAGTATATTCAGAAACAATCCCTTATCTCACTGGAGAAAGAGTGTAATAAGTGAAAAACATCCAGGAATCTCTGCTGTATTCACTGCAATTCAGCGACCTGACTTCTGATCCCACCTGGGCTGGGTGACACTTTTGGTGTAGACAGCTCTGTGTCACAGTAGATTCTGAATTAAAAGATAACCTTTAATATTAAAAGTTCTGCCCCCATCAGTAGGACTGTAGCTGTCATTGCACCACATGGTTGCAGTCTCACAAGCAGGGTGATGGCTTTTCAGTAAGGCAGATGTACTTACGCTTTACAGCTGAAGAATAATGTTCGGTCAGAAGAGGGGAATTTTAACTTTAGATCAGTAAGAAAGCTTTGGTATATTACCAA
This sequence comes from Cisticola juncidis, assembly GCA_013400215.1. Classification (NCBI taxonomy): domain Eukaryota; kingdom Metazoa; phylum Chordata; class Aves; order Passeriformes; family Cisticolidae; genus Cisticola; species Cisticola juncidis. Next base: position 443,595 of record VXBR01009214.1, on the reverse strand, counting down.
GATTCTTTACATTGTGTAGTTATTTTGACCTTGGGTTTAAATAGGGAAAACAAACTTTTTAAATTATTATTTTCATTGTTCTATTTATACACTATTCTCTTCCAAAGGCATAGGCATTTTCCAGTCACTCTAGCACTTCGACAGAATTTTTCTCCCAATTTTATTGTCTTTTTATTGTAACAAACATGCTATACATGTATGTCTCTGTGTTACACAGGGAAAGAAACTTAGTAGCAGCTCAAAATACAACCTATTCAGTGGGACCCACACTGGCCACGGGTATCAAGTATTATTTCTGCTGAAATTCATTATGTCACTGAATCCAAACATGAAATTCTTCTATTTTTATCTGGGAACCTTATGCATTTCTTCTGGAGCAGCACACAAGTAGACTGGCTGCCAAAGAATAGTCCTTTGAACAGCACTTTGAACTTCTCTATTCTGCTACTGGACTTGGCAAAACCCTACCACAAAAAAGAAATAAAAGTGCAGCTGAGTTTATGCTTCAAGAAACAGTAGAATTTCCTAACACTAAGAACTTTGTCAAAAAGATCATGAAATTGTACTTAATAGCTTAGGTACTTTCACTGTTCAGATAGAAGAAATACAACTCCAGAAATAGTCTAAAGTTATTTAGTAAACAAAACTAAAATTTTCTGGGTGGGAAAGCTGATGTTTCAAGGCATAGGTCACTAGAGCATTTTTATCTGAACAAGAACTAGTTACTGTCAAAACTGAAATGAATTGGTGCTCATTTCCTTTGCTAGCTTCAAGTCTTGGGTCCTGAGAGTCAGTACTAGTTACTAACAACCTATGACACGAGGGACAATAGAGAATACTATTTGGCTTTCTGTGTAAGCACTCAGTAGGAGAGAAACAGATCTTCAAACCTTCTATTGAGAAGCTTCTAAATACAGCACTGACCTCTCCTTACGTTATTTTACCCCCTGCTATTTTTACCTGAATCTTTGAACGATACCAAAAGGATGTTATGAGTTGCTGAATCTGTCCTCAGTCAACTACCAAGTTCTTAATAGAGACAATTATAAATTCATTTTCCCTCCCTAAATGGTCGATATCCTTAAAGCCATTCTAGTGGCTACATCCTACAGTTATTGCTATTTATCCATAACCTTCCCAATGCCTGTCTATGGTGCTTTTTCCAAAAACTACCAACATTTTTGGGCATCACAGTCACTGTTTTTGATTTTGATTTTTTACATACTCGCTATCTTATTTATCACTGTAAAAAAAGCAGGATCAAAAAGTTATTTTGAGTGGAATTTTAGTGAAGTCTCTGGTAAATCTAAGAGAAATTCTCTCTTATTTATGAACAAATTATTTTTAAAATGCAATGGAGAAACAGGTTCAGTGCCCTTTTTCTACTTAGAAAATTAATATTTTATTATTTTGAAATAAAATAAGAATTTTACTTCTTTTCCCCCCTCATCTTTCATTCTAAATTTTTCACTGACCCTATGTGTCCAGTCCTAATTGTTTCACTGCACAGTCAGTCTTTTCAGGACAAACAAATTATTTCAGAAACCTGACTTATTTTAAACTTTATGAAACTGTATTTAAATGAAAGGGATTTCAGTGGATTTTGTATTAACTGGTAACAAGCCAAACTGTGTGGCAAAGACCAATTATGTTCAAACTTCCAAACCTGGAATTGTTAACCAGTTCCTGCAGAGAGCACAGGTTTTCACACACGCTGAGTATCAGGAGAATACTACCTGTCTTAATGGTATGAATGGACTTTTTATGTAATTTACCAGACACTTTTCTAGTAAGACAGTAATAATAAATTAAATTTACATCAACTACAAGAGTAAGTAAATGGCCATTTTCCTTATAAGTTAAGTCATTAATAGTGCTTTTGCTACATACTTGTAGATATTTATTGCTAGTTATTATTCCATTACTCAGTATTTAGACAAGATTTTACTAACATAGTTTCAATAAAGTGAGTTTCTGTCCTAAGTAATTTAAGTATTAATTTAAAGTTATAATAGTTTTTCCTGTTTTGAAATGTAGAAAAGTTTATGTTACAAGACAAGGCAACAAATTCAGAAAACTCCCCAGCTTTATCAATATAACCATGCCTTCTCAAAAAAAATTACAATAAAATATTGACCTAGTTTCAGTCAAGACAAGGACACAATATTAAAAATATAAGAGGAATACTCCATTTAGAACAATTTGTACTATTTTTGAGGAAATAGATGGGGATTGCTGCTTGAGACAAGTAAAAGCACAAGACCTTGCTACATTATTGTAGTCATCTCCTACAGGATTCACAGCCTCTGACTGATTCTATAAAACCCTATCACTCCAGATTTGCACTGCACTAAACAGTAATCTGTCAACGCAGCATTTCAGTAATTTTTGGCAAAGCAGCCTGAATTGCCCTAGCAAAGAATGGAGCAGCACATGCCATTAAGTATGGAAGGGATGGCAGAATTCACCTCATCTCAGGAACAGGTTGATTGGTTACTCAGCTCAAATGAAAACCTAATTTTATGTCTATTAATATATGGAATTATTTCTGTATTTTAAGTAATACAAGATAAAATTGTTCCCAAATTCCCCAGATTGAAATGGGACGTTCTATTTTTCACCAAAACCTCCAGCTTGGCAAGTTTCATGGTTTTATGTCACAAAGGTAACAAGAAACAAAAATTCAGTAGATCCTTAGTACAAAAAAGATCCCTTAGATCTTATTGTGTTTGAGAGCTTCTTCTTGATATCTCAAAGTAAGATGTGATATTATGATCTACTGTGAGCCATGACATTGCTGTGACAGAAGCACAAGCATGCTTTTACAGATATTTTTACTCAATAGCAAGACAAGATGAATTTACATTTCAATAGAATTGTTTTCCCTCACCACTGGGAGTCCACAATGTGGACACAGGGACAGGACACAATGCTAGAATCCTCTAAGGAGGCATGCTTAGCTCTACTTCTGTGCTAGTTCCTCTCCTAAGCAATTGTAAAGTAAAATTCTGATTTTTAGAGCTCCCAAAGACACACTTAGAATTTCTTATGACACACCAGGAGAGACTAAGAGCATGTCTCCAGCTAACCATTGCTACTACAATTGCAAGAAAAGAAAGCACCACTGTCATATTTGAAATCCAGAAGAGCAGATTGCCAAGGACCCTACTCCCCCAAACACCTACAGCTCTTGCTGGGTCTCAGACTGATGAATCACAGACTGCTCAGACATGCAGGTCAGACTTAACACGTTTGGGTCTGGAGCTGAGCAACTCCAGGAGCTGCTCTGCCTTGCATCATCTCATCTCACTGCTCTGTCACTGAGATTCTCAAATCCTCACCTGCTTTTTACCTGCCAGCTACTGCTCAATGGCTGGATCTCACTGTGAACTACCACTTGTACCATCTCCAGCCTCCATCAGATAAGACCAGTTCCCTCTATAGGGGCTCTCTTCTTTTCATCCAGTTTCTAAACACGATGCTCTTGATAACCCACTTTTGACAGGCTGCCTTAAAATACACACCAACTGTGACTTAGAACATTGTGGCCTACAGTGCACAGCTGAATGGCATCAATAATGACTTTTCTTTCCCTAAATGGGTGTCAGACAGAAAAAGCAATGATGACACAGCTTAAGGATACAGTGCCAAGTTTTAGATTATTCTTTCAAGCTTTACACCAGCAGAAAACGACTTGAGGCCTGAAGCAACATATTCATTTGTTAGAGAATATTTCAGTATTCTATTGATTTAGCAACATGATCCACACGATCTTTGACTATGAAAGGTTATGTGCTGTGAATGGGTTCCAAGACTTTCAGGAAGTCTAAAGTCCTGGAGACAGTCATGCAGTAGTACCAAACACAAGTAAAATTGGAAACCTTACCTAAAAAGAGTAAAATGCATCAGAAGATAGATGCACTGTCCCATACACCACTGTTGCTGTGACAGCAGCAGCAGCACGGGATTGCTAGAGCTGTATACAAAGGAAAGCAAAAAGGCCACCAGTCCATACAGTGAATATGGTGTATGCTTTATTCTATTTACAGTACATTTGTTATAAATATAATACATTTCTTGAAAATCTTGAGTAGGTTTTTTTTAAACAGATCAGTTGTTATAGTTACATAATAAAGTAAGTGACAATTTAAATGACAATCTCATGGTTGTGAAATAGTGCATTCTGTTTTGAGATGAATGAGAAAATACTCCAACTGGTTCAAATTATTTTTAAACACCCTAGGCTGACTTCTATGTAAACCTTGAAAAGTCACCAGTTTCCATAAATATGAAACCAAAATTTTAAACTAAAGAACCGAGAATCAGAAATGGATTTGAGAGACCCTATTGAACTTCACAGTAAGGTTGGGGTTTACCATGACTAATGGCTTCAGACAGGAGAAAGCCAATGAGGATTTCTTCCTGAACCATATCCTAGTACAGCCACAAATATTAAACACACCATGCTGAAAGTTGTAACAGCAGTCAAGCTGTATTTTTGACAGGGCATTGGACATACAAGTATATTCAGATCTGCAGTTAGAGTATTTTATGAGTATCTTAATTACCAGAGAAGAAATACATTATAAAAGGATAAACGTATTTTCAGTCCAACGTGCCTTGTTTGCATTGAGAAAAACTGCCAAGTCATCTGAATATTTTGCTATTTTCTTTTCTACACGATCTTTAGTAACAAGTTAGATGTTTGAGGTGCTATTTCAAAAAAACTGCAGCAAAATGTCAACCAGCAATGTAAGAAAAGAATCCCATTTATTTTGTCTTTTAGTGCTTTTTTTTTTTTCAGGAAGTGGTCAGATATTATTGATAATAATCAGTGCAGGCATGGAGTTCTGCTGACTTGTTTCAAACAAAGTAACTTGGTCCACGAGCTTGGCAAATACTCTGGGTGTTCCAAGGTTATAGACACCTGTATGAACAAAGCAAGCTTTGAGCTGCAAGCTATAGACCTCCTGGCCTTTAAGTTGAAGCTTGTACTGTGTTTGGCCAAGCCATGTAAAAGATCCATGTATTTCTAGTGCTTCTGAGCTGAAAAGAAAAAAAAAAAAGATTAAAATGTTAATTCTCTGCACATGAAGCATATATTACCAATTTACAGGAGTGCTTCCAACTTCAAGTTTTCCCAAGATTTCAGAATGCACTGTTCCTCCATCACCAGGCCCTTACAAAGATTTATGCTTTCTAAAAACCTTTCAGAAGTCAGGAGTAGGGAACTTATGTTACTATTCTGGCTCTCCTTGGATGAGTGCCCACTGCCATTTGTCTTTATGTCTTGGAAGCTGCTGAGTCTTTTTGACTGCTTGCCTACAGTCACTACCCTTGAATCCCTGCCTTCCCCAAACACATACTGCTTTCTTCGTTCTGCAAACCCTCCTTATTTTTAAGAGATTTAGGTTTATCTAGCAAGACAAAGCTAAACTTCGTAAGAATTAACAGTCGCCATCATAGCTACAGACAGAATTCCATTTAATGTTTTACTGAGATACTATAATACAACTTCAAAAAAAAAAATCATGTCTGTCTGTCTTCTTTGCTACATCCATACCCACACACATGTATTGTGTTCCCACAAATACATGCAGACTCAGAGCACCCTTGTGTAAATTTAGGGATGCTTATGTCCATCCATCAGCTCAATTTAACTCTGGGACTTACCAAATATTTTAATGTTCTCTGACTCACTTAAAAATCCTTAGATTGGCTCTCCCCTTAGCTCAGGGGAATCAATACAAACCTTTAAGGCATTTCTTTGGTTCCTAAATTACTGTACACTCTACACAGGATATTAATTACACATAGATGGATAATGAAGAACTCAATGTATTCTCAGCTTTCTACATAACTGGCACATAACACTAACACTGAATGTAGTAACAAGATCCAAGCTCTCTTCTTTAAGAAGTCCTATTTAAGGCATTCTTGGGCCTGTCCCATGAGCTAGAGTTAAATCAGACTGTATGGCACACAGGAATAGTCAACATGGACATACACTGCTTTAGAGACATTGCACTAATACATTAGGAGAGAGTGTGTGGGGGGCTTTCTTTTCAAGTAGTTTCAAGGTACAGGAGTACATTATCTTTCCAAAGACATGTCTCACAATGTAACACAACATGACCATCTTGTGAAAAAACAACAGATCAGTGGAAGTCTTCCTAACTGTATCTGAAAAGTAAACCACACTCACATCTTCAGTCTTCCACTTCTGAACCTATGTGTTAGTCTCTGGGCTTTTAATATCTTACTTGGCTCCATGGACTGTCAGTAAGAAGGCAATGCTCCCCCACAACTAACTCCCCCTAGTGTCTTCACAATTTTTCTCCCTTCCCTGGTGGCAAACAAACCAGGTAGTATTATATCTAAGAGAGCAGAAGGGAGGAAGGGGAGCTCTCACCTGCCGTACCCATGGGTTGAAGTTGCCTTGTTTAAACAGAAGTGGCAGAATTACAATAGTAGAGATATCATGGTACTGAATTCTCTATCCCACAAAAAAAAAATCAATAAAACTCTTAAAAGCAATTCATGAACATGTCCTCAAAGGTAGCATTTTCCCACATACTACTACAGTTCTAAGCAAAAAGGCAGTCATAAGAATCAGCTGCTAAACCTTGAGGAAGTTTTAAAAATATCCAAGGTTCTACAAAATTTTACACTAAGCCAGATAGCAGGAGGAAACTGTTTCCTACTAATTACTCAGTATTTTAAAAATTAAACCCTAAAACCTTATGTTTAATAAAGGCTGGTGAAGCTCCTATTTCACTTGTGGAAAAGCATTTCCTTTTTTCTAGAAAAGATCTGCAAAGTTTTAACTATTCAAGAGTCACAATTAAAGGCCCTGACTTCGCAGAGACTGAAGATTCAGAGTCAACTGTATGAGCCCTTGATGAACCTCTATTCTTTCAAAGAAGCCACTGTTGAAAAAATCCTACTCTAGATATTCAATATGGTTGAAATATTACAAGACTCCCCAAGCTAGGCTGGGTTCTTTAAAAATATTGTTTTATTAACATTTGTACACTACCTTGTTGGTTTATGCCGCAGATCAATCATCACATCTACAACAGCCTGGGAACAATTGGAAAGCAGGAGAGTTACAGGTACCAGGCAGAGGCTGAAAAGACAAACAGTTCCACATTAAATGACAAAAAAAAATCTTATTCTGGATCGTCTTAATTGTATTCTTAATAGTTAAAATGAATTCCAGTAAAACAGAATTTATATGTAGTTGTCAATTATGCCGAAGTCAAGACATACACTGACTACAGCTACTTATAATAGGAGTTGTCAACTAAGGCAAACAGCATTGTCTCATTTGGGCCAAATGAAGATACTATCTCCCTTCTTCCAGCTGACAAAGGATAGCAAAAGCATAGCTACCACCTCAGCTTACAGGAAATCTGCTTGTGTGACAAGCATTTCAGAATGGGGTAACATGGTCCAGTATGCTATTTTCTGAATTTCTGGTTGGCACGTCTTGACTGGATACTTTTCTTCTGCACTGCCTCCTGTATAGAAAATGTTGGCATTGGGCCTTAAGTTATAGCCTAAACAGTACCCAAATAGAACAGACAGCACATGGACATCTGGATTTAATGCAAGCCTTTATTCTCAATAAAACTAACAGTTAATTGATATTCTGCTTATTCACAATTCCTATTATTGTTTCTATAAATAATGCTGCAGCAAGATATTGACCCCAAGATATTGACAAGCAGCAACATAAATTACTGCATCTGAAACAGCTCTATGTATTCAGCAAGTGATTTGTGTCACTGGAATTCCTTGCCATTGCTTAACAGTCTAAACATCCTAAAACTGAACTGTAAGAAAAGAACAATTAGATTATAACCATAGGAGGTGAATTTCTTACAGGGATAAAGCATGCTTTATCACTGTCATTAAAATACAGCACCTTAAAACATTAAAACCTTATATTTTAGAAACAAATTTCTTACTTTTGATACCCGATTTTAACTGTTATTAAAAACTGCATCACAGTAGAGTTTTCAGATAAAACAACTCAAACCTAAATAGGTGCCTTCATGTTTGAAGTACAACCCATTAATAGTCAGAACTTAAACCTGAGGTTTGTCCATATCATTACCATTTAGAAAGACTTCTAGATTTTACAGACTCCAACCAATACACTCTAGCAGCAGGCTTTTTGACAGAGGTTAATACTGATACACTACCAGGAGACAAGCCCCAAGATCTGAACAGTTAGCACCTTTCCTTTTGACGTAAGTCAGAACCACGTGCAGCTCATCTTGGCAAGTGAGATGCTGTAGACATAACAGTTCCTTTGAGCTAAAAGTACATCTTTCCTTCTGTCTGGCTTCTCAAATAAATCACACTCCTTACTCTAATAACAAAAATAAACACAGAGGAGGCAGACTCTTTTTTTTCAGTAAGTTTGATAACATTACTTGTTAACATTAAAACTGTGAGCTATGGTATTACAGCTTTTTTTTTTTTTACATGAAACTTTCATTTTACCTATAAAATTCTAAAGCTTGAACAAGATTCCACACTTGCATACCAAACTTTTATATCATAACCCACATAGCATCTCTCAAAAGGATTTAAGTCCAGTTAACAATGTTTCTGAAGTTTCTAAAGGTAATGTTCCACTAACCTTTTCTGATGAAAAGAATGATTGAAAGACTCTGGATAATGAAGGCTTGTCTTAATAAGATTAGAAAGCTGCTCTGGTGTTGGTCTTGCAGGTACTGGTGTGTTTTCTGTTCGAAAAAACTTCAAGAGAACCGTTTCTGGTAGTTCCTGAAACAAATTCAGAATAACATTGAAAATATTAACATAAGGCACCAGATATCCAGTCACAGAAGTTACAGTTTTCCATTATGAACTATAGCTCATAGGGAAAACAAGTTTGCAGCATCATGAAGCTCACATTTTTTTCCAAAGTGGTTTGTATCTAAGCATGCTGGATGAGGAACTGGTATGATTTATCTATTACCTTCTTTTGAAACAGATTTCACAGTTGCTTATGAAAAAACACTATCTCTGCAAGTTTCACAAAAGCACACTATTGTTGCAGTGGTTTGCTAGTGCCTGGGTTTGGCTTCTACAGAAGAGGGACAGCATTTACACTGTTCCCTGTTCAGCAGCTGTACCTAACAACAAAAAATTTCACCACCGGCCCAAGGAAGTTCAAAACAGGAAAGCCAACGCACAAGTTTCCCAGAACAGATCCAAAGTAAAGCAAACAGAAATTTACAGGAACATGTGAATACTGACAGAAGGATTTAGTAACAGAATATCTTTGAAAATCCATAACAAGCACTTGCAGATATGAAAGTTACCTTCTGGCCCCAGCTGAAAACCCAAGACAAGCTCTAACACTACTTGGGATTCCCCCAAATCCTTTAGATGGAGTAAGTCTCTGAAGCAGAAGAAATTAAGTGATACAGAAAACTGCAACCAGCCTGCATTTGGTGCAGCATTTCTGTCCAACATCATCTAATCTGGTTTGTCAGGAGGATTTATTCAGGAAGAGGCTGCCCTTTAGTATTTCCTTATGAACCTATTCTGCATAAAATTCATCTTTAAAAGAAAAAAAATTGCAGCACGAAATGTGTCTGCCTAGTAAAAACACATGAAACAAGACTTTTAAAAAGCCACCAGTAAGTTGGTACAGTATAAAGTTAATTAATTAAAGGTAATATTTTTCATTAAAAGATGTTAGACTGTACCTTCCAAGTTGAAAAGAAGCACCACAGGCAATTTTTAAACCTGATTCAAAAATTAAACACACTGGGCATTTGGAAACATGTATGAACACCTTAGTCACTGAGCTGGTAATACCAGGAAGACACCAAATGTTTTTACAGGCTTGCAAGTCTTTCCTTCAAAAGGAAGAGCACTTTTCTCAAAAGGTAATTTGAGAAGAAAGGAAGATATTCCATACTAACAATAAAATGTATTTTAAATGTGGAATGAATTTGGTGTTTCCATGCTGCCCTAACAATACAAACTGACAGCATGAAACACAGCAGAGATCATAGGTTTTCATTTAAATTATTCTCTCCCCTCAAATAACAGTCCAACCAATTTTCAAGGCTGCCTTCAACCACACAGCAATATCCTACATACTGTAGTTTGCCCTAGAGTAAATTACCTGTTCCAAGTCCTCCCAATCAGAATTCCCGAGTATTTTTTTAAAACCCTACAAAAGACAAATACGAATATTTACCTCTACAAGTAGAGAGCAACATCATGAAATGCAGCAGAAACATTTACTGGTGAAAGTGCATAGTACTGTTAATACTTCAAACTTTTAGTTCTAATATTATACCTCTGTTGAAGGACTGGAAAGCAGCAAAATTAATCATTTTCCAGCAGAGCTAAACCTTAATCCCAGCCAGCTTCTGGGTGTCAGAGCCAGAAAAGATGTCTCTCTCTCTCTCTCGAAGTTTAGCTGTTCAAGCTCTAGGTTTTTTGTGACTGTGTACCTAAAACAAAGGCTAAGATATGACATTTAGCCCATAATTCTCTTACCTAATGAATGGCTCAGAAAAGAATTAAGCACTTCCAAACGATAACCAAGAAGATGTGCATACAGATCAGAAAGCTCCTAGAGACAGCTAATAAATGCTAAGTTTAAGGATGCATTAAACTCCTGTCTTAATCAGGATCTTGTGAGAATGGATCAAGGCTTAAAAAAAAAACAAAAGCCCATATCTACTTGGCACCTGTATCCTCCCTTCAGGAATATACACCAAGCAGTAACAGCCTTATACTTAGAAACAAAGCAAAAGAAAAATCAAGAACTGAACAGGTGATATTTTGTTGCTGAACTCCTAGATTATCATCCCAAAAGAAAAGAAGTTCTGACACCTAAAATCTGCTTGCTGACCCAGTGTGGTTCTTTGCAAAGCCTACAGAAGTGTCACAAACTCCAGTAACCAGCATAAACTGCATACAAGAAAGCCACATCAATGGTTATGACTGTCCTTTAAAAAAACAGTTATGGTGTAATTTGTGTGTCTCACTTATACAAATTGATAGAGGTAGAGTCTTGACTGGAAGAGACTTCATAGACTTAATAAGAGAGTGGAAGAGGGGTGTGTGTTTTTGTTATTGTTTTCCATTTTAAAGCTGCATTTTAAAGCTTTTCAGGAAAAAATGTTTAGGTTTTGCCTAAAAATACACAGCAGGCATTAGCACCAGAACGACAGTGTTTCCTCAGTTAGGTTCCAAGAGCGACAAACTCCATAACTGGTGCTTGGAAAGTTGCTCTTATTTTTAGAAAGCTTCTTATTGCCTAAAGCCACTTACAAAGGTCAGCTTCAAACAAATATACTCAAATCTAGACACAAGATTTCTGATTCAAGTAAAACAATCTCAACCTCTTCACTTATTTGTGTTACAAAAAAGTCCCACCACTAGAGTCTGGTATTTTGCTACTTTGAAATAGCTATAAATCATCTCTAAATACACTTCTGAAATGGTGCTTTAGTCATTCGCAACACTTTCAGATTTCTCCTGCAATTATACTTAGCTAAAAGTTGAAAAAGCAACATTTTAACAATTCAAAGTATCTTTTAATAGATGTAACAGATAGATCTACACATAATACATTCTTAATATCTTAGAATGCATGTTCAAATTGAAAAGTTTTTCCTTTCCATCAGATGGACAGAAGTGATAGTATCATCACATACAGTCACTTTGAAAGATTTTTATACCTAATATTACATAAGGTTAAAGTTTTCAATTTCATAAATAATATTTGTAGAGACTGAGTCAATGTGCTCTTAAGCACAGCAGAAAAAAGTAAGAACCGGAATTTGATTTCCAAGGAAAATCAGCATACTTGCCCCATAAACCACAAGTCACACATGGCCAAAAGAATTGATGTGCTCAGTCAAATATGAGGGACCAGTATGCACAGAACAGAAGAAAACCTAAACAGGAAACTCTTGAATGGGGCTAGGCATAAGTAAAAACAGAATATATGAAAGCAGTAGAATAAGAGTGAGACATCTAAGTGATGTGCTTTTCTCCCCTTCCCATTTTAGATAGAGAATTTCCATTTTAAAACCTCAGTTTTAAGTTGCTTCCTTCAATATGTGACTTATCTATATTCATTCTAGCTCTCAGAATGACAGAAATGACAACTCCAGGAACAGTACTTTACTGACACCAAGAATAATACATTTGAAAACAGATACCATCCACTCTGCAGTCCATAATGGGTAAAGCAGCAGATCAAATGTTGCAGCTATTTGGAATATTTCATTCATGACAATAATATAAGACAGTCCTTCCAAACTGGTAGTGTATCTGCTCCATTAATTAATACAACAGAGTGAAAAATGAGTATTTCAGCTCTTGATGTTGATTTACCCTTTAGAACTTTGCTCTTTCTCTACTGAGGTGGTTTAAGGAAAGTCTTAAATCCATTCCAACAATCTGTTTTATTCAAGCATCTCCTCCCACATATTCTGTAAAAAAAGTCCTGAACTAGCAAAAGACGTCACTTCCAGTAATAGGAAAAAAGTTATTTAAACCCTACCCTCTCCTACTTTTCAAGAATTCCTGCTTCCAACCAAACTGTTGCTGACTTATGAAGCTGCATGTATTTTAAGAAGCAGTCTTACCAAAAATTATCCTCTCTGAAGTGAAATATTGCCAAAAAGCCTGCATCCATCCTATATGCATTTTATGGATTTTTGGCCTAACAGTGGTCTAATTCACAGGACTAAATGTGCAGCCAAGAAGATCATCATGTGCAGTCCTGAAGCACATTTGGGAAGGATGGATGCTATTCCCAACATGCCAACATTCAAATGACAAACCTCTAGGTTTGCTTCTACCTTCCATCAGTGTGAAATCTTTGCAAACCAGAAGTGTGTCAAATGCTCTATTACTTCCATCCCACCATATTACACTGCACTTTTCTTTTGTAACCTTTTGGATTAAATTCACCAGATTAGAAAAACAGGGAAGAGAGCAGTAAGAAATAATACTGATCAACAGCCCTGACTGTGATTGGATATTGAATGCATTTGAAATTTTAAGATGTTCACTAATTTAAGGCAGGGAGGTCAAGAAGAAGAGACAGAACAGCTGTATTTCAGGTGCAGTCTTAAGTTGACCTTCAGTTAAAACTACCTGATTCCAAAAAGCAATATTCCAATTGTCAAAAAAGCAGCCATGACTTACAAATACTCAGTTGAATTTGTAAGTGAGACTTGTATTAGTTGGCCTGAAATGGATCTATTCAAAGCATTTCACTTTACGTACACCTTACGTAATTTTTTTTCTTCAAGTATTGTTGCCTGTGACTATTAAAATATCTTTGTAGCACCTTCTGATTCAAGGTAAGAAACTATATTTGCATTTTTCCCCTACCTTTAGCCAAAGGACACTTTTTCAAAAATACAAATGAAAGGAAGGATAAGAAGATAAATGTTTTCCATATAATCCAGGGAGATTTCTACATGAAACGAATAAATGCTTTAACAAAGTCAATATTCTGTAAATGTTCCTTCAGCACACTGCATGTTATGACTTCAAACTTCTAGAAATTGAAAGTGTAAGTACGTAGATCTTCACATCTCCTGGTAGGCCTACTGTGTCCAGTAGCCTAGGCTCAAAAGCAGTGCCATTTTGTTATACAAAAAAAATCTCTAGTGTAAACAAGAACAAAAGCATCTGTATTCAGTGACAGAAAACCAGCTTTAAAGTCATAGTTATTGCAGTGGTTGGAATGAAAAAGGATTGGTATTTCTAATTCTATTTTGAACAAACACAGGAAAAGAAGGGAGCACATGAATTTGAGCATCAACAAACTGTATAAAATGTTACTGTTACTTACATTTTTAATATGTCAGTACATACAGAAATTCTACCCAGAAAAACATTTTAGCCTTTCCCCAAGCCCCACTGTAATCAAAGGTTGTATCTTGATTTTATCAAATACTACAGCAAGTTATGCTACTGTAATACATGAATAATTGCACCCTGTTGTCTGTTCCACATCCCTGCTGTGCATTAAATCTCCCACAAGGAACCAAGCAGAACTAACCAACCATCCCTGTGGCTCAGTCAGCAGTCCAACATCTTACACACATATGAGCATGAATTTATGCCAGTTCACAACCAATCTACCAGCAAGTGCTGGAACAACTTAAACATAACAGTGCTGAAGAATATCAATCTCCTGTTCTTCACTAGCGCTTCACAGTGCCTTACTGAAGCTTTGTTTCCCTGAAGCAGTAGAAGCTTCTGTGAATCCAAACCACATATTTAGAAGCTGGAAAAGAATTAAGTCTGAGATACACCACAATTGACAACATAGCAGAAGCCAACCAGCAGTGCAAAGAGTTTAACCAAAATACAAAGTGATCTCATTTTGTTCAACAGAGTTATTTGATTAACGTGGCTAAGATTTGAGCCGTTTCTCAGAGGACTAAAAGAAATAAGGAGGGGGTGGGCACATGGAGAGAAATTTTGTTCATGTTTCCTCAATGTCCATTGTGATGTCTGCCAAACACACAGAAACTCCTTTGCTGGATACAAGAGCATAAAGCAAAAGAAGTCATGAAGAAAGTCACTGTAAAGGAGCAAAAATTAAAGCTCAGCAATAAATGTAGAGTGGACTCTTGCATCCTAGGTGACACCCTGGTCAGAATCTGGATTTTTTTTGTTTTTTCCCCCAGATCAGAGCAGCCCTCTATCACTCATGAACTGGTAACCCACATGTGTTGGTAAAAAGCATGCACCTCCATCTCCCTCTGCTGTTGAGTCCTCAGAAAACAACCACCTTCAATACTGTCAGCACAAGGCAACTCAGGACAGTCTAGCTTGCTTCTGCTGGTAGTCTACCAACTGTGTTCATGACTTAGGACAATAAACACAGACTTACAAGACAAAGCTATATACTGAAAATCTTAAATCAGATGTAAAGTGTGAGTTTGGGATTTTCTACCACTGCTCCTCTGCTTTCCACTGCTTGTGATATTTTAATGCAAAAGCAAGATAATTCAAAGACAATATGCAATTCTTAAGAGATTAAGTACATTATTTTCTTTATGTAGCCAAATTTAATTCTATTTTGGGGATTCTTTTAGTTCTGAAATGTGGACTGAATGAAGTGAACTGCTGCAAAGTCTCAAATCAATTAATTTGTTATACCTCACCACCTACCCCAGAGCAGTTTATCTGCTCTCCTCACTGTATTATAAGCCAATTTTTAAAAAAGTAGTACACATCAGGATATGCAATTTCTCAACTATTAGCAGTCCTGAGATCACAGGTTCTTAAAATTCATGCCAACTCTAGGCCTTGGTTATCATGAGGACATGGAATTTACACATTTATTTTAAAAAAATTCAACAACCAATTACTCCTAGCAGATTTCACCTGCATGACAATGCAGATGCTTTTTTGCTTCCAACCAAGGTACAGAATACTTCAAAGGAAGTGTGTTCCTCATGCTCAAAGAACTGAATGCAATAATCAACAATCTATATGAAGATAGTTGTAACAAAACCAGATGAGAAACAGATTTTAGACAGAGAATGGTAATATAGTAGCATATGTTCCTCATAAAAAACTGAGTACATATAGATCCCTCCTTATTGCTGGTGGCAGGATTAATTTCTTTAATTTGAAATTGATTATGATACAGAGAAATAGAATTCCAGTCAACAAGAAATGCAAATTTCTACCTATACCCTATTCAGTCATTTGTTTATTTTAGGATGCAGATGTGATTCATTTCTATTTTCTCTTCCTAATTATTTGTGAGAACCAGAACTTAATGAGATCAGAAGTTCACAGTATTTTGTCTCCTAACCTTAGATGTCTATAGCGCGATCTACTCTTCTACATATACATTAAGATAGGGAAAGTAATATCTGAGGGGGCAGTTGTCATTAGATTAATACAGCCTCTTGTACTGCTCAGCATAGCTAGACTCCATGTTTGCAAAGTCCCATTTATTTCATAGCCCAAAGAACTAAATGGAAAAATTATCTTAGCAATGTACAAATAGTTAAAGGCTTACGAACCAAAGCCAAAGGCACAGCTTCAGAGTAATTCACTACCTGCATTATAGCATGGTATTTATAGGAAGACATTTGTCCTGTATTGTTTTCTTGACAAAATTAATACATAGGACTCTCTGCTGCAATTTTAAGAGCTCACTAAAAGCTACATATTTATGTTAGCAGTATTAGTAAAAACATTAAGAATGGCACTAAAACAAGAAGGAACAGCAACGTGCTGCTCAAGAGAAGACTAAACAAGCACAACACTCACTTCCTCTTACTCTGCACATTAGTCTTCTTCGTCCACAGAATAACAATAGAATAACATGCTTACCTGCATATTGCTTTTCTCATGTTTCAACTGAGCCTGGCTAGTTCCATACAGAAGACTAAGCAAACCTGGAGTTAGTCAGCCTGAATTATTTAGTAATAACATGTATCTGATGTGAAGATTCTACAAAAGCTTCTACTTACATACTAGAGAATTCATCAAGTCCATTCAGAGAAAGAAGCACTTCTAAAGGGAAACTTCACAGTGGATTACCTGCTTCTGAGGAAATGAAAAGGCCTCCTTCCCAATTGTGTTAAGGGCAACATGATGCTGGCCCTCCAAAATAAGCTGCTTGCTGTCTTCCACAACATATGCCTAGAGAACATAATACAAAGACATCTGCAGACCACAAACTATCATAAGGTTCACAACACAGAATTACTGACTGCTCCCTAACTTGGGTGGAACATGCTGTACTGGTCAAAGCTGAGAGGCTAGCATGACATACTTCTGCCAATTTCCACTGCTTCAAATGAGACTCTTTGTCAAAGCAGACTGGGTCACTCTTACAGTTCTGTAAGATCAAGCACTAACAAATCTCATAGTTTAAGTTGTCATAATTTTCTCTTTTAAAAGAGAACTTACAAGAACTGGATGCATCCAGAGTCATGTAAAACCATTTAAGGACACTTATTACAGTAACAGATACTAAGACTGTCTTTGCTTCTTGCATCATTACAGTTCTTTTGATTGTTTTCAGAAAAAAAATTCACCCATAAATTTCATATGCATACACCTGAAAGCTCAGGATGCCACATTATTTTCTAAATGTAATGTTTCATGTCCAAATTACCACAAAGGTCACACCCATACATACCTTCCACAGTACCACAATGTTCAAATCAACTTCACTGCATCTTTGTATCAATCTGACTGTTTCATCAAATGATTGTTTCACTGTCCTTTGAGACGCATGAGTATGAGATTGTACATGTGTTCTTTTAAATTCAGAGGATAAGCTTTGGAAAAAGAAGTCTGCACAAGGACTGGCTGAACTTATTATCTACAAGAGAAAAAAAGGAAGAAAGTGTTCAGAATAGGATGTAAGCTGACTCAAGTTGCTCTAATAGAATCATCATTGCAGCATTTCAGTTCCATTATCCCAGCTGGCTTCCCTTTGCAAAACTACAGGATGCCAGACACCTTGGTTTCCATGCTTGACCTGTTGGAGATCAGCCTTATCTTAAGGGTTGCTAAAGTTAATACAGGGAAAACAGGGCTACAACTTGGTAGTTTAGAACTATAAATACCAAACTTGGAAATAGGAGGTTTGATTATTACCACAAAGCAGCCTACTGTGATATATCAAGTCTATTAGAAAGAGCTGAAGCATTCAGCTAAGTCACATAGAAGTCATTTTTGCTTACTAATATTTTCCTCAGCTCAGCTAGAATTATTTATCTAAATTAGGAACATACACTATGCTAGAAATAGCAGAGATAATAGACTGCACAGCACATCCCCATAGATACATGGCACAAACAGAAACACTGTGCTGTCATGTGTACCAAGCTCTTCCAACACCAAAACCCTGGTAAGGAAACTGGTTTTTAAGAGCAACAGTAATGATACTATGTCCTGTTGGAGACAGCAGGGTAAGCAAGCAACTTTAGCTTAGCAACCCCTTCCTTTCCAAAATTCTAGCTTTTCCAGAATATGCTGCTGCAGAGCTGCTAATTATTGCACTAGCAGAATGCTGATACCTAGGGAGAAAAATCCACCTCTGGAGCAATTGCACCCTCCTCATCTCCCTGCTGTAATTAAATGTTCTTGACGAATACTGAAGTTCCTGTAACTCAGATTCCAACTCTAAAAATGCAGAGGGATCATCTACCTCAGATTTTTAGTCCTAACTTCAATTTATATGCCTATGAAATGAAAGGGCAGTGAATACATTTTCTTTGGCTTTAAAAGCTGAATACATACAGGAAAAATGTATGCTCAGCATAAAATAAGCAATCTGATATTCAACTGACTCAATCCACTATGCAGATTTCTAACCTAATGCAAGTGGCCTACTTTCCTCAGGTTTTGGAAAACCATTTGTAATACCAAGATAATTTACTGAAAGGATTATTCAACATCTGTATGTTTAAAAAACATTAGAAGAGCATGGTAGTCTAGAATCCTAAACTCCTAGAAAAATCAGACAGACTCCTTGAATCCATTGCAACCTCCTGTAGTAGTTTTTAAATTCTGGGACCGACATCCATTAGTTTTCCAGTTTTTCAAATAAGCCATAATTAGAATTTTTGGCTGTCTTAGTAAAAGTATAATTAAGAACAAGAATCTGATATCTGCAGGCATTTACTAGAAAAGTAGAGGGCTGGGATATATTTAAAATAACTACTTGGAAGAGCTGAAAAGGAAGGAAAAGCATTAGCAAAAAAAGCCAGCACTGTAATGTGATTCCAAAGTAGTTCAACTGTAGAGCTGAGTTCCTAATATTCCTGACTAGACACTAACCCTTACCACCTCTTAGTCCTTTCACACGACAGGGACAGCTTACACAAGACAAAATACGCACTTGTACCCATCCACCTACCTGTTCATTTCCAAAGACAATATCCGCAAATGTGAAATTTTCTAAGGGATAAAAAGAGAAAAGATGCTGTTTTAGCATCATGAGAAGTCACAACTCCAGCACACAGTATCCAAAAGAATTTTTTTTTTCAAAAAGTTACCACAATCAGGAAAAAACCTACCTTCCAAGTTTTTGCATCTCACTGCTTTAAAACACAACTTCGCTCTCTCTCTGCTAGCCAGTTTAGTATCTGAAAGAAAAAGGTGGCAAGGTTTTTTTTTTGCCCCCAGCATAATCAGAGTCCCCTAGACAAAAGTCACAAGTCTTGAACATTCACAAGCAGGAAACACACTGATGACACCCAATAAGCACAGCTAATCAGGCATAGCAATGGCACACAACACAACCGTACTTCTTTTGAGGGGAGTTATCAGCCACCCCAGACATGGATTTCTCTACATCACAGAAATAATTTACGTGTAAACTAAGCTTGTTTTTAAAATTAAGTAAGTCTGAATAAGTCATTTGTAAATACACGTTTCTTGAAATATAACAAAAGAAAGGCTTTAGTATGTTTGAAATAGACAAAGTTTTGGGAAACTAATTATTCTGAAAGCCAAATTCAGCTCCTTGTAAGATTCTTTTACTGCTTTTATCAGCCACAAGCTAGACTTGCCATCATTTTGGTCATAAAGATACACACCTTTGTCTCCAGAGATGTTAACAGATTTTTGAAGCTTCCAGTGCTTGCTATTGCTTGAAACTTGCACTATATGAAATTCCTTAACACCCGTCTCACTCTAAGGAACAGACAAAAGTTATGTCAAAGAAAACACAATCACAAACTGATGTGCTACATTGCACAGTAAGTGTTCACTGCAAGGTGGTACTGTTAGAATCTTAATTTAACTCATTATTCACACCACTCATAACACACAGTTCTTAGAGACAAGAAGAGATTTAAGATGCACTGTAAAGTAAGGCAACAGTCCCAGATCACAGCAACTTCCAATTCCAGTAAAAAAAGCCACACAAAGAGGAAATAAGGATCCCCCAGAAAAAGACCCACAAGCTAGTATTTTAGATTAAGAACAACTTTAACCAAAACTAGGCTTTTTAACTCCAATGCAGAACACTGTCCACAAGGCTACTTAGTTTCTAGGATTACTTTAGGAGCATTGCTCTATCAAATCCTACAAGCTCAAGATCCAATTTGGGTTTACATATATACACAATAAAATGTAGTTTTTGGAGTTGGCGTCCTTTCTTGTAAAGAGTGAGGTGGTAGTGAAAACATAAGCCTCACATTGTTATCTTGATAAATCCTTTATCAAAACATTGCTCTCTCCTTAAAGGAATGGACAATATTCAGTAAATGAAGAAAAAAACCAGAGAGTACACACCTTTAAAAGAAAAAGACAAATCAGCTCAGTGGTTCTATTACCAACTAAGCATCTATGAATCCTACAAACAGACAATTCAGTTACCTTGCTTTGTGACTGAAAAAATGGGAGCCGCTTTACCAAAAAAATTAGTAAATTTAAATTAGCATGGTTTGAAAAACTGAGCATTTTCATCTGCTTTAGTAAGCCAACAGTTCATAATGGACATATCTCTATTTGGATTATATTAGCAAAAATGTCTTCATAGTTTGGTGACAAATGTAAACACAGAAACTTCCTTCTTCAAACTGGAGCCTAGATTTTGACTTTGACATTACCACTAATTCTACCAGTGTTTTCACTGAAAGGTTGAAGGGAACACAAACAGTTCTGAATGAGACAACCTTCGTCAGTTTGGAACAAATCTTCCAAAAACCACTATGAACTACAGTCCTGCAATATGATTAGTATAGGAGACTTCCAGAGAGTTAGGATATAACTTCACGTTAATACTCTTTCCAACAGTAACTGAATGATCAAATACGCAAGGGGGTTTTTTTGTTTGTTTACAAAGTTACTGTAAAAATCTTGACTCTTGATTTGTAGCTGCTCATCTTCAGCATAGTATTATTATTAATACAAATAAGAACTTACAGTATTGATATTTTCTACATCCACAAAGAGCAACATGTTGTCCCCTCTGCCTTCTTCGTCCCCAAACGCGTTACTTCTGCAGACAGTAGCCCGAATGTGCAGAGACCGGCTGGTACAAATAACTGCAGTGTGCCTTAATACTCTGTGACTAGGAAAAGGAGGAAGGGGGAAGAGAGAAAAAAAAAAAAGCCAACATTTTGAACAATCAGGACTGCCCAGAACATGACATCAAGAAATTTAGATTTTATGTTTGTCAATATTAAGGTCGTTAGACAATTTGTTCATTTCAACTACCAAAGATACACTTTTCACTGAAGATACCCTATCAAACCCACTTTATTTTTAACCATCTTGCTGCATGGGTAGGTGCTCTGTAAACACGCAGTCTCAGCCAGTGTGAAATACTGGAGAGAAAAGTTCAGGTGTTACTATGCAGAAAAATACTTCAGAAATGTTTCAGATGTATGACAAATGACAGTGAAAGCAAACACATGTACTGGCACATAGATATCATTAAGCTATCTAATGCCACCAAATGCTCTGGAAAACATTTTTCTGAGTAAAGCCAGAAAAAGACCACTACTGAGTCACATGTCTTGCCACATATATTTACTAAAAAGCACTTAGAATACCACTGCATTCAATCCTGAAAAGAGAATTTAAAAAAAAAGAGAACCAAACCACTACTACTCTGCTGTTTTCCAAGCATGCTCAACCTCCAGGACAGCAGTCCCTTAGTGAAAGTTATCTTCCTGCTTTTCTAAAGATGAATACAATTCCATTCTTAGACACCATCAAAAACACAACCTTTCAGTTTCCTATGTAGAACCTTTTAGTTACCATAACTTCCACTTGGCAACATTTTAGTGGCATGTGAAAGTTTGATATGCATTACCTAGTAAACATGCTGAAATATCATGTGGCACTTAGTTTTGGGAGGGAAAAATCACTAGTTTCCTAAACTCTTCTTCTGTAACTGTGACATTGTGAAGTAATTTTAAGTTTTGCAGTTAATATTCAGATACACAGATAGCTGTATAGCTTTCAAGTGGCACAAATTACATCATTTTTTGAACACTTAAAAGCCATGCTCAGTCTACAAAGAACAATGTTAAACCAGTGCAGTTCCCTTAAGTTCCCCTCAAAACTTTAGTACAGTAAGGAACAAGTACATTAGTCAAAAAACCCCTTCCATCTCTTAAAACACCGCTGTTTCTGAATACTGTGAGTTGTAGGGCAACAACAAATGCCCTATTTCTGCAGACTAGCTTAGAGCCAATTGAAATGCTAACTTTGGTGTTTCAGAAGCTACAGAAAAAAATCTAAACCAAAGGTGCATTTGCATGACTTCAGTTTTGAGAATAAGCTAGTGATCCACTCTCTCAACCATCTTCAACCTACTCTGCTTTGGTTTACACTGCAGACCAGTCTCACAGCACATGAACTCTCAGAACTAGCCTAGAAAACAAGCTTCAGCCACAAGAAGACATTCAGTCCATCTTACTAGAGCTTATCTGAAGTAACCCTGGTACAGACACCAAGTGTGCAGGTTTAGGCTGGGATAGGTAATTTTTTTCACAGCAGCTGGTAAGAGGCCATGTTTTGGATTTGTGCTAGAAATAGTTAGAATAGACACAGGAATGTTTTTGTTATTGCTGAGAAGGGCTTGCACAGGATCAAGGCCTCTTCTGCTCCTCACCCCACCAGCAAGCAGGCTGGGGTTACACAAAAGGGTGGGAAGGGACACACTGAGACAGCTGACCCCCAACTGACCAACAGGATATTCCACAGCATATGGTGTCACGGTCAGCAATAAAACTAGAGAGAAGGAGAAAGCAGGCCTGATGACATGTCTTCCCAAGTTATACATGATGAAGCCCCCCTTTCCTGAAAACCTGCCTGCCTAGAGGAAGTGGTGAATACATTTCTTGGGGTTGTTTTAGCTTGTGGTGTCTAACTTGACTGTGGACTCTCAAGATGGTCCAAAAACGAACTACACAACAGCATGCAAGTCAAACTTGGTATTTAACCCCTCCAAAGAGAACATATTTCATCACAATACAATTATTAACTAAATTTTGACTAAGAAAAAAATCTTTCATTCAAGATAGACAAGATTCTGTTTTATAAAATGTAAAAACAAATTAGGTTATGATTTTTCACCCTATGCCTCAGAAAGACGTGGTTCCAGAGGAACTAAATATGAATAAAGTTTGTTTTAACAGAATTCCATTAACCCTCCTTCTATTAAACTGTTTTAATAATGTAGTATTTACTACTCTAAAAAAAGCAGTGTAGGCTATACAATTTCCTATGGAAATTAGATCATATAATAGAAAAACTATTACTTAGAATAGCAGATAATAGGCCATTTTCACATCACAGCAACTGAGAGAAATTCAGTAGTATTTACTTTTACCATTACAATCACAGAATCTAATGTGTCTAATAAGTATGACAGAAAAGGTAGATTAGAAAAACTTACCACATTTTTGAGTGCTTTTTAATACCTTCGTAGTAAAACAAGAAGTTAATTTCATGAACACCCTCCTCATCTGGTCCCCGTAACCACATTGGCAGCTGCACTGAAGCCCCAGGAAGAAGAACAGCATCAGGAAGTGGAACCTGTATTACTTCAGGTGAACCTCCCGTGCCAACCCCAAAGTCTGCAGAAGACGCTGAAGACAGCAGTGCTGTTCGCACAGAGGTAGGATCTGTCACAACAGTCTTGTAAGCGCTACAGTTCTCAGAGGCTGAAGGACTTAGTGGTGTTAGAACAGCAGTATTTCCACCAAAAGTGAAAAATTCTGGATGCTTGGACACGACCTTCAGTGCAGTAAGGGGACACTTGCTTACATTCACAAATTCGACATACGCTTTTCTGATTTCTCCACAGAGAAGGCCTGTAGGAAAATTTATAAAGAACACCTGTATTGGAGAGAAAAGGAGAAAATAAAAACCTGAACATGGAGCCAAGATGGAAATGCCATGAAAACAACCATTAGCACTAACACTACTGCTGCCTAGAGCTTCCTGAGGGGAAGTGAAGAGGGAGTTGCAGATCTCTTCACCCTGAAATCCAGTGATCAGACATGTGGGAATGGCTCAAAGCTGCACCGGGGGAGGTTTTGACTGGACATTAAGATGCATTTCTGTATGGAGAGGGTGGTCAAACAGTGGAATAGGCTTCCTAGAGAGGTGGTCAATCCCCCAAGCCTGTCACTGTTCCAGAGGCATTTGGACAAAGCCATTAACATGCTGTAACCTGGTCAGGCATCTGGACTGGATTATCACTGTAGTCTGTTCTAGCTGATCCATTCCACTCTACAGGACCCTGTCATTAACCAGTTACCCAGAATATTTTAATAACCCTAGAAAGGAAAAGCATCATATTTGAATTAACCAGCTGGAATAACTTTTCTAGATGAATGGCAAGCAAACAGAAAAAAGCTTCTTTGCCTGTTCCCCATTCACCTTAAAATCTGGCTACCAAAGCTGTTGCCAACTAAAATTCTAATGGGAATATAGCAATTTCAGGAGGACACTAATTTTGAGGGTTCAAGTTTCAATTGAAAAAGAACCCACATAGGTTTGTCACTGACAGATCAGAAATTACCTGGAAAGATTTAGGCATTCATGAATTCCAAGCCACCACTGTTAGAATGACATTTATAAACTCCATTCAGCTATTTTTTCAAAACTGCCAATAGGAAGTAGCTACATACCTCTAACAAAGGCATTTCTTCTGTAATAATGGGATCTAAACGCCGATCGGGTCCATATTTAATCGAAGTTTTTTCCTCCTTTGTGTTATTAAGTCGGGGTCCTTGGATTTCTAAATCTTGTCGTCCTCGTACAGATAAACCATTGGAAACAAACTTTCCTGAAAAAAAATTTTAAGCTTTTGTTTAGTTGTGATTTTTTAGGCAATTCCTGTCTTTGTCTCTAAGAAGTGATCCAAAGGTCCCAATCCAAACTCAAAAGTGGCTTTAATTTTTGTTATTGGGCACATGCAGTGCCCATTGATTAGGCAGCATCACCAACAAAGAATTATTCAAAGCTTACAGTTATGTAACACTTGGCTAGTTCAAGTTCCAACGGCCAATAATCCATTGTGGACCTACTCTTTGATAGTTTAACTTTGATAGTTTGACTACAACTGGAAAGGAAGCGGCAGACAGTGCATGAAGCTGATGCATTTATTTTCTTTCCCAATTTCTGCCAGGCTGGCAAAGTCACTTACAGGATTATTTCCTTTAAAGACAGCCACCACTCCCCAAATGGTTTTTATTCATAAGGTTTTCAGCCTCTAGATAAACAAGTTTCTGGTTTTTCAGACACTTTCACACATTTTGATTTCCACTTCCTCTAAAAACTAAATTCTCCATGTAAGAGACAATTTCAGATGAATGATTCAAAAAAACAAATCAAGTAGTATGCAATTAATTGTCCATTTATATATTAATGTAAAGGTAAGAGAATTCAAGATGCTAAAAAAACCCTATAGCAGCCAAATTTAAACTTAAGAATCTATAAAAAGGACTTTAGTGCAACATTTGGACAGAAGCTGCAAGTTAATGCAAAAAGATGCAGAAGAAAAATTAACAAGAGTGTCAATGGAAGTTGTTACAAATTCTACATGGCACAGATGGAATATTTACATTTTAACTTTTTACTGGTTTCAGAAATTCAGCAGATTTTAAAAGAGCAATAAAGGATGGATCTGGCATCCTTCCTTGTAGGATTTCTAAAAGAGTTAATTTGTTCTTTTCCTATTTGAGTTGTTTCTCTTCTTTCTAAATCCCTACCTGATGGAAAGTCTTGTATCATGGTAGTTAAACATTTAACACTAGAATTTAGTTCTACTCTGCAGAAGCCTCCTCCTTCCAGAAACACATAATTTAAGGTAGTAATACACTTACCTGTCTGTAATCCAATAGAAGGATCTATCCCATCTAATGACACAGCACCTTGAACACTGCCAAGATTATAAACGACTCCCAGAATATGTAGCTCCCCTGTTTGATGGGGAAAGAGCTTTAGTCTTGCCTGTGGAGATATGTTAAATTTTTGTTGTTGTTGCTACTAGAAAGAAGTATTATTACAGTTAAATGTCCAATTGCTAAACATATTCACAGCTATATTTACTTTATAGCTGTGTCAGGTGTAACTGCAACAGTAAATACAGATAATTTACTAGATTCAAAATTTCATATCCACAGAATTCACCAAACCAGTTCACAGCTGAGAAACGCTCATTACATTAGGAAAAATTCTTTAAAGTTAACTTTTACTGTGATTAACAGGAGCAGAATCACAGAATGACTGAAGCTGGAATGGACTTCTGGAGGTCATCATGCCCAACCTGCCTGCTCAAGCAGGACCATCTAGTGCCAGTTGCTCAGGACCACATCCTAAGGGCTCTTAACATCTCCAAAGATGGATACTTCACAATCTCTCTGGGCAGCCTGTGCCAAGTGCTCAAGCACCATCACATTTACTAAATAAGTAAGTGTTAGAAATGAGGTTATAAATGTTTCCTAATGTTCAGGAGGAGCCTCTTGTGCCCACTGTCTCTGGTCCTGTCACATTTATACAAGTGATGAGATACATGAGGTACTGGAATTTCTGATTCAGTCATGTGTTTTGCCAGTTTAGCATTAAGTTCAGATCACAACAAGTCTGAAATGCACACTAAAGTTCAATACTGAAAGGACTAGATTTTAAACCAAGTACATTACTTACCACTTTTGTCTCCTCACTATTAATTAAAAATTCTGCTATTGCTTCAGTTCCTACCATATCTTCATCACACGTACCCTGAAAAGAAGAAACAGCTCTTTAGATATTATTACTCCTAGACAGAAAAAGTGTCATAAATAATATTTCCAATCCCCTTCCTAAAGTGTTCTATGGAAAAACTCATACAAATTTCCAAACAATTAGGAAAAACAACCACTGCATGCTCAGCTTCTCAGCATTTCTGAATTAAAAAAGCAGCTCGAGAGCTCACTAAACATTTATTTAAAAGAAACTTAGGATTTAGCACTATAAATTGGAACCACTACCAGTCTGTTTCCCTGACATTCACAGAGATATTTATCACATCATTAAAGTAGCAGTTCAGATCAGAACAGTAGGGGAAGTGTATGGTAAGCCTTGAGACTTACACGATGTAGAACCATGTTTATAACTCTGGTAAATACTTACAGCACCTTTAGAAATGATATGCTCATAATGTTTTGGCCAGAAAAACAAATTGTTTAGGAATTTACCGTACTACTAGTATTAGAACATATTAAAACCTTTAAAATCTGGATGTGACAACAGTCTATCACAGCTTGTGGCAGTATTAGTTGAAGTATTAAGTTAAACAGTAGTACAATAGCTCATCTTAAGCATTCAAAACATTAATTTTTAATACAATAATTTTCTCTTCTAATCAAGATACCAAGATGTTCCTATGTTATACAAGCAGTTTTTCAGAACACATTTCACTATATACAGTAGCTCAAATAAGAAAAGGGTATTTGATAATTTACCTACTGACACTCATATTTGCAGGTCAAGGCTAGTGTGACTCAAAACCGATGTAAGTACACAAACAATGAAATCTTGGAAGTATTTTGTTCTGCATTCAGTTTTACAATACACGTCACAATTTGTTTGTTGACTTGGTTGCTTTGTGCCCTACAGATCTATGAAAACCTAGCTAATATAAAAATACTATCAGTAACTGCTTTTTTCTTGCCTTATTGTTGGTTTACACTTAAACCTTTGTGTTTAATGTTTAAATGTTTTCATACTACAGAATTTTGAATACTCAATATATACTTCATACCTGCAGCTGTTTGGGTTGGAACTGATGAAACTTCCCTTACCTGCTCTTTTGTTTCTCCATCATGCTTTGCATTGAAGTCTTTAGGCTGAAACTTCCACAGCAATGAAAGGTCAGTCAAAAGAAGTGGAACTTTCAGAGGGTTTCGGAAGGACACTTCTACAGTTATGGGTTCTGTTAAAAAAGTGCAAGAAAATAATGACAACAGGCTTTCCCCATCACAATCTGAAGGCTCACCTATCTCAGAGTAGTCACATACAAACAACCTGCACAAGAATGTCAGTTCAAATCTATAATAAGACAGGAAATATTAATACAAATTTATCTAACTCAGTTTATTTCTGAGATGTAAAAATCTTGACTTTACCTTCTACCACAGCAAGTGGAAATTTGGAGTTATCTGAGTAGCGATTTAAACAGAACTGCGTTGGTTGAAAGTTTGAAGGTATTGTTCCTTTATTTATCACAGACACAACCTGCTCCTCGAGCTCCTTCCACTGTTGTGATGATTCTGAGTCATACTCCTGATCCAGGCTCACGTGTGTAGCTGCCTGCTTTTCGCCTGGGGAGAGAAAGGCAGTCTTGGAAGGCGAGAACAGCAACAAGCAACAGCTCCATTACAGGGTTGCATTGGCAGATTGGTAACTACCCTTAAAATATTTTTAGGTCACTATCATTCTTATGCTACAATTGGTTTTAAAAAGTGAATTGCAGGACATTTTGAAATTACGCACATGGAAGACAACACTGAGAATAATTTGAGTACACTTCAATTTGGATGGCATTCCAAGATTTTATCATGCTACAAGGTATACTCAGGCTACAAATCATTTTTATAAAAGAATACAACCCCACAATACAGCCCTGGTATATATAAGAATTTCCACTCAGCTTTCTTTACATTTAGGAATCTGAGTATTTCAAATATTTAATCCTAGAGGAAGTTAACTAATAGCTAACTAAGTAAAGCTAATCTGTAGCATTGCCACAAGCATCCAGTATTTGCTACAGCAATAATAATCCATTTCACGTTGTTCATTACAGACTTGTATTGAAGCTTTCCAGGTGTGAAAAACAGTGATAGCCAGCACAACCACAAACACAGGTTGCGTATTTACTCAGGAAGTCTGAAAACATCCAGGAAGTAGATATTAAGCTCAGGCTTTTCCTTTGAAATATTTTTAAGTTACTCAGTCACTTTAGTTTTACATTCTGATGGACTTCTTTTAAATGGCACCAAGTCTTGCATATATTTTGGTTCCTTAATAAAAGAGACTTGAAACTGTTTACATAGAATTTTCTAACCTTCCGCTGGTCGTCGATCATGGCCAAAAAACACACGAGTTGCTGAGCTGTTAATATATGGTAAAGGAAGCTGTGGTAAGGGACCATCAGGTGACAGCTGAGTTGCATTCTGGAGCAAAGAAACAAGAAAACAGCATCATATACATTACCAATGGCTGAATGATAAGGAAGTCAAGTTAAAAACACTCAATGTGAGAACAGAGAGTACTTTTAAGATGGAATGCCTAATTTCAATAAACTGTTTGACATATTTCTTTTCTTTAATAGGAGTTTGAAGTTTGCGAAATCTGTATGGGAAAAGGAGAATAATTATTTTAACCCTGAACTCTAATCACTACTGTGGCTGCATTGCTGTTACAAGCTTTATTTGATGTAAAGCTTGACTTTCTAACTCAGAATTTGATAAACTACATTCACTGTCCCACCACCATTAATCAAGAATCTCACCAAGCTGAGCTGTGGACTCAAACACCAGCCTTTGAGTAAGGTCTGCCGTAACTTAAACACCACAGAAATTCTGTTCATAAGCTTTAAAAGACAGTATCTACATCGCTGCATATTGTGTGGCAATATCAGCACTAAACACCCCATAATGTATATTATATTATGCACTGCAATCCTTAAACATCTATGAACTTAAACACAACTCTGAGTCACTTGATCCATCAAATTTTATCCTCATTAAAGAATGAAATTAACTATATGGATGATGACAGAACTACCTAGTCTTTACTAAATATGTATTAATCAAAAGCCCCCAAAATCATTATAAATTGATCAAAACGGAACAGATCCATTTCCACTAAAAAGCTATGACTTATCACAACTACAACTCAACCATGACCCTCAAAAAGAAGAATAAAACCATAGACATTACTGTAATAATAACCCATACTTATACCCATCTGTGAATGTACTAAACACACGAGATGTTACATATGTGGGTTTTTTGAAGTCTGAAGTAAAAAATTGAGCACATCAACTAGACTAAAAAAACAAAAAACCCAACAACCCTGGAACAAAGCAGATAAAATATTTAATGATTTGATAGAAAACTGGTAGTAGTAAAATTACTTATTCCTCAAGAAACAGAGACAAGGAAGTCATTTACCTTATAGACATAAAGATATTCTCTTAAAAAGGCTCCTTGCTGAGCTGGAGGTTGTTTACTGTCATTGATCAAAATATGCCTGAAGGCAGACACAGCATTGTCCAGCTGACGAAGTGTAAAGGACTGACGACCGATGGTGAAGTTTATGTGGTCTTCTGCAAGAGACCAGCCTTTCCCTTTGTAAACCTGCATGGCTTGACAGTAGCAACGTAAGGCATGTTTCTTCTGCAAGAAAAAAGGTAATTTCTCCAATAATCCCATTATCCACTGACTGTAACCAGAACATTATGAAGACTGAACAGTACATCAGACAAGTAGTTTTTACCACATCCCTGCCACTGTGCCAAGTGTAATGTTTCTGAACTGTGCCTCATAGAATCTGGTCAATACTAATCTAAGCACAGAAGTGCTTGTTCCTACAGTACAGAGCCTGGTTTCCAGATTAAGTTTATATTTTCAAAGACTATAGTAAGAGGCAGGAAGTTAAAAAAGCAAATAACAAGAAAAGACTACTTTTAGAACAGCATTGGAAGTTCCTTTAGGAGTGACTGCTAAAGTCTACAGAGCTCTGCTGCCAAGCCTCAGGACATCAACTGGATTTAACAATTTCCTTCCACTCAAACTGAACTTTGAGTGTGCTGCTTTCAGCCAAGTGCTGTTCAGTACACATACCTGGGACAAAAATCCATTTCAAGAAAACCAACAAAACACAGCCCTACAGTACATACAAGAAAAATTACCAATCATCATAGTAGCCACTGGGAGACAAGAGGGCCTGATCTCAGCCAGCTCCAGAGTTCCTTTCCTGTACATACATCACAGCCCAGGCATTCAATACAAAGTCTAGGTATTGAACAGCTGTATAGACATTCACTGTACAGCTAAGTCTCAGCTTCTAAAAAATGGCAACAGCATTCCCTTACTTGCAGCATTAACAGGGAAAAAAATCTAATGTATGTTCGCATTGGTATGGCGAAGACAGCAGAGTACAGTCAGCAAATCCTCAACATTAGCACGTACTAGTGATACTTTAAAATACGGTATTATGGTCTGCAGCTAATCTGCCAGTCTGATTGTTCTTAAGTAGCATTTTATATTTTGATACCTCTAAGAATATTAAAAAAATAGCTACATTTCCTGTAACACTGAAAATGTATTCCTTGGAAACCAGAATCTCTACAAACACTAGACACAAACAACCAAGAGAGCTGTTCCAAGAAATCAAAACTTTACAAAATGCATTTACTTTCCCAGACAAAGGAACAAGATATAAAAGAATGAATACATGAAAAACTGATCAATAGCTTCCTGTCAGTACTATTCTGTCATAACAGACAAGAAAGCTATTGCATGAAAAAAAACAAGGAGGGAGAGAGTACTCCTTCTATTCCTCACATCACAGAAGCCAACTATGCAAAAATACTTTTCTTAGTCCACTCTTATCTCAAGAGTAAAAAATATTCCTTTGCCCAAAAAAGCCTTGAAAATTACAGTGCATAAAATGAGACTCAGAAATGAAAACACACATCATTTAAGTTTCAAGTCAGTGATCTTCAGCATTACCTCAGAAACAGAAGTAAAAGGCTGTCTGATCAATCCAAAAGTCATTTCCAGAAGATTACAGAACACAGAATACTACAGACTTAACACAGAAGTGTCAGAAGCTGAGCATCTTATTCCAGACTAATGACATACTTAACATATTTTTCAAAGTATCCAATACTGGGCAAATTTTCAATGTGGAAAGATAATACTTACCTGGCCTGCTTTACTAAATCTGTGGCCAGCCAATATCATATGAAATGCAAACTTTCTAACCATGGGACTTTTCATGTTTATAAAACAATGGGCTGCCTGCTCCAACAGTAGTGCACTGCGAAGATCTGAATCCTGTTTAAAAGGAAAAAAGAAGAATTAGCCTGAGTTGTATAAAATCATAAAGGTAACAGTGACCTTGTTTTAATGCTAAGAGGGATAGTAAGTTGTAAGAGTTCTGTGAAGTTGAAGATTCTTTTATATGTAAACATTGTATACATATGTGGGCACATAAAAATATGACAAAGTATTTTTTTTCAGTAGTGTTCAGTACCATTATGTTCTTAGTTCTTCCAGTGAAGAATATATGAACCTGTTTCAGTATGAGTAACAGAAGAAATATTTTCTGCTTTTTCAGTTACTCAAGCTACAGTTTCAAACACCATTACATCTGAAGCACTCTCCTACCTTTTCCCCTCCCTCCCCCTGCAGATATTAAGGCTAGAACCAAAAAACAAGACCTCTACCAGGATGACTGAAAAATACAGGGAGCAATGAAACTTTGTGACTTTTTATCACATGAATCTTTTGAACGTATTGTTTTCTTAATGTACAATTTCTTACTATTATATACTTCTCTTCTCCTGCCAGGACACAGCTATATTACTTTAACCAGTCAGAACAGAATCTGCTTGATTTTACCACAGCTGAACTCCATGCTATCAGTGATGTTCAAGTACATCTCTTGACTACAAATATACTCTGAGGCACCAATATAGTGTCCTCTGAAGATTTTCCTTGCAACTACCAGAATGCTCCACAGGCATACTATGTGCAATTTTAAGTTGTAAAATGGCCGTGAAGAGCTAATAGTATTTAAATTCCTTGTTTAAATATCTTAGGCTGTTCTTGTAAACATTGGTAGCAAGCTTAAGTTGAAAGGGCAAGAAGGAAGCTACAGAGGCACTTGAGAAAGAAGATTACAGAATCAAACAGATTTATTCCACGCTGAACCTGTCCCACGAAAGTCTCAGAAGCATCACATTTGGTGCTGCTGGCCATGAAGTCAGAACTACCAGTTAGACTTCCCTCCAGGCTTTAAAGGAGATTCTACACTATTACTGGAATTACATTGTTCTTCACTCCTTTTCAAGCAAGACAATTCCTGGATTAGAAGCTGATTCCATGCTTAATTTCTGCCAATTAATATCACAGAAGTGTAGGGTTTCACTTATACAGTAAGGTTCTAGTGATTCATACCAGCTGAGTTACAGTAATGCCTTAGTTGCCTAAATTATAAAAACTTCTGTTTATATATGGGATAGCATCCATTACGGCTCTGGCAAGCCATGCTAATACTTCTAACACATGAGTTTGTAAGCTACACCATCCAAGAGCTAAGCAGATGTCAAAGAAAATTAGTTACAAAGCCAAAGATAACATATTTAGCATGGTTAAGGAAGTCAAGCAAGTCATTTGACTAGAAAAAGAATAATGGTACTAGTTCCTCCACTTACAGTGTAAACAGTTTTCTTCACTTCATGCTCTATTACCTGCTCATTTGCTACCTTTGGTTAGAAAATATTGTAGGACAAGAATCAGAAGGTAACCTAGAAGTGTTTGGGTAAGAAAACAAATAGTGAGAGGACAGAAATGGAAAAAGCTGCTAAGTTTTACCTCACTGGTTAAACGAATCAGAAGAGCAGCTGCCTCTGAATATTTGCTTTGACTTTTTAATATTTCAGCACTAAGCAGTACACAGCGTTCAGCCAGAACCATGTTCCTAAAGTAAAAACATACATGTATTAATAAATAAATAAACCTCAGAAAACTTTTTATCACAAATCTTACTGATTTTCTACATACAGCATCAGACTGAGGTTCTGTTGCTTATTCCTCTTAAAGCAAAATATATGAAAGTTCACTCCCCACAATGCAACCACATACAGATTGACACATGTCCAATCCTACTGTAACAGGAGCTTTATGAAAGTCAAACCTGGGGAGCATTTTTGAGAACAGTATTGTATTTGCAAAAATACCAGCTAAAACGATCTGATAAACAAGAAGTCCAACAGTTAGAAGCAGGTTTCACTGGCAATTTGTACCTGTATAGCAGGTGCTCACTGAGCTGCTCTGTCACACCCCCTGCTCAGCAACACAGGAAGATCAAACTAAAAACCTCATGTGCTGAGAATGCAGGGAGATCACTCACCAGTTAGTCATGGGCAAAACAGACTTGTTTTGGGGAAGATTAAATTAATGTATTGGCAATTAATAACTGAATAGCACGGTGATAAATAAAAGCAGAGACAAAACACCTTCCCCTAACGAATTCTCCTTCCGGGCTCCAGTTCACTCCCAACTCTTCTATCTCCTCCTCACAAGCAGTGGAACAGTGAAAAGGAGTTGTGGTCACTTCATAACAATTCTCCTCTGCTGCTTCTTCCTCCACATCCTCCTCCCCTGTTCCACTGTGGGGTCCCTCCCACAGATGCAGTTCTTCAAGAATAGCTCCAGCATGTATCCTTTCTGCAGTGTACATTCCTTCAGGAATTGACTGTTTCAGTGGGATTTATCCACAGGTCACAGCTGCTGACAGCAGCCTGCTGTGGCGTAGACTCTGTACAGACTACAGCCACCTTCAGGGCACATCCACCTGCTCTAGAATTGGGACAGGCTGCCTGCTTCCCCATGCATTTCCATGGACTGCAAGGGAAAACCTGTTTCAGCATGGCCTTCACCACAGGCTGCAGGGAAGCCCCACCTTCTCCTGACCTCGGTATCAGCAGGGTTGTTTTTCTTGTTTTCTCACTCTTTTCTAACAGCTGCTGTCCAGCTATTTTTACCCTTTCTTTAATGTTTTATTACAGAGGTAACAGCAGCATGGTCAGTTTGGGCAGCACCAGGTCCATCTTGGAGCTGAGTGAAAACTGATTCTGATTCTGTCACAGGCAGTTCCTGCTGTCTTCTCACAGAAACCTTTCCTTCCAGCCATCCCACTAACTAAAAATCTACCATGTGAATTCAATACACAAGTTCAACAAGCACTCTGCTGAATAGCCCAGATCTCCTTTCATGCTATCCTAGATATGTTAAAAAGCTACCATTACTCTGTGATCATCTGGTACTCTTACTGTGCAGGGCAAGAAAGTTAAGCCACCAGATCTTTCAACTTTCACTGGATCAGTGCAAAACTGAAAAACATACTTGCAGATATCTCGATAGGTCTGAATTGCTGTCTCCATGTAATGAGCAGGATATGGCCTAGGAGCTCCAGGCTGAAGAAAAGCTGATACTGCTGCCATTTCCTACAAAAGAAATTCAGTACTGTCACTGTAGGTTTTTCAACAAATCATAAACCTCAAAAGACTGAGGAACATGTTTCAATAGCTATAAGATTCAAGATCTTCATCTAATCAGTTACGGGCATATGAAAGTATCCAATACACTGTAACTGATAAAAGGTTTAATACAACAGCCTATTTATGGCTCTGCTTGTAATTAGCCAGAGTGTTACGCACCGAAGTTTTTGCAATTGACAGTAACTTAAGTGTTGAATGCAGAAGCATTGACTCAGTACAGTTTTAGAAATCCAAAAGAATTTCCTAAGGATTGCATTTTGTTAACTTCAAACAAATATTAGAGATTAGAAAAAGTTAACAGAATATTCATGTTTTGTGAAGTACCAACCAGTGCTCCAGCTGCATAAAGCATTGCCTGATCATTTAAGAAGTCTTTCTTTGCTGTATGGTAACAGCTATATGCAAGTTCATAGTGCTGCACCAGAAAGCACAAGTCTGCCATTTTCCGAATTTGAAGCTCCGGCGCTTCTGGTGGATACCTATAAATACAAATATTTAAATTCAAAGTCATCCTCTCTCGTCTTAAAATCTATTCACAAAGTAGTAATAAAACCTACATCGCTTCAGCCTTGCTCAAAAACAGCTAAGCTTCGTCTCTGCCACATGTAACTTTGTTTCACATCCTACTTTCTGATTAGCAAGATTCACTGTTCCAGTTACATTCAATGCACACACTCCTCTCAGTCAAGAAATACTGCATGGAGTTTATAACTACCACTGAAACTGTTCAGTCAGGTTAACCATTAGAGCTAAACAGAATGAAAAAAAATAGACTCTGACTGTTCACTTGGCTGTAAGTTGTTATTTCTCCACATTTCTCTAGAAAGAAGTAAGTCCAGTAAAAAACTATGCTTTATGCCAAAACACTGTGCCAAGTTCCTGTCCTCTGCAAGAATCAATCTAATTTTTGGTTAATCCAATATATATATGTTGTAGTAAAGCAGACAGGACTTAATTTCTTTAGCCAGGTAAAGTTAATTCTTTATTCACATGACTTATTTTTATACAGTTTTCACAGACTTGGTGTTAAACTCTAATTGGCTAGTAGTTTCTTGCCACCCAATTAATTGGTTAAAAGGTGTTTTTGTGTGTAGGTGCTAAGACTCTCTCTTTTACTTAGGTGTTTACACATTTCTTCATGGATTCTTATGGGACAGATTTTTCATTATTATAGGTACAACTTATTTATCTCTACAAGAATAGTTTGCTATGCTGTTTCTCATTCTTCTAATTCTTCCCTATGAGAACTTACAAGCTAGTTGTTCGTGTAGCTAGAGTAGCAGAGTCTGAACTATATTTTATAATGCTTTTCTTTTATAATATCTTTACCCGTATATAACATATTTGATTCATTTCAGTAATAATCAAGTGCATTTTCACAAATACTTCTATGTCAAATGCTGTAGGAAGTGAACTATGCTTACAAGTTCAAAACAGAAAGCTGGAATTAGCAACATTTTGATTGCAAATCCAAAGACATGCAACACAGACATTTGAAGCTGTACGTGCACATCAAGGACACTAAACTTGACTAGACAATGACCAACATTATTTAGACTTCTGTGGTAAAGACAGTTAGAGAGTGATTTTCATGATTATACATCCTAATTCACAGAGGGAAGTTACCAAAGCACACAGAATTAGTAGTTTAATAACACTTAAAACCTGGGTTTAGTGTATACTAAGATACAGGTGCACTAAGTATGAAATTCCCTGTAGTTTAGCTCTTGAACACATTGCAAAAGCAATATACTCAATACTCTGCTGGAGCAAATTGCCTAGTTAAATAAGCAGAAACACCTATACATGGGGTTTGGCTGTAATGACAGGTGAAAAAGATTATACAAATTTTAAAAAATCCCTCATGGCAAACCATAGCTTCTTTTTATTACTACTCTTAAAAACATGTGTTCATATTAACTTAGAAAGCTTCACTCTAAATACAGCAGGCAGATGACTTTGCTAACAGTCTATTTGATTCCCTTCTTCTGTAAGTTCTGCTACTCCTTTATTGTACATATTCAGGCACAGTACTTTATATGATTCATCTAACTAAAGTCATTCACAACACTGCTGATTTAGTTCACTTTCCAGAACACTATAAACAAACACATGCTTTCCCTCTCACCCCTAAAAAAGGTACATTTGCAGTTTAGATCTAAAAATAAGGACTGAGATTACTTACAGCAAACCAGAAGTATTCTTGAGTTCATTGATACTTTTCTCTGGAACCTTGCTGCCACTAAACCATTTTTTAGTAGCAGAAAATAGTGACCGGCTCAAGCCTTTCCTGGATATTAACTGGAGAAAGACATGGAATTAGAGCACTACTTTGGAAGAGATGCAAGTTAAAGGAATAGAAAAAGCCAATCTCTGTTATGGCTTTGTAAATTGATTTTTCTTCCATAAAACAGGAATAAATAAAATGAGTAAAACAAGTAAGAACACATTTTCTTAGAATTAATCTCTGACACTGAAACAGAAGTTCATTTTTTATTTTCATACATTCATAATTCACATGTTCATCTCAGTTGAGGTTCACTATTCTTTCACTAAACTGGAGAAACATCCATCTTAAGAACTTGAAAATTTTATACATCTGTTTGAAAACTAAATTCTAAATAACTAGAATATCTAATTTTGGATATTAGCTCAACCTAAAATCTAGACTAAATACTAAAGAAAAAAACCTTCTCTCTGTCATCCACATAAAGCATTATCACACCACAAACATCAATTTCAAGTGTCAAAGGTATGAGGCAAGCAAGATTACACAATTTCATTCTTTCAGATAATTTCCACTTAAAAGGAAACTTTTTCAGGGAATTACCACTCCCATCCTATAAGGCAAACTGTATCACTCTTTAAAAAGTGGAGACGCTCTCTTTTCTTACCAGGACTATGTATCACTGCATTCCTGTTTGCTACACTTTATGTAACCACTTCTTTTTAATGTTTCTTCATAAAGCTTACTAAGCATAAACATAGTCAGCACATACAATTAAATTCAGTCAATTCAGGGACTGAACATTCCTTACAGCACATGATCCTTAGTACAAAGAGCCCTCAAACTGTAACTTCAATAGACAATATACTTCAATAGACAAAATAAAATCAGAGCTCAGATAACAGATATTTGGGTCGAAGATTTAATGTTAAATACAGTAATTTGATCACACTAATGAAAGTAAATCCATCTCTGCAGCTATTTAAGAGCATGTAAGAGTGAAACACTTATAAAGGAAAGGACTTCACTGTGATGCAAATAACTTGAATGTATGCCCTTAATTTAACATGGACATATTAATCACACCTCCAAAAAATCCTAGTTTGAGAGCAGCATGTTCCCTGTGAAAACTGTTGAGATCAACAGAATTACACGATCTGGGATGTCCCTGCATTTCTTCCCTGTCAAGTAGCAACTGAAGGATGTAGCTTTTTTTGCAGATGATTATAGATTAAATACATTTCTTAAATATAGCTGTGTATTCTGATGTTGAAACACAAAGTCCATTTTGTTCTCCATGCCAGAACTGTCCCAAAGCACAGAATATTAAGATTTTAGGGTCAAGAACAGATTACCCTATAAACATTTCAGACAGGCTTTCACCAAGAAGCCACCTTGCACTGGAGCTGCTGATACAAATTAGTTCTTGCTTTTTTAAAAGACAAATTGAACAAGACTGAAAACTTCAGTTATTTCTTTTAAATCAAATTACAGTTTTCAGCAAGATCGTTGAATCATTAGATGCAAAAGGAAGCAATACTATCAAAACAGATTTCTGGATAACTGGATTTATACCCCAACCATTTCTCCTTATTAGAGCACAAAGTGTTTTTAGGGGTTAACTGACCTGATCATTGAGCTGTCGAATTGTTTTCTCTATGTGTGGCAAAAGTCCCCGAAATGTGAATTCCTGTATGAACTGCCTAATTCGATCGTGATCTGTTAGAGTTAAACAAGCACCATGAGGTGTCCCAGAATTTGACTTCTTTGAGTCTTGCAGTGATGTGGAAGCCTTCATATAATCAGTGTTATCCAAACTGCCGCTGGGATGATCCAGTTGAAGGGGGTGAGTCTTAAAGTTATTTGACAAGCCATCTGTTGAAACATTGAAACAAAAACCTCAGCAGCTCTAAAGTTACTTAAACATTTTGGGTTTTAAAGGTCATTTTTACTAACCTACTTCAAAGCTTTCCTTACTCAGAACTCTGGAAAGCAAAGCAATTCACCAACTGTTCCTCACTACAGATTAATGCTGAGCAGGCAGCAGCAGAGCACTGAGTGTTGCATCATTCCTGGAATTCTCAGAACGCTCAGGGAATCTCAAGAATTACAACATGGCTAAATATGTACAGTTTTGGTTCTTAACTACATTGCAAAAGAATCTTCCAATATGCTGACTAGTATCAACAACATCGAAGGAAGACTATGGACACATTAAAATCAAAATAAAATATTAGTGAAAGTTGGAAATGTAGCAATTACTGCAATGGCTCCATTGGGTCCATTCTTTTTTTTCTGTTTATGTTTCAAATTCAAAGAAAAAACAACACCCCAACAACAAAAACAAACAAACAAAAAGCCCCACAAAACAAACCTAATTTTCCATGTTCTTCCAAGCAATCATGATGTAAAACAATTTCCTCCAAAGTCCTTTTTGTTCAGTGAGAAGAGCTGCTGACTACTATTGCATTTCTCTCTGAAATAGACTGAGACACTGCTTCACGCTAAGACCTAAGCATTTCTCTTACTTACAAGAAAATCAGCTTGCCCTGCCTGGCACTGAGCAATGCTGAGCTGTGAAAGCAAATCCTTAATGGATTTTATTCATTAAATGTAAAGCTGAGTTTGTAAAGTTCAAGGTTCATTTGGCTGCTCCCAAACCACCTCTGGGCTGCAAGACCCTAGAAAGATGACAGCTGTAGGCACTCCCACATACGCCAAGTCTCCACGTGCCTTTCAGGTGAGGCATGAAGGATCTGGGCTGAGGCAGGCCAGGCAATGCATGGTACCTCACTTCTCCTCTATTTGATGATGCCTCTCATCTGAATCCTACACAGCTATCTTAATTATTTTTAAGGGTGCATTAACTTGCACTCAATTTCATTTATTACTCTCTCCCATCCACAAGCTGAGTTCTAAGGTCAGTGCTTCCAAACAACTTACAACCTAAGCACTTCCCTGACATTTACAGATTTAATACCAAAATCAAGGACAAAAAACCCTCCAAAACTTCAGCTTCCAAGTTATAGCAAAGCACACAAACCAAAATTTACATTATTATGAAAATTGACTATTTAATCCTGTATTATTTTTACTTATTACCAAAATTTGCAGACAGTATGTTTAAACTTACAAAATATGAGCCTGATACATCATTAGCCATCTCATTAAGGAGATGCCACCAGTGCAGTAGGTCAGTACTACAGCATTTTTCTTTGAGGAAACTTAGAGCATTTAGAAAACCATTACTCTGAGTTCCTTAACAAATCATCTAATTAATTACTCTCCAAGACAATGGAAAGTTGTGTAAATGCTGTAACATCAAGGTTTTCATAAAGTTATATAAATACCTTTAATTTCACTGTCTATGCCATCCGATATCAAGTGATCAGTATTCTTGTTTGAAACAGTATAATCTTCATAGGAATCCTGCCAGAAAATGGGAAAAAAAAGTCAGAACTTGAATACTACTGAAGCACATATAAAAGTCAGTAAACAGTAGTTGTCAACTTCATCAAGTTAACTGAATTACTACAGTAGCATGTTTTTTCATATATATTATTTTTTCTACGTAGTTTCTGAGGCTTTAAGAAACTATCTCATTTTAATGATGAGAGTTATATTCACCAAATGAAGCAAGTACCTTCTGACTTGCTCAACTAGCTTCACTGTCAACCAAAGCAACTCCAACCCTTACACAGCAATGCTTACAGCAGCAGAAACATATTCCCTAAAGCAGCTCCTGAAGAAGCTCACACACACATACAAACCTATATTGCACAGTTGACATGGGACAAAGAAAAAGAAAAATATCTGATTAGTTTATGGTGGGCTGTAACTCACTGGTCCTCTTAGCTTATAGAATATGAACTGTTTTGACTTTCCCAGCTTCATTTGGTAAAGAAATATGATTCCAGGAAACCTTTTAATCATAAGGAGTTATAACTGCAGGTCAGTCAAACACCAACTCAAAAACAGTATTTTTTGATTCTAAAGCAAAAAATACTGTTATTTATGGCAAACTCAAAACACACTATCACATGCAGTCTTAGCAGATGACAGACCAGACTAAGACCACAAGAAGTTATAACAAAAAACACATACTCCCACAAAACAACACACTCACGCTATATAGTGAAGTACAGAAGACCTAGGAAGAAAACCAAAATTTAAAACTGAAGAAGACAAATGAAAATGCAGCTAAAGTTACTATGAACAGGACATTTCTGAGGTTCCTTCCTCCTACAGCTCTTAAGGCACAAGTCTATAATTTCTGTGTTCCCGTCAGTCCATTTCAGACAGTCCAGTATTTCAGTGCTCCTTACTGTCCACTTAAGTAGCTCAGAGGACAGTTCCTACTGAGGACTCATCTTATGCCCTCACAAAAAGTCACAGCTGTGTCAGATGTGTCTTGACTGCCTATTAGCTCATTCTGTAGAAGCACATACATGTAACACTAAGGTGAAACTTAATGGACCTAAAATGGACTTTCATATGCCCCTTAAAAATTGTTTTTAGAATACTATAGTACCTGGTTCTGGATAGTGCTTTTCTGAAGGTACTGACTCCAAGGATCTGGTATCTGTTCATCTGCTCCTCTATTAGACACCCGAGAATTTATTTTCAGCAAATAGCAACCCTGAGTTCCATATCTCTGTTTCATCTCTTCATAAATGGAGTCAGCTCTGAAACAGTAAAACAACATTTATTGATATTAAACTAACTTTAGAGCGTGTACTGCAACAAGCTATTTTAGACTACTATCCATACTGCTTAAAAGGAAAATTCTCCTATTTTTAAAACAATCTGTTATGCAAGAGTAAATTTGAGAAACTTTGAGAATTAGTTCCACAAGCCAGCAAAGAAAGCATCTACCCCAAAAGCTGGGACTGATTAATTTCATTTCACATGAACACAAGAAGATCTAAAAATAACACCTTCAAATATCTGCCTTGATAATAGCATACTGGCCAATGGATCCTGTTGTATGTCTAATCTCAACAGAATTTATCAACACAAACATTTCAGTCAAAGAAATTCATCTGCAAGCTCACTGAAGGCACATGACCCACCTTTGTTCCTCTCCTGTGCTTACATCGTGCAGTAACACATAATATTTGAGCGTGTTTGGTATAAACCACTTGGGATATGAGTATTCACTACTGTGCTGAATCCGATGTTGTTCTTGGGACAGCTTCAGGAACTGTTCCACAGGGTCAGGTTCATTAGAAGAAACTACCAGCATACCTGAATTCATTATTAAGGACATATACCCAAAGAACACAGGGACAATCACTGATCATAGAATAAAACAGGAAGTGTATAAAATGTAAAGAATAGGTGAGTACAATACTTAAGCATGTAAAACATGCTACCACAAAAGTATGTGCAATTAGAATTTGGGCTTAGTCTCAACAAAAAACAATCAGTTAACTAACATGTAAAATGAGATGCAACAGGAGTTTGCTCCTATTCTGACAGTGAATCTAAGTTTAAGCTGCCACATGATACCTAATTTAAGATTTCAGATAGAGACCAGATGTTCACATAGCTGAAATTCATGCCCACTGTTTTTCAGCTTTCAACTTCCAAGCAGAGCTGGGGCTTTAAGTTATCACCTGAACAATTAATCCCTTCCCACTCTGTTACATCTACTCACCAAATCAAAAGACATTAATTCAGAGAAGCCAGAAAGCAAAATGATACTTTAAATGTTACTAAAATTCAGAATCAGTATTTTGC
Organism: Cisticola juncidis; assembly: GCA_013400215.1. NCBI lineage: Eukaryota > Metazoa > Chordata > Aves > Passeriformes > Cisticolidae > Cisticola > Cisticola juncidis. The sequence goes on along the minus strand of VXBR01009214.1, from coordinate 400,324 downwards.
AAAGTTTATTCTGCACAAGTGTGGCCATTAACATACCTTTCCACTATACTGAAATTAAAATGTTCAGTACAGAATTAGGAACATAGTGTCATAAAACCTGCAGCATCATAACTACTGTAAAGCTAAACACCAGCTACATCATGAAACAGTGATTATTTTCAATTTCCCTGTAGACAAGCAAAATGGGCCTAAGCCTTGGTAACAAAAAAAAAAAAAAAGGAAAGCGAAAGCATTCATGCATCCTTCCAGTCTTTCCAGACTTCTTTTTATCCAGCATAACTCAGAGTTCACCAAATTTCCAAAACATCTTCTCTCCAACTTCCACCACTCCATCTACTTACAATGAGCAGATGCAACCCAAACACACATTCCTCTGCTCTAGATAAGGGACAGTCAGTAGATACCTAAACAGCTACAGCAGAAAGTGACTTAGGATGATGGAATTTTGTACCAATGTACCAATGTACCAATACAATGTACCAATACAGGTATTGGCTTTGAGCTCACTTTGACACAAAAAGTGTGTAGAGAAGGGGAAAAAACCCCAATAGGAACACCACAAAAAAACCTCAGGCCAAACCGTCACAAAGAAAACCCTGATGACGAAAACCCCGAGTACAATATCAGTCTGTGTAATCAGGTACAGTAGAAAAATATACAGGCGTCAAATCATAATTGCAAAAGAGATACTGCCAAAATTTTCAGTGTCTCCTACATTATGTTTTGTAACAGTCTTCCCTGGAGCAGTCGGTAACATTCAAAGGATACATGCAACATAGTGGTTTAAGAATTCGTGATCAGATGCAGGCATGGACTGAAGAAAGCATTCTCTGTAAGACTCAAACCAAGGAGTAGTAGCTGAAATACACAATAAAATAGGACAAAATAGATTAATCAGTGAAATTTGTTTACCCATTAATGAAAAGGAAACATGAAAGATGCACCTGAAAGTGAAGCCTGCAAACTCTGACAAGGTTTGCATGGCAGGGAAAAGTAGAGGGAACAGTCCAAGGAGAAAGTATTTTAGATGCTACACAAGTAGGAGAAACAGTAACACTTGAATCAAATCCTGTGAATAGCACCTTAAGCACCACATTCCTCACCACTGAAGGCTCCCATGTGTTCAGTCCTTGTTAAACCGACTACTCTTTAACACCCCTTTAAACATCCAGACATTTGGCAAAGAAAGAAATAAAATTCTTCTAACAGTCACTGAATTTCTAGGCTAGGGATGTAAGAATTGATCAAGAAACAAAATTCATTTTTGAGTACGTAGCAAAGCTAAGGATTACCAAAACGCTATGCTGCCTGTTTTCTACAAGTGTTGACTTGGCTTGACAGCAGACCCCTTCCCACGTTTTGCTAAAATAAACAGTTCAGCTGGCAAAGATCCAAGAAGATAAAACCTCAGATCCGAGCTGTGCCATTAATACCCAATAATTTTAACCTGCCATGTTCAATGTCCTTTTACAATAGGGATTTCATTTCCTAAGATCAAGGGAAACCAAGGATATCTGGGACATCAAAAAAATATGTGAACCTAATATTGTTCATTTCTTTCCACTCCAGCTATGCCTCAAACAATGAACTATTATTTCTTCTTATAAGCTCGTTCTATGCCATCTTAATTCTCCAACTCCTTTCCCTTGAGTAGGAAACAGACCCTAGAGCAAAATCAAATTTCAATAACCTGATTTTACACTGAAGTAACTGGAATCCAGTATCATCTCACCTGCAAACTAGAAAACAGTAACTAGCGGAGAAAAAAAAATTAAGAAAATCTGAAGGTATTTTCTTCATATGACCCTAAAAAACCCACATTGCTAGACTTGAGTAAATAAATATAAAAGTAAATAAAAATTTCTAATGTTTTGTAAAGCTCTCTTACACCCCCTCAAAAACCAAGCCAAACCACTACCTTGATTTCTTAAGCTAAGTTTAGGAACCAGATTCATTTTTATGTTGGAATTGTCTTGTAGGGTATTCATTTAATGCATTGTGTTTAATCCTACATTGTCAAGCCATCTTAGATTGGCTTCAGACACACAAAATTCAGATATAGCTACACTTGAATTCAGTCTAGCAGTCAGCACATGTCACATAAAAAAAACCTAATAGGAGACAAACTTTCAGCTTTTGATTACAGCCTTTCTAGAAACTGTTCTCTGAGTACTCATCTAGGATATAAAAAGCTCTTGGCTTTACTGAGTCCTACATGTAAACATGCCAACAATTTAAATTAAGAAAAACACAGCCTGTTATTATTAAGAACAAGCCATAAGAAAGTGACTCATACACATTTTTCACAAGTATAACAAGCCCTGCAGTAACTTGGGTTCAAAGTAAACACTGTTAAACAACCCTAAGGCAAAATTGCCAACTACACTGTACTTTCAAGCACTGTTTTCAAATTTTCACTTCTGTTTTACAGCTGAATCACAGCAAAAGAAAAAAAATCAGGTGTTTTTTTAAAATCTGACAGTTACAAACAGGGAAGTACTACTTTGTTTTGCAGATTGGTTCACCTGACCTCTTTTTTCATTAGGCCTATTAAAAATCTTGAAAGTGGCCTCAAAGGCAATTGGATTCCCTCTACACAACATTAACAGGATTCACTTGAGCATTTTACAGGGCTGTTACCACTTATCATAGATACCTGATACACACACACTATATTCAAAACAAAAGCATATTTGAAAAAAAATTCACAACTGTAACATCTCATAACATGTTACAGCAGTGCAGACCAAAATTGTCATTTAGGAACTCAGACCTATCTGTTTTGCATTTTCCCAGTATGCTGGAACAAAACTGAAGTTGGCAAACTTGTTAGCATGTTCAGAACTTACTAAGAAAAAAACCAGTAATACTTGTACATAACACTTAAGAATGAAAAGTCTACTTCATGTAGTTTTGTACCCTTTACGCATTTAGCAGGATCTGGACAGATACTACTGAAAGGATTGCTATTATTAACCAAAGGCATAAACTACATTAATATATAAAACTGAAAACTTTCAAAACCTGGCTCTTATAGACCACAATGCAGAGCCTTGAGAGAATAACCAACATGGTTCAGTAGTAATAAGTCAGCAATAAGTCTCATGAACTACGTAAAAATGTATGAGAAAGCTTTTTCTTTTTTTTTTTTTTGAGGGTCATACTCCAGAAAGAATGTCAATATAGCAGAGACATATGGGCTTTAAGTACAGTTAGCACTTGAGTTCCAACTTAAAAGGTGTTACCATTCCCTGGAAAAGAAGTTCTCTGGAGAAGCAGAAAGTACACTTGAAATACAGCACAGTGATAGTATACAGTTCCATAGGATCAAACAATCCAGTGTTTTTAACAGCATCAGATAATTTACCACCACCACCCTTATTGATTGTATGGAAAAAACAGATTATTTTGATTAACAGGAGTAGAAACGTGATTAAAAGAAAAATTAAAACAACCACCACCACTGATTTTTCAGTTAGCGGGAAAAAATGGAGGAACACACATCTATGTCCAGGAAAGTGCTGAACAGCTGTAGCAGATGGTAAGGAAAGGTGGATGGGGCACATGGAAAAGGAGTAAAGGGCAATTTGGCAAATCAGCACCAACCACAAAAAAATACCTGAATAAAATGTGGATGTGTTCAGTTCCATCAGTGTCTCTTTCCAATTATTGTACCAAGGAACACTAGCTTTAACTGAGCGATCTGATAGAAAAAACATGATATTATTATACTAAAAAGGGTCAGATGCAAACACTCTTGGCTTTTACACTCTGATAGCAAGAAGCAGAAACAATCTATACCAGAAAGGCCCATGAGGGGCACTGAAGAGATTTGACTCCAGCTAACCTTAATCATAAATATTTCAGGCTTCTCAAAATTTGCCAGTGTACTTGAATGGAAATCAATAATAATTTCTAGTTCAGCCCAAATTCTAGGCTCGAACAAAAATGGAAATTCATCAAGTAGGATAGATTTAAGTTGTATCTAGATGTTATTTCTATTTACTATTGGAAGATACTCAAAATCTAAGGCACTAACTTGTGAGATTTTCCAGCCTGCAGTGCTAAGTAAAAGTAGCTGATACTTTAGCTGCTGGAAGTGGTTGCCCCAACATTCTCCTTCATCTCAATCGTATTCCTCCAATGCCTCATGCCAGCACTTATATCATGCAGCGCTGAACAAACATAGCCAAGGAATTGATCTAGTTGAAAAAATCTTTTTCTTCTTTCAAATAATTTAATTCTTCAGTGGGGTAATTTTTCTTCACTTTCTACATGGACCAGTACATGGGAGAAGCAGGCATGGCTGTACATATGCAACTTTTCAGCAACCAAATTAGTCTCTTAGCACTAGATTATGGAACTCTAGGAATATACAAAATTTTTAACAAGGAAGGATTACAAACAATTAAACCAAAACAGAACAGCAGTTCCAAAACTTTTCTCAAAATAAGAGCAGGATTATGACCAGTGCCAGAAACAGTCACACCTCAGCTTCTTAAACAATGTTAATCTTTCTTCAAAATAGACTGCACTTGATCATTGTTAAAATTAAGGAAATATCTTTTAATATCGTTATCCTAGAAAACTAATTCACTCCCAAAAAAGAACAAATTCAAGAATTAATGAGAGTATTTCCCATTTACATGCCGAATGATTATGTTCTGCTGTCAGGAATTAACGCATCCCTTGGTTTGAATAAAATACTCCAATAAAGTTGAAAAAAAACCCCTAAATGTCTTAGTGAATACTCAGATTCATCTAAGCATCAAAGAACCCTGTTTGGAACTTCCTCATATTCTCTTGCACTGTAATGGGATACAAGTTCCTCCATCAAGAGTACTGTCAGTGTTATGTGCAAAATGCCTGAAATGGGGTTCCACTGAATGACAAAGTTACTACATGAATTTGTCCTTCTGTGTGATCTTGAACAGCTTAATGCCACCTCTTCTCCTCTCAAATAAGCATATAGACAGTCTGAATGGAAATGAGTACCTAATCACACAGACAAAAGACAGTCAAACATGGTAACTTCTACATCCGAGTCTCCAGCAGCAAATATGGAAAACAGAAGGAGTGAGTTTTGCTTCTTTGACTACAAAGCAATGCTTAATATAGCCACTATTTTTTTTCCCTTCTTTCAATACCTCACTTCTAAACTAAGGTCATTAGAAACCTCATGGAAAAGTCTCCTCACTGAAACCATTCTGCTTTCTTAGGGTCTGTCCAGCTCTAGGATTGGAGCAAACCTTCCATCTGAAAAAAAAAATCATAACAAGATGGCAATTCACCAATGTGACCAATAAACAAGGGCACAGAAATTGAAAAATATGTGGGATTTTCAACATATCTCAAAACCAAGAGGTTTCCAGGCTCAGGTCTTTGGCTTTATAATCAACACAGGACATCAAGTTGAAGATGTATCTCATAAATTAGGTATCAAAGGTAAGTAAGAATTATGCCATTTCTCCATCACCAACATAAAAAATTACTACAGCAACATCAGTTACTAATCCTCATGAAGTTTTCTCAATCTATTGCTATAGCAGAGCCAAACTCTTCACTGCAGGCTGAACTTCAAATACAACAAATTACGCATGTTTAAATAGGGCAGTGCATACATGCTTTGAACTAAATACAGAGGCTTTAATGGATTAGGGTCTTAATTGGGAGGAGTTTAATCTTCTCAGCTTCTAAGATCAGGTCTCATTCAGTATTATTCACAATGCCTCATCCCCTGGAGATCTGAGAAAAAAACATTTTTAGAATACTCTAGTCATTTTGACAGTGAAATATGAAGCACAAGTTCCACAGAAGAAAAAAAATAAAAAGACAAAGAATCAAAGGAGACACACACCTTTCCTCAAAGTCTTTTTTCCTTAAACTTTTTATGACTTCATCATAAAAAATAAAAGAAGCCAGGATAACTAACTTCAAGAAAACGCTGTGCATTGGTACCAACACTATAAATTCTGGTATTTATTCAGCCAAGTGCAACAAGTCACTATATCAGTTTTGTAACAAGAAAATTACACAACCAAAGCATCAGTAATTGCTACATTAAAATAATGGTTTAACACAAGTTGAGAAGAACTACAACATTAGGAAAACTAAAATTATTAAGTTCAACCACTCTTTCAATATTATATAGAGCCAAAACTATTCAATAAATCCAAAGTTTCAGTAAAAGCAATGTCTCAAAACTGATAAACTCTGCCATGAGGCTGAAATGAAGGCTAGAAACCTCTCAGCCAATTCCAGTTTACATTATGAAAGATACAATATCATTACATACCACTGATGTTGAGATCATAATCTCCAGCTGTGATCACATTAGCTACCAGTCCTTCAGCGGGCTGACTGACAGACACAACATCATGCAAAAGTTTCCGAATGGCACCGGGCTGAGGTGGGTGAGTAATGATGTTGTTGACAGCGATCTTCAAATTTTTAATTATGTGAAGCTGATTATTAGGATCTCTCATGTGAACTAAAAAGGAGAAAGAAGAGGATTTGTTGAGGAGTATAACAGACAGTTAAAACAGTTGTCATAAATTAGTCTTTTTCCAACATGCTTTTTCTTTAAAAATTGCTCAACTAAACTTCTCCATCATCAATTTCAGATCACAGTTCATAATGCTTGACTATGAAAAATGGAGGAGGGGAAGGTGAAAACAAAAAATTACTTCATGTTCAACATTAGGCTCATCTAGGCAGACTGATTAAAGAACAGCATAGGATCTTAGCTGGTAAGAATATCTACTCCATATAACACAATATGTGCACATCCTACACTGATGCACTCCCCTCCTTGTGGAACATATAATTTCTCACAGAAAAGCCATAGGAAGCATGGATGGATTTCACACAACACATCATGTTTTAAGCGATCACCAGCTTCCAAGAAACCTCCCACACACACAAATATACAGCATTTAAGAAACTTGACATGGATAACATATTCATTCATCCAAAATTAACATATCCTAAAACAGCAAGCTGAGAGAGTTGGGGTTGATCATCCTGGAGAAGGGGGCAGACCTTAGAGCAGCTTTCCAGTACACCTAAAAAGGGCTTTCAAGAGAGCAGGAGAGGTACAAGGGCATATAGTGACAGGACATGGGGGAATGGTTTAGAACTGAAAAAGGGCAGATTTAGATCTGACATTGGGAAGAAATTCTTTACTGTGAGGATGATGAGACATTTTGGTTTCCCAAAAAAGCTGTGGATGCCCGAATATTGGAAAAGTTCAAGGACAGGGATGTGAGCAACCTGATCTAATGGAAAGTGACCCTAACCATGGCAGAGTAAAGTTAGAACAAGATGTTCTTGAAGGTCCCTTTAAACCTAAACCACTCTATGATTTTTTAACACTATAGCTTTCCTTTGCAGGATCTTTGTGAAAATTGCTCCCTAAAAGCCATCTGTCACTTGTTACAATTCTGAGCCTGCTGTGTTTTTTCATGTAATTTCATCCTATTTCATACCACAACCACCACCAAGCAAGCCAGACTGTGAGTGCAGGCAGGACACACTGACTATGGCTGCCGAAGCCACCTGGTGTTACCACACGCCACACAGCACAGCCCTTGACTCCTCTGCATGTTATTTTCACAAGTTCTTGTACTGCATATAAAAGGTAGCACAAAGGAAAACTCTTCCTTTGCTATTTTCTTTATCTTTCAACTAACTACAGGATTCATACCATAAAGGTCTGAAACTGAGTATTCAATCTGCTCCACATTCCACACCTTTCCCACAAGCCACTTCAGAACTAACAAGTACACAGCTGAAGTCAGATCACACTAGATGTGTTTACAATCCATCTTAAATGTTAAAACATTTCTAAAGTTGTTCACATCTTGATGGGTGTAGTTCTACCTTCCTCAATCACATATTCACTCCCAAGCTTAACCCAGCACCCAAGCTCATGGGAAAACACAGTAAAGCAGGTTAGAAAACTCATCCTGCCAAAAACAACCTAAAAATGTGTGGGTTTTATCAGTTGTAAGTTTCGGATTGAACTCGTACATCATAAGGCTATATCAACACCAGAAAGGGCAGTTTTGCTGGCTAAACTCTACTTATTTCACCTCAGCATTTCTATCAGAAAGCTGAAGTTGTTTTGAATGGGGCTTTTTTCATCTTATCACATTGGTAAATTATCAACCTTACTGCTATGCAGTTACTGAAATTATCAAATGTAATGGAAGTGGCAGGAACAACCAGGAAACTAGTTTGACTTCACCAGGGCAGCTATAACACTACAACTCATATGAGCTATAACTCATATCCTTGCAGTCTGTCCTAAAACATAACAGCCATAACAACAAAGGGCAACCGCATTTCCATATAGATCACAGATGACATCTCTGGCATATGTTTAATGTTAAGGACTGAAATAACAGACATACTTGGAACCCCAAAAAGCACTTGTCTTAATACCAAAAAAAAAAACCCATATCTAGTGTTATTATACATTTCCTTCAAATGTTTATAAGATCATTTCAGAAAGTACTTTGCCAAAAGTGGCAGCAGTAGCACGTATTAGAACAGAATCTTTCTCATCATAAATCAAAACCAATCAGATGCTAAGATATTCATGAACAAGGAATTCCTAACATCACACTAAGCCCAAATAAGCACAGTGTTCCCATTATACTTCCCTACATCTTGCACATATTTAAGGCTTAGAATCAGATAAAGTTATCAGAAGCTCTCCTTTTTTTTTGTTGAAGTAGAACACACTGGTTTAAGAGTAACCATTGCTATCTTAAAGTGATACTTGCTAATGGACGTGCACACTGTATTCTCCCTCCCACAAAGACAGTATTAGTTCATAGAGTATTTTTAAAGACTCTTAAAAACAGGATCCTATTTTAAAGAAAACCCATTTATATACACAAAATATGCCTACCAATATATACAACGCATACACCTGTCAAATCAGGCATCAGTTGTTACTAACAAACAAAACAGTTAAGTAAGCCACTTTGAGAATAAATATGAATGTATAAAATCCTTAGTATACTTTTGGTTTCCCTCAATAAAGGAAGCTGAAAGCTTGGGGAGGGTTTTCATTTTGCTTTCCTCTAAAGTCAAGACTTATGAAGATAGTAAAGTTGTCCTTTCACTGTTTAAAAAGTTTTCTCCTTCACTAACGATTTACAGAAGTCAAGAGGCTATATATTACAGGACAGAGCACTCTGAATCTGTGCTCAGGACACTCTACCATCACAGTTTGTTGAGTATTGCGAGGGTATTTTTGGTTACACCAACACTAGCAAGCCACTGATAGGCCAGAGTTGATGAGTAGACTAAATATTGATTTGTGCAAAGGGTGGTCGCGCTGCATCTACATTACGTATCTTTGAATGTAACGCTACTTGAAATTAGATATAATCTGGCCTTCTTGGATTGAGCAACCTCAACAGTGTGTGGTTTTACACTACCTGAAGAATCACACTGTGTTTTGGTCCTTCACATCTCTGTTAGCACAGGAAGGGTGACAGATATGTGCACAGTAGAGAGTTCAACTAACTTCCTGTTTATCAGAATTGTTCTGTACATATATCAGTAAATTAATTTCATAACTGCACTGCACCTCTAAGCAAGGAGGCTGATGAGCACCTGGTTCATAAAGCCTTCACCTGGTTCATAAAACACCTAATTCCTAATTTCAGACAAAAATATGTATTGTAGCATGACTCTAAAAATGCAGCAGCAAATCCATGACTGAGCTTTTCAAGTTGTAGGAGAGTTCAAGAAGCAATGCATGTACTTTAAATTTCTGCATAAGTAAGGGACAGCTTATTTCTAACGGGATGAAATACCAATCAAACCAATTTTATGTTCCAAATTCAATGAAATAGCCACTATGTAAAGAGAGATGGCTTAATTTAAAATGGACAGCATTTCACATCCCCTTAAGAAAAACTGTGTTTAGAAAGGAAGACATCAAAACAGAACTACAGAATCACAGAATTGTTATAGTTGGAAGGGATCACTGGAGATCATCTACTCCAACCTCACTGCCAAGGTGGAGGTAACTTCAAGCAGGTAACAGGAACTGTCCAGGTGGGTTTGGAGTGTCTCCAGAGAGGGAAACTCCACAACCTCCCTAGGCAGCCTGTTCCAGTCCTCTGCCACTTACAATGGAAAGAAGTTTTTCCTCATATTGAAGCAGAACTTCTTGTATTTTAGCTTATGGCCACTGCTCCTCACAGAATCCCAGGACAGTTATCACCACTATATCATAATCATACATAATATGAGAATAATACTATTATAACCATAAGCAGTAAAAAACGCAGCATGTCATGTACAGACATTCTGCTGTACCACAAGCAGATGATTTAATCCTGCCTTTCTTCCTCTCTGTCCTTACTATTACAGATGCTGCTTCTAACACAAGAACTTACAGTCACTATGCAGCAACAATTTTTCCAGGGAGAATGAAAAGGAAGTCACTCTTGGAGTGAGGAAGGAAGGAGTCAGGCTTGTGGCCTGCTGGATCAGAATACACAGAGAGTAGTTCAGCAACAAAACCCACCGTACCAAGTTTCACTCAGGGAACACTGAGGATAATTCAGGTTTGCAAGTTCCTTAACTGTCACAATAACTGGACCAAAATAGTTGCAAGTAAGTGAATTAATAGCCGTCCAACTGAATGCTTCATTTTGAATACTCTGCCTGGTTTTGTTTGCTACATGCATTTTGAGAGCCTTTCACTAAAAGAAAGATAATTAACTTTGGAACTCCAAAGATGTGAGCATCTGCATTGATTATTTTTATCTATGCTGTATTCTCACATAGTTCATGTGCATTGCTAAACAAAATGAAAAATACTCATAAACTAGTCACAACTGGTAAGTTACTAAGAGTTACCTGAAAATTAAGGCAGATTTTAAACATAAAGTAGCTTTTAAGTGGTTGCCATTCTTTAAGAGAGAAATACAAAATGTAACGAGAATGACAATACAACCTTCATTTTCTTGCACTCTTTCTTCAGCACATGACACGCAGAGGCTGCAGTCTGAGCTACATGTCTGTCAGAAACCAAATCTGACAAATGTCACTGCATCACTATTCTGTCAAGCAGTTCTCTGGAAACCGCTGTCCTGTATGCCACCATAATGACCAGCAGCTTGAAATGCATAGCTTACCTAAATCGAAAACAAACAAGTTCTGGATACTAAGTTAAAGTCTCACAGCCACAAAATTCTATTCTCTCTCTTAAGTGGTCAATCTTCAGTTTTCCTGCTGCTTCACGTGGTCATCTTACCGATGCCACATAAGCAGCTCGATTCCCACTTCTTTGCACAGGTCTTACTCAGAGAAATGTCAACAAAAGAAAAAAAAAAAAAAAAAAAAAAGCATACAGAATAAAGCTACAGCCGAGAGAAAGGAAAGCCCTGCAACTAAAATTACGACTGATGTTTCTGAAAGACTGGCCGTACTGTCAACGCCTGGCTACCGCAAGTGCGAAATACATCAGAGTCTACAGCAAGAGTCAGGTACGAGTACCAGAGAGGTAACAGCAACGTGGTTTTAATGAAAGACAAATATCCGTCTGGTAGAGCTGAATTTACAGACACCTTCCTCTTCAGCCATCAGTGGGATGTCTCCAAGAGAAGCCAAACTTCCCAGGTTCCGCAGCCCGAACGCAATTAAGCTCACTTAACAGCTGTCACCCGCGACAACCCCGGCACACGCGTGTCTCCGCCAAGCCTGTCACAGCTCCAGGTGACACCCACCCGGGCGGCCGCCACGGCGCCGCGAAGGGCTGTCGGAAGGGCTGTCGGAAGGGCTGTCGGAAGGGCTGCCGAGCCCGTCCCGCCGGCGCAGCCCCGGCAGGCAGAGCTGTGCGGGACCCCCGGAGGCCGCGGGCGGAAGGGAGCGGCGGCGCCGCCTCCCCCGCCCCGTGTAAACAACCCGCTCCGCTCCCGGCACCGACCTTCCGAGGTGAGGCGGCAGAAGGGCCTGACCAGCTCGGCGAAGCTGAGGTTGTTCCTGCGGGTGAGCCGCTCCGCCTCCTCGCTGCACAGCGCGGCCACCAAGGGCACGAACGAGTCCTGGATGAACTCCTGTACCGACTGCACGCACTGGGCCATCGCCGCCGCCNTACGGCCAGCGAACAGGAAAAGCCGTGCTGCTAGATTTAGTGAAAAAAAAAACAAACAAGCAAACAAAAACCAAGAAAACCACCCCTCCCCCCAAAAAAACACAAACAAGAAGATCCTAAATAACAACTAAACCGCCAAAATTACCCCAAAACAAGGAAAAGGGATGGGGGGGGACCCAAACAACAAGAAAGTGCCAAAGTATCAGTGAAACAAATCAGAACAAGAAAATGGGGGGAAAAAAAAAGCCAGAATGATCTCAAAACAAAGGAAGGAAAAGTGAACAAGAACAAAAATCCAAACCAAAACAAAAAAAAAGAGCCCCAAAGCAACAACCATAAAAGCACCAAAATAACCCAAAAGCGAAACAAGAAAAATACACAAAACAGCAACAAAAAAGCACCGCAGTTACATCCCAAATCGTAGAGAAATCAAAAACCACCATTAAAAAGGGGGAAAGGAACACACCAAAATAACGCCCGAAACAAAAGCCCCCCACACGAATAAACCTACACACATAAAACCCGTGAATGGTTAGCCATAAACTAAAACACAGGTTCTGCTTCAACAGGAGGAAGAACAACTTTCCACGAGGAAGGCAGAGCACTGGAACTTCTGCCCAGGGAGGTAATGGAATTTCCCTCGCTGGAGACATTCAAACCCACCTGGACACATTCCTGTGTTACCTGCTCCAGGTAACCCTGCATTGGCAGGGGGGTTGGATTAGATGGTCTCCAGAGGCCCCTTCCAATCCCAACAATTCTGAGAGTCTGTTAAAAAGTAAATAAAGTGTTGCTGGGATGTTCTTGGCAGATTTGTTGGTGCTCAGTTGTAGGCAAGACATTCAAACTGGGCAAAATAGCTTCATTTTAAAGCTTTGCCCTTTAAAGCTTGATATTAAATGAAATCCTTTTGCACAGTGTGGTGGGCAGCTATCCTGGGGCATTCCCTACCGCCAGGAAGCTGCTTTGGGGTGGGACAAGGGCTGCCATTTGGCCCCAAAAATCTCCTCAAAATAAAAGCAGTTCTGTCAGTTTTATTAAAAAAAAAAAAAAAAAAAAAAAAACCCAGCAAAACTCCCCCACCAACAACAACCACAACAACAATAATAAAAGCAGAAAAAATAACTAAAAAAAAAAAACAAAAAAAAAAAAAAAAAAAAAAAAAAAAAAAAAAAAAAAAAAAAAAAAAAAAAAAAAAAAAAAAAAAAAAAAAAAAAAAAAAAAAAAAAAAAAAAAAAAAAAAAAAAAAAAAAAAAAAAAAAAAAAAAAAAAAAAAAAAAAAAAAAAAAAAAAAAAAAAAAAAAAAAAAAAAAAAAAAAAAAAAAAAAAAAAAAAAAAAAAAAAAAAAAAAAAAAAAAAAAAAAAAAAAAAAAAAAAAAAAAAAAAAAAAAAAAAAAAAAAAAAAAAAAAAAAAAAAAAAAAAAAAAAAAAAAAAAAAAAAAAAAAAAAAAAAAAAAAAAAAAAAAAAAAAAAAAAAAAAAAAAAAAAAAAAAAAAAAAAAAAAAAAAAAAAAAAAAAAAAAAAAAAAAAAAAAAAAAAAAAAAAAAAAAAAAAAAAAAAAAAAAAAAAAAAAAAAAAAAAAAAAAAAAAAAAAAAAAAAAAAAAAAAAAAAAAAAAAAAAAAAAAAAAAAAAAAAAAAAAAAAAAAAAAAAAAAAAAAAAAAAAAAAAAAAAAAAAAAAAAAAAAAAAAAAAAAAAAAAAAAAAAAAAAAAAAAACAAAAAAAAAAACAAAAACAAAAACAAAAACAAAAAAAACCACACAAACCACCCCAGAGCTGATGCACAGGAGGCTGCACTCAAACATGAGGAACATCTTCTTTACTGTGTAGATGAATCTGGTGTGATTTTTTTAGAGAGGTTTGCAGTTGCCCTCACTGGAAATACTCAAGAACAGTGTGGATGCAATCCTGTGCCATGTGTTTTCTGATGATCCTGCTTGAGCAGGGAGGTTGGATCAGATGGCCACTGTGGTCCCTCCCAACCTGACCCACTCTGTGATTCTACTAAAAATTAAGAAGTTGTTTGGGTGTTCTCAGGCAGACTTGTCACTGCTCAGTTGTATGCATGAAATTCAAATGGGGTGAAAGCGCTCTTTCTTTTCTTTTCTTTTCTTTTCTTTTCTTTTCTTTTCTTTTCTTTTCTTTTCTTTTCTTTTCTTTTCTTTTCTTTTCTTTTCTTTTCTTTTCTTTTCTTTTCTTTTCTTTTTTCTTTTCTCTTTTCAGAAAAGGAGTACTGCAGTAGGGCTGACTTTTATCACTCTACTAGGGACAGTCCTTATGACCTGTAAATATCAACACCCCACCCCCCCCCCATCCTCTGTGAATGGAAAAATAGTTTTTAATGCAGACAGTAAGAAAAAAATCTACTAGACCATACAAGTTGTTGTTGTTCAGGACTGGGTCCTGGGAATATTATCTAAAAGAAACTAAATATTGCAGAAAAAGGGTCTTTTTGCTTTGAGAGATTATTAGAACAAGGGGAAAGCCAACTTTAACAATATTTATGGCTTATCCACATTTGGAAATTCCCCAGAGCTATTCCAAAATCATCTTTTCACAGATACTTTAAACTAGGACCTCCACACAGACACTTTGGGACAATGGTGCTTCTCTCCCATTCTTCTTGATCCATTACTTCTGAATACTACATGAGTTATATCCAGTAGAGTGAAGTGGATCAGAAGCCCCTGTGCACACATGACTTGAGATTAAAAATTATTTTAAAATACTGACCATCATCATGTCCTTCTGGCAGAGATTCAATTATTTATTTAAGTTTCTGCCAGAGATTAAAATTTCATGTGGCTATTATCAATCTTTGGTAGCCACCACAGAATGATAAATCATTCATTTTAATTGTAATTGTTTTGAGTTTTTTGTTTGTTTTTTTTTTTAATTATAGGAGCTCTAAACTTACATTGATGTGCTCAGAATTTATTCTCTGTGAATGGAAACATGTTGTACACATTTTCTTTTTACCCAGTTTTTTTTGGTTTTGTTTTTTGGTGGGGTTTTTTGGGTGTTGTTGTTGTTGTTGTTGTTGTTGTGTTTGTTTGTTTGTTTGTTTGTTTTTTGGGTTTTTTTTTTGCTTAGAGTGTCTCTCTCTTTGGATGATCTCTGCCAGTAAGACACTGCCTAGAGGATGGATTTTTTCATGCTAGTTCAATGCTGCTCTGCCATCCCATAGACTGCTCTCCTAAGAGAAGGTAACAGAATCACAGAGTTAAATGGGTTGGAAAAGACCTCTGAGATCATTGAGCCCAGCCTTTTGACAGAACACCACCGTGTCAACTAAACCACTGCACCAAGTGCTGTGTCAGTCGTTTCTTGAACACCTCCAGGGATGGTGACTGAGAACCATCAGCCTCAGACTTACCTGGAGTTCTGAGGAGGGATGAACAACCCCATCTTCAACGAGCACAGCAGCTCAGGCTGTTGTATCCTAGATCTTCTACTGAAAATATGGGGTACTCACTTAGGATTCAAACACCTTTATTTACAAGGCAGAAGATTCATTGGAAGGAATATAATATACCATTGCTAACGACTTGTAGCGCCCTAAGTCTGTCAATGTGTTCATAACATTGTGCTTTCAGATTCTGACAATGTACAAACAGTGAGGTCAGACAGTGGACAGAAATACAAAAGAATACTACAATGTCATGAATCCATGTTTTAACCATCTGAATTATTTAAATTAAAATACTGGTTATTACAGAGAAAGCAGTGGATCAAAGGAAATGGTATTTGAACCAGAAGTCAGAGAGTACAGTACGGAAAGGGACAGGGGAGGCCTAATCAGGGAATAGAAAAAAAGAACAAATAATAGGAAAGTGTCATAAACATCACCGAGACACAAAAATACTTCCACCCCTTCAATTGTAAAAATAACCACAACATGACTGTAAAATTTGGAGCAGAAACTGCTTGGTCTCTGCCCTTTGCTGTTTCTTTGCTGCTGCCAGTTGTGCTTCTGTACTCCTTTGGGCTAGAAGCTTCCTGAACTTGTAAGTTTTGCAATTCTTTTATGCAGATAACCAACTAGATCTTTCTGCTGAACTCAGCTACTGTTGAGGAAGTTAATTTGAAAGGGTTTTTCCATCTGTTGATAAAATATTTGTATTACTGTGTAGGTTTAAAACAGAGGAAAAAGAATATAGAACTGCAAGAGCTGCAATCTCAGTTTGAATCCAATACTTTCATTTGCAATCATTTAAATATGGAATGCAGTTGTTTCCCTGAGGTAGTTACAGGCTAAACTATGTCCTTGAAAGTTTATGACATGGACTCTCAGCTCCTTGCAAACTTCAGCTGCACATTTGAATTTATGCTCAGTTCAAATTTCTGAGTTACAGAATTAATGTTTTTCACAGCAACCCTCTGCAGCATAACTTGAAATGAAATTTTAAAGATTTAGCTAAAATCACAAAAGAAGCAATCTATTGGAAGGGTGGAGTTGGTTGCTTGAGGTTTTTTTAATAAACCACAGCAATACAAATAATTTCAAGTTCGGTACCAACGTAGATTTACAACCAGTTAGCTGTTGTGTGGTAACTCCTCAAGGTTAATCTGGGACCCTGCTTTCTCAACTTCTGGATTTGCTTATGATCCTCACAGACCTGAAAAATGTGGTCATCTGTGTCAGCAGTCACTGGTATGGAAGATGAATTCTCCCAGAGTGAAGCTGTGGTTCCTGCAGTCTGCCATGCATCAGATCAGGGAAAGCTCTTGAAATGCCCCTCTGCAGCTTGCAAGACAAAGGAAAAACAACACGTGCACGGAAGAAAGAGGAACTCCTCCTAAGCTGAATCAACACAGCTTGTCTTTTCCCAAAAGACAAGGAAAAATCCCAGTTCTGAAGGAAGATTTTAGACAGCAAGGCAGTAAGAACAGTTCCAGGGGCCTCAAGGGTGTACCAAGGCCAGGGTGCCTGGGACATGGTCCAGGTGATTCTGGACAGAGTCTGCTGGCTGAAGCAGAAGGTCACATCTGAAGCTGCGAGGATTAACAGGATGGGAAAAATTTGCCCAGCCATGCTTAAAGGTGGTAGCAGGGGTCGATCTCCAGCTCTCCTGAATAAATGGTACACTCTCCATGACTACACGGGATTCCAATGCCCTTGATGGGCACGGGATGGGAATGGATGATCATGCAATAATCCTTCCAGGCATGATAATACAGCTCTTCCAGTGAGCAGCTCCTGGTATTTAGAGAGAGCTAGGAGTAGCCCCTGATGATCCTGCTCTGACTGGGAATTCCGAAGTAATCATTCATAAGTGAATCCATATAATTTTTTTAAAGTCAAATGGCAATGTGCTTTATGCAGAGGAATTTGCCAAGACATCTTAGTACTATATTTTTTCTTGTCTTGTTTCCTTAAAACAGTCATGGCACATTATTGTTGTATCCAAACAGATTTTTCTCTTCTAGGTTCAACATATTTAATTAATTAATCTTAGAGACAGAAGATAAAAATAAACAAAACAGTAGCTTCTCACTTAGAAATCAGCATTTTCCTGGTTCACAACGAGTTTGAAGTTTTTTGGTACATAAATACAGTGCTACATAGTGCAAAGTCATAAAACAATAATAAAATGCTGTGAGATGATAACATCAGTTTTCTATTGTTCACCAGACATTACTCCATGGGATAAAATCAATTTGAGATTCCCTGTCTTTCCTTTGATAAGAATCACCTCTCAGTCTTTCCACAAACATACTTCTTTTACTACATTTAAGAGACCAACAAATAAAAAAGTCTAAACAAACTTGTCATTTAAAGAAATTTTGTCTTTGAATCAGCAGTTCAGATTTTCACTGCAAAATGTATTTCAGTGCATTGGAAACCATAGGTAGGCATAAAAGGGCCATTTTGAGTTTGACAGTTTACCAGTTGCAATAGTCAAGTAGATGCAATTCATCTATCACATCACAGCGGGATTGAATAGACAGGATTTTTTAAAATTGTCTTTATTGTATGCTTAAAGGTGGGAGAAGTAGTGTATCCAAACAAATAATTGATTATTGGGTTCTAGTTAAAAGAATTTGCTATGATCCTAGAAAGTGCCTTTTTTAGACTCTATGTCACTGTAAACTATTATTTTTGGCAAAAAAAAAAAAAGTCATTGAAGAGGAAGAGAAAAGCAAATGAGAAATGCTACTCAAGAGATTTATTATTTTTTTACTAATGGCATTATCAAAAATGCTCTTGGGAAACATTCAAGTTACATATTCCTTATATTCTCTGTGCCTGGGAAGATTAGGAAAATATGAAACTGTCCAAATAGCCTGTAAAATCTATAAGGTTTCCTCATTTTAATATGGCTTTCAACCATAGTACTTGCTGAATAAAATCAGCAGTAAAAATAAATACCATTTATTCATTTATCTTAGGAGCCATCATGTGTATTTTAGTCTATTATATTATTCAACATCATAATCACTGCATTATAATTTGAAGCACAAAGGAATTAATTCTGATCTGAATTATATCAGGAACCACTGGATTTATTGTGCAAGCCATAATTGCTCCTGGGTTTTTTTNTTTTTTTTTTTTTGGTAGGGATATAGGCCTCAGCTTGGGGAAAGAAAGGGGTCAAAGTAATAAAAAATCAGAGCACTCCACTCCAGCAGCTTCCAGACAGCATAATGCAAACACATGAGAGAACCATACTCCCTACTAAGAACTAGAACTGAATGCATAATTATATTTTTGCTGTCTGGGAAGGAAGGGAAATGGAGGAAGGAAAGGAGCGTGATAGATTCAGCGTGACAATACTGGTTCCTAAATTAGAAAACCCTGACCAGAGGATATAATCACTTTTTCTTCTGTGTCTTGTGTCCTGTACTAGACAAGGCAAGGTAAAATACAAACTTTCCAACCACTTCTAAACAGCCTGCTTAAATGTTTGCATTTAGTAATTCTATTTAATTCAGAAAGGTTTTTCATATTCCTGGCTTTTTGTACCTCCAAAAAGCCAGCTGATAGGAGATTTTGAAATTTCAACTCTTCTTCCAGTTTAAGGGGAAAAAAAATAATGAGGTCATTTCTTGAGGAACAGAAATTAACTGTTAGTTCTACACCTACTATACTTCATCAAAGTTACCATATGCTCCTGAGCTGAGGCTGGCAAATAGGTGTAATGGCACTAATCTGAGTGTGATCACTGAATGTGGCTATGCCCTTGTAAGGCAACTTGAAGTTTTTGTGATAGCTTTCTTCCCCTTTCCCTTCTACTCATGATTCCCCAGGGCCTCGTTTCACTCTGGTTCACTTTCCAAAAGCCCAGCCTGGTGGATCAATCAAACTGTCTGGATCCCTCAGCTAGGCACCAATTCAGGCCTGCTGGTTCCTTCCCAGAAGTTTCTTCAGAGGAAATGGGAGGGTAGGTACAAAGAAAAATTGAACATTCACACAAGCATGAATTCTCTTGAGGAAGATAATTTACTTATTGCAAATAATTTCTACTTCAAATTGACCAGGAAAGCAGTGAGTGCTACTGGTCAGGCAATACTACAGGACAAAACAATAAACAAATCTAGAAAGCTAAGCCAGTGACATGGATTACTAACTTGCAAAGAAACATGGGTGGGGAGAAAAAAATACACCGATGAAGAAAGCTGGATTTGGAAGGACCATACTGCGAAGAAAACGCATAGGACTCAAATCTCAGTTAGATGAGGATGACAGAGCAATACTCTGGGGGTAAATGAAAGACAGGAGGGAAGGTCCTCCTGACTGCCGTGGGCTGGTCAATGAATCTGTGTGGAAGCCCACTGCAGATAGGATCAGAGCTTGAGGCAAATATAAGGAATCGGGAAATCAAAATAGCAAAAGAAATTTCAGAAGTTTTCTTATATGATGATACCAAAAAGTAAATTTTGGGCACTGTATTGCCACTTTGCCATGAAAGGAGTGATTTTACAAATTAACAAAAGGATTTTTAACCTTCTCTTAAAATCCTATTAAAGATATCGGTACTTACATGGCTTATCTTTTCAGCCATCTTTTCTTATTCACAAAAGTTTTCCCTGGGGAAACTATAGTTTCTCAAAGTACAAGAAGAAGCTAGAAATTACACCTTGATTTTACAAAACCAGGTTCATGTCAACACATGCTTTCACCAGGCACTGTGGGTCTACTTCAATTGACATTGCCCAGTTACTTAAATCATATGACTCACTCTAACAAAGGTTAAGAAATCAAGGTTTTAGAAAGTTACACCAAATAACATAATTGTCAGAGATTACTTTCTCATATAATAGTGTCATTAAAATCAGGTAAATAGATGAAGGGTCATGATGTAAATAAGCTCACTGAAATTAAAATTCACAATTCCAGGCAATAGCACTGCTGCCTGACATGCATGCATGCTGTAACGTCTCCTTTTTGGGAGTAGGAAATCCTTGCCTCTTTCTGACTTGCATAAATGACAGGAAACTTATATAAGGAAATCCTCTACAACCTTAGCATTTTCAACTAGGACAAGGGAACAAAGAGGAAAGGCAACTTGGTGTGCTCTTTTCAGGTCGATCAACAAACATCCCTTGTGCTTCAACATGTATCCTCAACTGTAAAACCACAGCTTCTGTGTGGGTGGGAAAATGCCCTGTGGTTCAACATCAGTGTTCATTATATGCATGCTCAGGTTACACCAGAAGAATGTATCCCTGATCATCTCTTGGGAGACATTGCCCTGTTTCTCATCTCCTTCGATTATCCCCTTGTCGTACAGATTATCTGTGGGCACAGGTTTTCTGATGTGTGCTATGCCTTGGGTAAGAAAAAATATTAGTCAAGTTGCACTTGCAGAGTTTCTTTCACTTGCTCTGCATTTAAGAGCAGTGAATCCAATGCAATAAATATCCTATTTTTCAGCTTATATTGTTGTTTTTCCCATCAGAAGTCATTTGGCTTCGTTGATAGCAGAGCTACCAGGGAAGTGCAAGCTGCTTCCCCACCCTGCTGCCAGGTTGTGTTCAGGCACTAGTTAATCTTCCGGAAGTATAGCGCACATTCTTTTCCCCTGGATATATGAGAATGCACTTGACATTTTAGTATCTGCTTTCTCTGTATGGGTCCAATTTATCCTGGAATCCAGATTGTGCTGTGCAATCTACATTGCCATCGTGATTTATCCCTTCATCTCAGCTTCCAGCATCTGCAAATACAGTCACTTGGTGGTTGTATATTTGTTTCCACAATGTCCATAAAAATATTACCTATGGTAAGGTCAGGTATGTACGTTTATGGTGGTACTTTGTAAGGTCTGCCATACAGCATTTCTTGTTTCCCAAGTATCTCATTTATATTGTATAATGTAAATTTATATTAGTTTGAAGGCCATGAAACACTGAGTTAAATATCCTATAGAAGTTTATTACATCAGCACAGTTACAAAATCCAATTATAACTGGAGTTCATCAGAGTACAACCTGAACTGATCTTGCCAAGTCCTGTTTCTAAAGCCAAATTAGTGAGCATCAATATACTCCTATGGATGGTACTTCATCTTTTACATTTTATAACTGATGAGGTCAAACATGTTGTTTGAGTCCAGCATTGGAGGACTTCCATTGCATGATCAGAATTATTAACAATGATTAACAGCACGACAGAAAACTCTTCAGACAATTCAACTGGGGTTATTGTATGAAACTTCTCTCTTCCTTCCTTTAAGAATATTTTTTTTTTCAGAATTTTTATTAGTGCAGTTAAAAACTTACATTTCCATTTTGGCCTAGCAAATTATCCAGTACCCTGATCAGATATAAACACATCCTTTTGCTCCTTACCAAATACTGTAGCTAACATTAGCACTCTCCTATCAGTCTAGCACCAAATCTTACCTGCAGTTTTACCTTTTGTTTTGACTTTAGATTTCCTTCTGTTGTCCCTTATTTTACTAGGCTTTTCTTTAGAAAAAATTTCTTTAGATTTATGTGGTAGTTTTTATTGACACATTTATATTAGCTATCTACTTCTAACTATTGTCTTTCCTTCCTTTTCCAGAAAAGGCTTTAAATAAAATTGTTCATTTTAATATTTAAAATACTGCTTAACACCACATAATGAAGTTTTCTGATACACACTCTAATTTCCATTAATACTGTTAATTTTATCATCTAATACAGTCTCAGTTTTCCTTATTTCTTGACTTTTTTTTTTCTAGAAAACTTAAAATCAGGCATATGTAAAATTTATTTGTATGTGTGTATCTTTGGTAAATGCAAACACTTCTGTGAATGCCTACTCAGCCATAAACACACAGAACAGAGCTTGGCTGAGCCTGTTCTCCGTGTGACCTCATTTGATGTAATTGCTTGTGAGCATCCTGTCTTCAGGCCACCACAGTCTTGCAACCTGGTGCTCATTCCAGCCCTTTCCACCACAGTCAGGTTTCCATGTGTGCCATCTATTAAGTACTGGAAAAATATCATCAGTAATCCCTGAAATCTCTAATGCAGTTTTACCATTATCTTTATGAGACTTCCATTCTTCACGTCAAAAATGTCAATGTCATTTCTGTTTTCACATATTACTGACAGGCACTTATGGATTTATTTGCTGGGTATTTTAATGTTGGTTTGTTAGTCTGTTTTTGGTTTTTTTAAAGCTCTTTACTTTTAACCTTACTGATTTAATGCCTTCCATATATTATTCATTCTTACATTAAGTCAGATTTTAAATGCATGTGTGATTTACCAGAAGAAAAACCCTACAGATTTAGTCCCTGATTGATTTTTTTAATAATCTTTGCACTTAATTATCTTAGAGTGGCTAATGACCTTTTATCACATTAGATTATTAATGCAGTCATATGCAAAGAAATTGAATTCGGGTGTAATTCAGATCTAAATCTTAACCAAGTGACACCAAATGTAATGCACTAATAGACAAAATTAGAATCCAGCCAGTGGCATGGTATTACTATTTTCCTCCTGATTTATTGGCTACTAAAGGAAACCAGAAGCTGTCAGAGGGATTTCATTGATTTTATTCTGACTGACAAGATTTCACATGTGCTGGAACATAGTTTGTTGCAGTTTCTATAACAATGCATGCTGCTATCCTGGTTTTTGTGGGTTTTACCTAAGATGACATACAATTCTTCTTAGATCTGCTTTTATTATTCATCAGGAGGGTAGCACAGAAGTAAATAGCAAGCACAAGGAGTACTCCTGTCCTTCTGCTGTTTGATTTAGAAAGTCAATAACATGACTGTAAAGGCTGTTTATATGAGATAATAATCACTGCAGAGTTTGGGCCCATAAAATGCTGATAACTTCTCCAAAATCAAATCTGTGATGGAAATTTCCAAGAAAATCACTTTGACAGGAGATTACTAGTTTTACTGCAGGCCAGATGCAACCTGAAAGATAACTGAACATGTTGATACTTTCATCTTGGAGGTGCCAAGTCTACTCCATTTCCCATTTTATTTCTTACTCAAAAGTGGGTCATACTTGCCTTTGTTTCTGTAAAAATATCAAGCTGTGGAAAATACATTGGATACTGGAAAATATATTCATACATTGCCAGACATTAGTTTTTTATGATTTTATATTCAAATCTTCTCAATAATAAAGAAAAAAATATTCTATCATGATAAAAAAGACACTCTCCAAAAGATATTGCAGCCTATTCCAACTGTATTTAATAGGGCAGATGCAACTTTTAGCCAAATGAGAACCTAGACAGATCCCAAAACACTTATATGCATTACTGAATGTATCATATATTTTCCAGTACCTGAAGAAATAAGTAGAACACTATCTTTGTTCTTTGAGTGTTCACATGCCTGAGGATACCTAGAAGGAATCTGCTTTTCTTTTTATTCATCACAGGCAAACCCAACCCAACAGTTACTTTGGTAGATTGCTTTGACAGCTACAGTAAGGTCACTGTGTGATGTTTGTACATGTTCAACTCCTTCCATGATTTTCGCTTGGCTTCAGCACTCATTTCCACTGTGGGCAGAGAAGCCTCATGCACAGGGATGAATGATGTGAGAGAATATGACAAGAAAAATCACTGCTTGGTTTCCACAGCTCAGCACTAATTGAACACCTTAACTTCAATTAAAATTAACCTACATTTGTGTCTGTTAGAGAACACAAGGACATGTCTCATATCTTTTGTTGCCCTGTCTTGTCATTTGCCACAGACATCCCCATCACAGCTATCATCAGAGTAGTGGGTAAAGAAATAGCAGGCTGAAAACAGATAAAAATGAGAACTCTTAATAAGCTTTACAAATAGAGCAAAATAAATGTCTCTGAAATATCTATTGCCATTGTTTGTAACATTTAGCCATCAAGTCTTTCACTATTTTCTTTGATGGGAGGTAGCTGATGGTCCGTAATGCTGGTACAAAATCTCCAGTGCTAATGGAAATGTGTTTTTAAAAGTAATCAATGACTGAATCATCAGCTTTGAGAGAACCTGCCTCTGCCTACCACTATTTTAAATGCCTTGTGAGTTACATCTGTGCTCCACAGTTACTCCCTTTCCAAGCCTGGCGCTTGGCACAGGCCTCCTTCTGCTGATCATGGCAGGCAGAACTGTCACTTGAGCCAATGTTCAGGAATAATTCCGGGTGTAGAAAAATGAGAAAAAAAGACGAAAGACTTCCTTGTATGTTTCTGAGCTCCTTTGTTTCCAGGATCAGTCGTTGGCCTCAGAAGCTTAGTCAGCTTTGCTGTGTTCCTTCCCAACAGTGATCTGGCTCAGCAGTTGCGCCTTTTCCACTATTCATCTGGAGGGGCTCCTTTTCACTATTTATGCCAGGCCACAGATTGTGGAAAATTAGGTGCTCCTCAGCTGACACACACAAATATATGAAAGCATGCCTAAAAGTGCAAAGTGTTTAGAGCAGCCTCAGTACCTCCTAGATGGACTAATGTATTAGCTTTTGTTGGGTTTGGGAAGTGTTAGGCACCCTCTGGCTAGAGACTCATGGCAATTGTTTGGAGGCTAGACAGGAAGGGGAAAAAATTGTAGGGCTTCAGCAGTCTTCAGAGTCAATATCCTGAGATAATTTGGTTTTATTTAATCTATCTGCACTGTGCTTTGTTTGTTTATTTGTTTTATGTGTTTAGGTGCAGCCTGAGCCAACAAAATGATAAATTGGGTTAAGGGTGGAGGGGTTTTTGTGGATGAACCTGAAACTTTTGCGAATTGTTTTTATAGTCAAGTGAAGAAATCACTGGTTAACAGCAAAAGACCATTTGCATATAATGCATGAGTGCAGTAGCTCTTCACCAATCCTGCTATGCTTTATATTAACTTTTTTCCTGCTACTGACAGTTTTAGAGGGAGGGTGAGCAAACTGGCAAAGGGTAATCTGATTTTATATTCTGTTACATTAAAAGGGGAAAGCTCTCAGACAGCATTTGTGAACCTTGTACAGGGTTATTTATAGAAGATTCATCTGTTCCTCGGGGAAACAAAGAAACCTTTTCAACCCTGTCTAAAGTACAGGAATGATCCAAGTTAAAACGTGCCTGAGGGTAAACAGTGTGTAACAATTTAGAGTTTATCCTTGGACAGGGAGCATGTTGAGTCTCTGCTGTACCTTATTTGCACCTTGTGCAATCATTTATACTTCTGTGAAATAACTGCAAAATACCACATTTTGTCTGACTCAGGCTTTGATTGGGTTTTATGTGGCTCCGTGGAGCTGTAGAATGATGGTGGCTTCCAAAGAAGAGACTACATTTGAAATCCTCCTATAGATCGATCGCAGGCTGTTAAGTATGTTAGAAATGCTGTTGCAGAGTGCTCTGGCAAACTTGGCAGGTCGTTTTACAGTGGGTGGAGGTTTTGCCTCAGTATCCAACCCCACTCTGCCGGAGCTGCCTTCTACATAGCTGAGCTGGTGGGAGCAATGTGAACCTCAGCCTTAGTAGCTCTGGTGCAAAGATTAGCGTTTCAGCAACGGGGAAAACAGGTAGATTCGCTCTAAAATGGACAACTGAGTGGAAGTATCTGAGGAAAAGTCTGTGCTACACTGAAGGTTGCAGTTCGGTAGAAGAGCTTCTTCCAGCTCCTCCACAGCCAGAGGGTCTGCCAGTGAGTCAGTCAGTGCGCATCCTTTCTTTTGTCCTTCCATGCAGCCCCGGGCTGTTATTTTGAGCTTCAGATCCCTATCTCGACATCGTGGAAAGCAGTAAGCAAGTGTATAGGAAGGCCTTTTCCTCTCTCATTAGCACCAGGAGTTTTCAATAGTGCTCAGACACTTAGAGGGCAGCAATGTTTTTTCTTCAAGAAAAATCACCAAAGCTTATCCATCATATCTGACAAATTTGACAAAAGCTGAAAAAAGCTTTCAAAAGCAGCTGCAGTGACCAATTATTCAATTTGCTGTTATCCTAAAACCAGAGACGTGGCTAAAATTCTCCCAGCGGCAGGTATGCCTTTACCCAAGCCAGACCCCGAGATGGTTAAATCAAGGAACCACTTGCCACACAAGAGCCTAAAACTTCCCCTGCAACTTCTGCTTAAACCCCCGAGTGTAACTCTCCATTTCCTGACTTCATGTGTTGGAGAAATTCCCTTGTCTCAAAAACCCGGATAATTTATAGCATCATGGAATATCCTGAGTTTAAAGGGACTCACAGGATCATGGAGTCCAGCTCCTGGCCCTGCAAAGGACAACCTCAAAATGGTTGTCCCTTATAGGAGCAGCATGAAGTATTCTTTTGTTTCTGGGCTCAGGAAGACTTTCAGTAAGCTGTTCATGTACATATTTGTGACACTGTCCAGTAACAGCACAAAAACGAAATAATCTTTGCTGTGATATCAGGTTTTGAAATCATTGACTGTAGGCTTTGCCTGACCCATGGGGCATGAGTTCCTCACTTCTGCTCTCAGTGAATCCTCACACTCATGGTGCATTTTGGTGCTACCAGGAGGTTCAGCTTGTCTGTTCTCAGCATTCTGCTTGATGCAAGCAGGGCTGCAGGACCAATTAGCATAATTTTAACAATATATTCTAAGAAAAACAATTATCCTGCATGTTACACCACGGAGGACATGGTGCAAAATGTTTATTCTTTTTTATACACACTGCCTTATTGAAGGCCTATTTTAAAGTGTTTGGTTTTGTTTCTTTCTATGTATAGATTTTGTCACAAGTTTAAAGAATTTGACATGGATGTGTCCTCACTGCCGCACTTATCTTCCTTCTGAAGGAATTTCAGCCACTGATATTGCCAAGACAGAAAGTACATACTGAAACTGAACAGAATGCAAAACATGGGTTTGCAGCCTTGAACACTATCTGCTAAATAATTCCAGAGATGTATCCATGCATGAGAACTAACCTTATTAAGAACCCTTTTTAATGACAGGTATAAATAGAAATTCCACCAGCACAATGGAAGAATAAGTTATTTTAATTCATCAAGCTCATATCTGAAAGACCTCTAAAGCATTCTGCCAGTGCCATTGTAAATACTAAGTTCAGACCTAAACCTATGGGAGCTGAATCTTCTTGACCCACTACATTGGCTTCGACTGGACAAAGGACATAAAAAATACCTCATGATTGTGCTTCATCAGAAGTATAGTACTTCACTGTTATATGGAGGTTCTGAGTTCATGGAAATCAGACAGCCAGTAGCAGCAGCCATATCAAACCCCAATTATCCTTAATGAATCTGTAAGAAAGTTTGGCTGAAGACTACACTGGAAAGTTTGGCTGAAGACTACACTGAGGCCAGAATCAGGCCCTCACATTAGAATGTTTTTTGCTTTTAGTACAGTTGATCTAGATTTTCATCATGAAAAACAAGCCCGATATGATGTGGGAGGGTCTTCCTCTCCAAACTAAATTTTTTTCCCTTTTGCCTTCCAGATTTAATTAAAAAATATTAAGAGCTGATACAATGGACAAATAAATTCACCACAAACTAATAATTATTTCACCCAAGTGGCCTTTACTTTTATAAGTTGAATGTTATTATATAAGATATTAGTGCAATACTCACCCAGAAATAAAATATTTGAGGAACTGAGCCAATAGTCAAAGGAGATTCTTCCCTAGGTATAGCCACAATGTTGTAATAAAGTTTGAATTAGAATACATTGAGTAATGATTTAGCACGAATGAGTCGTATAAAACATAACAAGCTGCTGCTTCTCACTGCTCAGGTATGCTTGAGTAAAATGAGACCTCATTTAAGAACTTATGAAAAATACATAGAAAAATACGGACCTATATAGAAGCCTGAACTTGCTGTAACAAGGTAGACTTCATTCTTGAAGACATTTTAAAAGGTTGTTATCCCAACATAATAAATTCAAATTGGTAGAAGAATTCTTTGTTGATTTTGTTCTGGTTTGTTTTGTTTTAGTTGGACTTGTTTCTGTTTCATGCAATTCAACATGAATCCTTTACTAATATTTTAAAATTATAATACTGAAATAGTACTTAAGATGGATGCTATATTTTGTGTATGACTACAAAACAATACATTTTACTAGCATTTAGTAGTTTGATAGAATTTAGTCCCACATGACCTGCTTTATAGAAACAGTTATATTTTGAAAAGTCAGCAGTTTTTGCTGTTTTTCTTTGGGGAGAATTATATTTACTTTCAAATAAAACTCATTGAAAATGTTGAATAAGACTGATCATAATCTAAATGTAATCGACCATCTCCTAAGAATTTATTCTTCACAAATTATTTTGAATTATGAAGATTGGCTGCTCTTCTTATTAATATATAGTATATAGAAAGAATATATATTTAAAAAATATGTGTGTTGTATGTCAAAAATTCAAATTCTTTGTTCCTTTTATTCTCTTTCAGAGCATGACATGTTAGAGAACTCAATTTAGTGTGTAGCCATTCTAAAATGACTTGGCTCATGAAATTCATTGACCTTTAGTTTTGTCCATTAATGATATGAAGCAATTTCGATATCATTATTGAAATGTTTTTATTTATTAATTAGAAGTCCCTATACTCTTTGCTGTGTAAATTCCTAAATGACATGTTATTTAGGTTGCTGAAGACTGACTTATCTCCTTATCAGTTACTGTTCTGATGCTCAGAAAAACTTGAACATTTGTCCACACACACTTGAAAATTGCACTGACCTGAGAAATTGTCTCTACCATGCAACAAGACCATGCTCTGTGTACTGAAAAATGAGTAGGAATCCTCTGCTAAGAGGTGTTGATGTTCAATGAGCACTCCTGAGAATTGATAGTTTGGTCACGCCTGCTCCAAGAATATCACAGCAATTAAATGATGCTTTTAGAAAATGCCTGTAGTGGTAGTAATCAGTATTTTCATCTGTTCTTCTCTAAGGTCATGGATAACCATAACATAAGTTGAGTGCTTTTCTGGATCGATTTCCTGACATGTTGGCACAGTTCTGTGCAGAATCCATTAGCAAGGCTGACCTCTTGCCAGCATAGCATACATCAGGTGCCTGCTACACACCCGTGCTGCAGTCTGGCATGGCAAAAGAATGATCCTTATGATGTCTGGCCAAGGAAATCTCAATACTTCTTTTATGGTTTGTAGTACCAAAAATGTATCAGCTACTCAGCATCCACTAAAAACATACCAGTTCTTATTCCCAGATCCTCTTTTCCTTATTGCCCATGCAATGTCGATGAGGGTGAGCTAGTGGGCCATGTCTCATGCACCACAGATCAGAAGGGACAGCAGTAGTAATGTCCATAAGCATATTATTTTACTGATTTTGCACTTTAATTCATTCCAGCAACTATTGCTGATAGGAAACAATAGAGAAAGTATATTAATTGTTTAATTGGTTTTGACAGCAGAGGACAAATGTACCTATATTTTTCCCCCTCCCCATCTCTGATAGCATAGCACACAATATTTAGAATTTTAGCACTCTTATCATTGTGAGTGCTGGTTGGATCACTGAATGTGTAGTAAGTCTTACGATGGATACAACAGTTACTTACAGCCAAGTCAAAGAGCTCTGTTCAGTGACTTGCCTGATTTTAAATCCAGCATGTGCTATTTCTACTGCCCTAACTCAGATTTGTGTAGCATTTCCTATGTATTCTTGTCTGGGTTTTGAAGTAATAATCTGAAAACTGCTTATGTGGTCTTGTATAGGAGTCTGTCATAGTGGGAGAGTTAACCTTTTTTCTCTCAGTTTTGATAACTTCACATAAATGGCTTCATTCTGAAGGTCCATGGAGAATGTGAGGTCTTACTGTGACTCTGTTTGTAGGTTTGAGGTTAACAAGGTGTAGACTTGGATCTCAACAAACGTAATTTACTTCTCTGATCATTATTTGCCATGGCATTTTAGACTCTGACTCTCACATCTCACAGAAGAGGTGTTTTAGAGAGGTTACAGACTCAAGGACCTGTAGGCAAATCAACCAGCACTCCCAATTCCCACGGTGGGTAGGATGGGGGAACAGACTCTGCTCCCTTTAACACCACTGCTTACCTTCACCACTTTAACCATGATCATAGAAGAGACAGAACCCCAAGTAAATGAAAGGAAACATTCACACAGAGTGTATACAGTTTGCACCTTTCTATGAGTTAATGCTTTAATGTGTACAGTATACAGGTACACTGGCTTTTACAGCAGCCTCTCTGATTTGTTTGCAGCTCCGTTGCAGGAGCAGGCCAGTCTTGTGTGTATTGAGGATGACAGTGCAATGATGGAGGTAGATGACAAACAGGAGCATTTCAGAGGCAACAGGACCAAACAAATTGGAATAAACCCCCCCTCAAAACATCATTTGGCTTACTACTAACTGCCAAGGGCTGCACATAAGTGTCCATTTACAGTGCAAGATGAGACTTAAAATATGCAAAGTTGGTTCAGTGAAAGCTGTTTTGAAAGGATAGTAAGAACTGAATATTGTATTTATAATAAGAAAAAATTGAGCCCTCTTCAAGAGAATGGAATCTTAACTAACCCCTATTCTTACTGTGTAAGTTTTAAAAAGCATGTCCATTTTCACATGTACAGTATAACACAGTATCTTTCAAAGATGCACTTGATCTTAAAAAACTGAAATTCATGTTCATTCATTGAAGCATATACAATTATCAAAGTGGCTTTACTGACATGGTAACATTAACAAGGAAACTGCCCTCTAGACTTAAGGATTTGGAATCAGAAAGTGACTCCTTTTTGGGAAAAGAAAGGTCCAATGTGTAACGTGCATGGGAAAGTTGCTTTTTTTTCTTTGAGAACTGGCCTCATGAAAGAAAACTTCTCAGTCAGAAAAATGAACAGTGCTGCTCCAAAGGTGTTGCAGTGTTGCTTGATATGGTGGGAACATTGTGTAACTAAAAAAAACATCTAGTCTGCCAGAGCAAAGTAGCCTAAAACATAGGGGGAAAGTTATTTTATTTATGGCTTCCTGGACATTCAAAAACTTTTTACATGTATGAAATAAACTGTAGGAGTGTTGTCCTTAGTTTTGTCTGTGGCTGCCAGTGTTTGCAGATACACCTAGCAAGAGCAAAAATGATGTCCTACCCCTTGCACATGGCACCTTCTGACCTCTCTGCAGTTACACAGCTTTGTCCTTCCCCTTCTGCTCACATCCATCTTTGACTGCTCTCACAGAACAAATCTCTGCATTTTTCATTTTGCCAAGTCAGTGCACTGTTCTTGCACCAGCATTGTCAAGAAAGCAATCAGAATAACAGTTGTACAAAAAATAGTTGTATAAAGTTGTACAATAGTTGTGCAAAGGTGATCTAAAGTGTGCTCTTTGAGTGGCAGATCACCCCTGTGAATAGCAGTTTATGGGCAGTTCTAGAAGTTTTCACTGTTGAGATTTCATTTCACAAACACATTTTATCACAAGGAATAAAAAGTTGGATGGGCCATTGGTTTCCTTTCATCTAAAAAGTCTGATTTAAAATGGTCTCCTTCAAATAAATGTGTTTCATAAACTTCAGCTGCCTGATTTCTCTTTACATGTTGTTTATGTGAATGGCAAAAACTACATAAGATTTACAAGGCTGCTGCCATGCTCTATATTGCTCCATGGCGCACCAGTTGTCAGCTGCAAGGTCACAGCTTTATTAAAGGATCAAGATTTACAATAATGTTAACAAGAGCATGAATGCCTTCACAGACACCTTCCTGTAGTTTACTTCCCTGAAGTCAACTGCACAATTTCTCCCTTGCCAAAGCTACTAATCAATAAATACTGCAGTCTCCTGAACAAAGTTCAAATGGATCTATCATGTTGCTTTAATAATAAATCTTTGCTTTTGTTTAACACTTGCCTTCAAAAGACATAACCTTCATTACCCGAAGTAATTAAACTTCCTAACATCCCTCTTTGGTGATTAAAACCTGCTCCCTATTTAAATATTGAGAAACTGAGGCATAAGGCCATGTTTTGCTGAAGTAATCCAAGAAGAGTAAAAGCCTTAGAAGCCGATCTTGGCCAGCCTCCCGTGTGCTTAGGTTGAATACCATGCTGTCGGTACCCCAATAGTACTTGTGGAGCATCTGAACTGAGGCTTCTGTAATTTTTCCTTTTCATGTACTGTCACGACCTGGTTAGGGTGCGCCTGAAGCTGATATACAGATGTGGTGTCATCCTCATTGACACAAGCACATATAAGAAGTACTCTGCAGGCTACTTACCACTTAAAGTGTAGCTCTTTGTCTTCTTCTGGCTGTCCCTGCAGTGCTGATGAGGTTACTGCCAACTCAACTGCTGCTAATCACCCACTCAGATTGACTGGTCTACCTTCCGGCTTCATTTCATGGAAGATAATCACTTTAAACAATAGGGGGTTTTGCCAGCATATGAACAGCCTGCTAATAACCCTTAGCAGCAGTGATGAGAGTACTATAGCAGTAACCTCCTGAGCAAGACACAACACCTCAAATCCCAGGCCTGTCTTGCCCTGGGAGATCCCTGCCCAAGGAGTTCTGGCTTTTCCAGCAAATTTTCTGCCAACCTGAAGCATGGGTAGGAAACAACCCAGCCCAGGCAACTTAATTCACTTAGGGCCAAAGGCTTTGGAAGTGCTTCCCTTGAGAGTTTCAGAACTCTTAGTACTAAAAGGCAGGCAAACTTTGTCTACATGAGGTCTAAAAAGAAGTTATTCAGGGCAGTGATTGGCTTTTGTTCTGCTGTCTCTGCTCTTCCTTAGGAAGATACTAACATTAATAGGTAATAGTCATTGTGACAGATACTGAACAAGAACACAGAGCCAGCATCCTTCACAGAACCGCAGGATGGTTCATCTCTCTTCTTCAGCTTCACTCCCTGCAGTACTCTTTCCCATCCAAACCATTTGCCCAGATGGTATCATGGGCATTACCTCTTGCTGCTGATCACTAGCAGCTACAAGAAGCAGCTCTGATGGATGTCTAAAGCATTCAGGCTTTCATTCAGTTTTGAAATGCTGGAATCTGAAAGCATATGTGAACCACAGCTCTTAATGTTTTGTACTCTCTCTTTCCCTAAAATCTAACCCCAGGTCAGAAAGAGAGGGGGATCTCCCCACCTAGAGATCTCTTCTGAACATCTAACTATGGTAGAGACAGCTACAGTCAAGGAGACAGGGGAAACCAAAATGAAGGATATGTTTTCTCCCAGTCCTGGCATTGGAACATGCTGCCCAGAGAAGTTGTGGATGCTCCATTCCTGGAAGTGTTCAAGCCCAGATTTGAATGGAGCTCTGGACTAGTGAAAGGTGTCCCTGGCCAGGGCAGAGCAGACGGAACTAGATGATGTTTAAGGTCTCTTCCAAGCCAAACCATTCTATAATCTCTGGGCATAAAACACCAGGCCTAATCTAAATCTTAGATTTATTATGATTACAACCTTCACAAATTAATATAATTTATATACTCTGCATAAATCTGTTTCTTTTTAAAGCATTTCCAACATTTTAATTTTTGTTTATATGCCAAGAGTTGTGTCCAGATGAGGTCAATGCTAGATGTGTTTAATAGGTCCAAGGTCTTACCTACCTGGAGAAGTCTGTTGGCATCACCATACAGCTACATAGATATTCTTTAAAGTCCTTATTCTGGAAGAAAAGTGCAGTCATAACACTCAATTAAAACTTTTTTTTTTTTTTGGTCAGGATCATTCAGGAGGCTGAAAACCTGCCCCAGCTCTCAGTAATACCACTAAAACTATTCCATAAAATCACTGCTAGTGCCAGTCACAGAATTCCAGCATCAGTTAGGTTGGAGAAGACCTCTGAGATCATCAAATACAACCTATGACCGAACACCACCATGTCAGCTGCAGCACAGCACTAAGTGCCATGTCCCATCTTTTTTTAAACATCCCCAGGAATGCTGATGCCATCACCTCCCTGAAAAGCTCATTCCAATGTTTAATCATCCTAAAGAAATACCTCCTGATGTCCAACTTAAACCTCCTCTGGCACAGCTTGAGGCAAATTCCTCTTGTCCTATCTCTTGTTACCTGGGAGAAGAGGCCGGTCCCAACCTGGCTACAGCCTCCTTTCAGATGAAGAGTGATAAGGTCACCCCCGAGCCTCCTTTTCTGCAGGATAAACAACCACAGCTCCCTCAGCCGCTCCTCCCACCCGGCTCTGCTGCCCTTCTCTGGACTCGCTCCAGCATCCCAGTGTCTTTCCTGGACTGAGGGGCCCAGAACTGAACACAGGATTCGAGGCGCGGCCTGACCGGTGCCGAGTACAGGAGGACTGGACGATTCCATCTAGCAATAACCCTGAGCCCGAGTGGTGTCACTGTGCGGGTTTGTGAGCGGTGCCACTGTGCGGGTTTGTGAGCGGTGCCACAGTGTTGGTTTGTGAGCGGTGCCACTGTGCGNAGCGCCCCCCGGGAGCGAAGCGGGGCCGGTCTCTCGTCAGCCCGCCAGGGCGGGGCTTGTTCGTCGTCCCCGATTCTGGCGGAGAGGCCCTTGCGTGTTGCCATGGCCGAGGGGGCCGCGGCGGCCCCGGCGTGCTTCAGCGAGGATGATTTTTACTGCCCGGTGTGCCAGGAGGTGTTCAAAACGCCCGTGAGGACCGCCAACTGCCAGCACGTGTGGGTATCCCGACCCCCCGCCCCTTCCCGAGCCTTTTCCTCGCCGCCTCCGGCGCTCCGCCTTGTGCTCCTCGGCTCCCCCCGCTCCCGGCGCACGGACCCTCGGCCTGGAGCCGCTGGCGGTGAGGACGCGAGCCCGGCGCTGCCCCAGCCTCCCCTCGCCTCTTTCTTTTGTAGCCGACGAGGACCGGGCATTTAGGAGAAGCCCCCCCGCCGCCCCGGGTGTCTGCTCGGCGGTGGGGGAGTTCTGCTGTGCTGTCTGAGCTAACTCGCGGTTTTTAACTTCATGGTTTTCCCCGTTCCTTTTCGAACAAGGACGGTAGTGTGAGTTGTTCTCTCTTTTCAGCTCATCTATTCAGCGTTTTTTTTTCCAGAGGGACGTTTGATTACAACGTGCTACTTTGTAGGAAAGCAAAATAGCTTTGGCAGCTGGTGCGTAAGGAAAGAGAGCTGCAAAAGCTGGTGAGCTGAGGTCTCTGGAAACGCGTGCTGAATGAAGCTTTGCAGTGGTTTTGGCTCTGCTTAAGCACAATAAACAGGAGTTACTTTGATAAGATTGTCCAAAATCACGTGCTTGCTGCACCATTTAATATCTCGTTAGTGATCAATCTGGTGTGCAGCTCGGTAATGCTAGTCAATAAATAAGAGTTTTACCTAGAGTGCATTGCCAAGCTCCCCTGCCTTCCATATGCATCATCGTAAGCACCATTATTTCATATTTCTTTTAAATATCAAACTTTGTATTCAGCAAACTTATTCTGATAATAATATTCTGATAATAATATTCTGATAAGTCTCCTTTCCCCACCCCCCCTAACAATCATCCAGCTCTTTTCAAGGATGACGTTTCTAACTGTATATTTTGTTAACCTGTATTTGTGGTAACTTTTCAATTTAGGTTTTGCAGGAAGTGCTTCTTGACAGCTATAAGAGAAAGTGGAACACACTGTCCTCTCTGCCGGGGGAGCGTGACTAAAAAAGAAAGAACGTATCCCAAAAGGGCTCTAGATGTTGAAAACAGTATGAAGAAAGCTTCTGGGGGCTGTAGATGCTGTGAGAAGCAGGTAGAGTAAAACTTTAAAAAAAGTTGAATAAATTTTTTGTGGTTTTGTCTGGACACGGGTTTACTCTGTGTCATTCTCATCTTAGAGCTGAAGAGCCTATAGCAGTTTGAACTTAGCTTGTATGGCTTGTGCATATACTGGGCATGCAGTCCCTGCTGTACCTAGCAGGTGTAAACTGAAAAAGAATCTTGGACTGTCAATAAATGCATTTTAAGTAGAGTGCCAGTTTTTGCCTAAAAAGGTGGAATAAAAATGGATATAGCTATAAAATGGGGAAAAGGAAAGTTAAGGAGCTGAACATGAAAATTGTAGATATATGGAAAACCTCAGAAACTCTCAGTATAGAAATGCAACTGCTTCGAGCTGCCATAAAATTTAATTTAAAACCAAAAAAAGTGAGTTGATTAGTTGCAGTGCCCGCATGATCAATCATATGTAATTTCCTCCTTCCCCATCAGCCCTTTTACATTCCTTTAATTTCATTTCTAAAGGGATCATTATTTCTAG
Source organism: Cisticola juncidis (assembly GCA_013400215.1). Taxonomy (NCBI): domain Eukaryota; kingdom Metazoa; phylum Chordata; class Aves; order Passeriformes; family Cisticolidae; genus Cisticola; species Cisticola juncidis. The sequence continues at coordinate 363,604 of VXBR01009214.1, read as the reverse complement.
AACACTGGGTGAAATCTTGACCCTACTTGAAACCAAGCGTAATGTCTCTTTTGATATAAACAGATGCAGGATTTCAGCCACACTTTTTGTTTAGAACTAAATGCATCAAATCCAGGTAGTCTTTATGTTGGTTTCATTTCACTTGGGACTTCTGCCAATGTGAAGAACAGCACTAATGGAATCCTCAGTTGCTTGCATTGTTCCACGATTCATTGGGATGAAAAGTAGGGAGAAAGAAACTGATTGCAAGTTGGTAGGAGCAACCAAACTGGAAGGAAGAACCAAACAGAATAACTTATGGAATTTAGGCACAGACATGTGAGATACGATCTTGTTCAGCTTCTAGACCTGCGAGCACCTTCTGACAGTGCTGTTGCACCTGAAATTCAGATTTAAGGCATGTCCAACAAACCTATCTTATGACAAATCTAAGGAGCTCATTCTCTTGATTTGCATTAAAGGTCAATAGGCAGCCTTAAGTTGGTGATCATTCACCTATTTTTTTCTCTCCCCTGACAATAAGTAAGGGAACATACCATAATGCAAAAAGAAAATGTTCCTCTGCAGGAGGTAACAGCAGGCCAGAGAAGACTGAAGGAACAGTGGTGCTTATCATCCCATCCTCACAGCCACTCTCTGTTATAGCTCATCACCTGTTGATCCTGGATCTGGGAGGTGTAGTTCCAATTACTTTGTTTCAGTTAAATGGTGTTTACTTGCATCTTTTATCCCTGAGAGAGCTCTCAGCTGTCCAGCAGTTTGAGTGGCAGTGTTCTCCAGTCTCACAGAGTTACACTGGCTCTGAGGAGAGAGGAATTGGAGATGTCCTGTTGGTGAAGAAAAGTGTTCATGCTCAGAAGGGAGACACAAGTTCTGGTTTCTGCTGCAGATGAGGTCTAAATAATTCCTGCATGCATTGCTTTCTGTTGGCAGAATTATCTCTTCCTTCTGTCTATCCCTGGATTGTTTAGTATGGTTTCAATAATTTGGCATTTTATTTTCAGGTTAGATTTTCATGGATGAGACAGCATTATAAAACGTGTAAGAAGTATCAGGATGAATATGGTGTTTCTTCAATTATTCCAAACTTACAGATTTCCCAAGATGCAACAGGGAACAGGTAATCAGGGTGTTCTATGTGTAGTGCATCTTCTTTCCCCACCCCCTCACCCCATGGAAAGTATTTTTTTCCAGGGCATTCCTTCTTTTTGCATTAATTCATATTTTGTGCTTCAAAATACAAGTTTTTCTAGGTCTTTTCTCTACTCTTAGCAGACAGAAGAAAACCTTTCTGCATGATGGCTTTGAAAGGACTTCTAGAGACTCTCCTAAAAAGTATTTAATATTTGTAGCTTGCTTTTGTTGCCTTGACAGCATTTGAGCAGCTTACTTTGTAACATATTTCAAAATATTTACCTCTGGAGAAGTTCCTGTCTATTTTTATTCTCCTTCCCCTTTCCTAAGTTTGTTTTAGTGGATATCCCATTTCAAAACATTACTATGCAAGCTTTTGCTTTCTGATTGAATTTATTTTGAACAGATCATGAAATATATAAGGAACTCTAGTATGTTACACACCATAAAATCAAATGACACTTGCCATTTGGAAAGGTTTTTATTGTTAATTTCACAGAGCTTTATTATAGATATCCAATTTTTTTTTGCCATTGATTTTCTATTTTTAGCAGTCTGAACTTCTCTGTGTTTGGTTTTCAACCCATCAGTCTATTGGAAGTTGAAGCTGTTACTGGAATTAGCTGCAGCAATGTTTCACCAAAGTGTCTGCATATTCTGTTATCAATATTGATGCAGTTTGCCCCAGTAGAATACCTGTGATTGTACAGAAGTATAAAAAAAATTTACCATTACCATATTTGTGACTGTAAATATTCATGTTCTCAGCATGTCTGTACAGTTTCTTCTGGCTCAGCTAGAGATGCATATACGGTCAAATTTACTTTCTAAAATATTCTTCTGTTTTACTCCTCCTTTAGGAAAAAAGTTTATTTTGTACTCAGCATAAGAAAACTTACCTTGCTGTAGTTAAAAGCTGCAAGTTATTGGTGTGAATACATGGTAGTTAAAGGCCTATTTACACCTTCCTAAGTCAAAAAACTTAAAAACTGCTACCTGTCTTAAATTTGTATAGTTCATAATGCATTTTGAGCTACTTGGCTGTCACCTGCATTGCCAGTCCTGTTGACTAAATGTTTGTTGTATTATATACCTTTTTCCTGTGAAGTTGTGTACTATGCTACCAAGCATCACCATGGTAATTAAGTTATCCAGAGAGGTCCCAGCTGCCTGGAAATTAGAAATGTAATGCCCATCTACGCAATGGATCAGAAGGATGATCTAGGGAACTGTAGAGCTGTCAGACTGACCTGGATGTATCAGGGAAGGTCATAGAGCAGAGCATCCTGAGTGCCATCACATGGCTTGTGCAGGAATCAGGCCCAGCCAATATGGGTTTCCAAAAATCAGGTCCTGGTTGGCCAGCCTGATCTCCTTCTATAACAAAGTGACTTGCTTAGTAGATGAGGGAGTGACTGGATGCTGTCTAGCTAGACTTCAGGAAGACATTTGACACTGTCCCACTGTACTCTTCTGGAGAAGCTGGCAGCCTATGGCTTGGACAGGTGTGCTCTTCGCTGAGTGAAAAAACTGGATGGCCAGGCCCAGAGAGAGGTGGTGAATGTACTTACATCCAGCTGGCCCCTGGTCACCAGTGGTGTTCCCCAGGGTTCAGTCTGGAGCCACTCCTGTTTAATTATCTTTATTGATGATTTGGATGAGAGGATTGAGTACTCCCTCCATGAGTTGGCAGATGACACCAATTTGAGTGGGAGTGTTGATCTGCTAGAGGGCAGGAAGGCTCTGCAGAGGGATCTGGACAGGCTGGATCAATGGGCTGAGGCCAGTGGTGTGAGGTTCCACAACGCCAGGTGCCAGGGCCTGCACTTTGATCACAACAACCCCAGGGAGCACCACAGGCTGGGGGAAGAGCAACAGGAAAGTGACCCAGTGGAAAAGGAGCTGGAGGTGCTGGTTGACAAGAGGCTGAGCCATGATCCCACAGTGTGCCCAGGTGGCTAAGAAGACTAGTGGCATCCTGACTGCATCAGGAGTAGTGTGGGTAGCAGGACCAGGGCAGTGATTGTTCCCCTGACTCAGCACCAGTCAGACCAGGCTAAACTTCAAATCCTGCATTCAGTTCTGGGCCTCTGAATCCAGGAAGGACATTGCGGTGCTGGAGCGAATCCAGGGAAGGGCAGGGGAGCACAAGTCCTTTGGTGAGCGGCTGAGGGAGGTGGGATTATTTATCCTGGAGAAAAGGAGGCTCAGGGAAGACCTCAGTGCTGCAGTTACCTGAGAGGAGGTTGTAGTGAGGTGAGAGTCAATTTCTTCTGCCATGTCTTGAAGTGAAAGAACGATGAAATGGCCTTAACTTGCACCAGGCGATGTTCAGATTAGACAGTAGAAAGATTTTTTTACTGAGAGTGTGGTCAGGCATTGGAATAAATTGTCCAGGGAGGTGGTGGAGTCACTGTCCCTGGAGGTGTTCAAGAGGTGTCTGGATGTGGCACTTGGGGATGTGATTTTGGGAGTGATTATGGTGGTACTGGGTTGACAGTTGAATAGATGATCTTGAAAGTTTCTTTCAGCCTTGATGGTTCTGTAAATACTGAGACATATCTTGATCCAAACGAAAAGTTGTGAGCATTAGGATAGGTGCCATTGTATGTTGCCTTGAAATTCAAGGGACTTAAAGGCATATATTTCCCCCCACCTCTGTTACTGTTAAACTTTTAAAATGTTGACAGTTGAGTAAAATAATCTCAAGTTTCTTTTTTTTCCTTCATTTAAAGTAGCAGGAGTGATGCAATATCTGATACTGGCGAGATGGCTAATAATCAAATACTTCAAGGAGAAACAAGGTAGGTTTCTTACTTGTCTATAGTTGTTACTAAAATAGATTATGATAGTCACAGTGCAGGCTTCTGCTAATACAAAAACCAAAACACAAAAAACCACACAAAACCACCAGGAGCTGTATTTATAGAATCCTGTAGTTTCTTGTACACTTGTATCTATTTGTTAGAATTTTGGTATTTTAGTACTTTCCTGAAGGATGCACTAAGTGATGTTACAAGAAAGCAAAACCAGAGTGTAAGTGCAGTGGGAACAAAAGAAGCCCAAGTCTCAGAGGAGTACAGTTAGGTGTACCAATTATAAATATACTTCAAAATTGCAGTATGGCAGTAGCACTGATACTCCTTTAAATCTGCTAATATGTCAGTGGGGGTGTGTGTGGGGGTTTGGTTGTTATCAAAGCAAGGGAAAACAATAGCTTCGTTTTTATGCTTTCTTAACACTACTTCTGAACCTCTCTTTTCTCTTTAATACCGTTATATTCCTGTTTACAGTGGACACCCAACCTTCAAATGCCCCCTGTGTCAGGAAGCCAATTTTACCAGACAGCGCTTGCTAGATCACTGTAACAATAGACATCTTTATCAGATCGTTCCTGTGGTAAGTAGAGTTGCCTATGTATGTTTCTTAAGCTACTTCCATTGTAGTTGTGTGGACAACTTTAAATGCAGTCGTTACTCTATATCTGTAACAATCACTGTGGTTGGAGAAAGACAGACAATATACTTCATGCAGTGCATTTAAATTGAGCAGTGACTTTGATGTGAAAATGTTTCATGTCCAGCCTGCTGGTTCTAAGGGATTCAGACTTAGCTGTCTCATTTATCTTGATGTGAAACAGACTCAGTTTTTGAACCTAATGCTTAACTCCTCTTTATTTAGTAGTTCAGGTATGTTTCTATAGAATCCCATTTGTAATGTAACTACTGTTTCATATGAAACCTACAGTTACTTGAAAAGTAATCCAAGGTAACCAAAGGGTCTGAAAGAGAAAAATCTAGACTAGAAGATTATCTATTATTTTCATCTGTATAGGGTGTGTTATTTTTTCTTTTGGCTTACTTGATCATCTCAATTGTGTGAAAAATCTCTCAAATAATAAGTAGGATGCAGTAGTCACTTTCTTTTCTAAATTAACTCAGACAGATATGATAATCTTACACTCCTAAGAGAAACACTTTAGAAATCAACCAAGTTGAAATGTAATTTTTGAGTGTGACACAATTGAGGAAAAGCACACTTTAGCAGTATGATTTGATGTTAATGTCTTACTGTATTTTGGTAGTGGATGAGCAATAGACTAGTTATTCCTGTAGAACATGTCTTTAATGCATTCTGTATTGCCAATAACTTTTTTTTTCATTCTGTCTCTTCCCTTCCCCCTCCAAATTCAGATATGTCCTATTTGTGTATCTCTTCCTTGGGCAGATACTAACCAGGTTACTAGAAATCTTGTTAGCCATCTAAATCTAAGACACCGGTTTGACTACGGAGAATTTGTGGTAAGCTTTTCTTCTTCGATGTGTGGAAGAATAAGTGGTAACTTTTTTTCTAAAAATCAAAATGCCAAATAAAAATTTTGTACATAACATATCCTTTGGACATGGTGTGTTCCTGTTCTCTGTGGAACTCAGAAGCAGACCTGTCTGTTCTTAAACTTCATTATCAACATGAAATATTGGGAGTAGGTGTTGTCAATAGTTAAACTGCTCCAAGCTGATGAGTTAAGTCTTTGGCTTAGTGTTCTCAATCTGAACTATTTATTGCTTTAATTGTTTATCAGAACAGTTTATTACTGCTGTTTCTGTGGGAAATAAAATAGATGCTACTCTGTTTTATGGACATTATTGACCTTTTAATGCAGAAATTGAGAAATTATATTCTCAGGACTCAATGTGCAGCTTGACTAGTTGATATTGCTGATGCAGCCACTCTTTGTATATGTTGTGAGAGAGACTGAAAAAGAGATGTGTCATTTAATCAGTGTTTAAGTTGCCTCTTTTCAGGCTCTCTTTGATCTAATGACCTTAAAGTAGATGCAGAACTATATACACAGATGTAGTCAGTGGCTGATTCGTAAGTCAAGCCAACCATTTGGATTCTGCATGTGCTCTCTGCTAGAGAGTTTGTGGCTTTTTCTACTGAGTTTGACAGCTTTGGGGTGTGCAGCAGGTATAGTATTTGAGTCGTAGGCAACCTCACTGGGTCAGGATGGCCAAGATGATCTATCTTGTCCTTAGAGTTGAGTGAGCTATGATAAAGGCCTGAAGAGCTAGGGTTTGGTAGGGGGGATTGGGCTCTTCACGAGTGCATGGTTGATGACTTAAAGCTGGTGATAGGAATTCTGATTTGAGAAAACTGCCAGAAATGCACTTAATTGGCATATTAAGAACCTGGAGGATATTTCTGTCAAAAGTAGCAGACTTTTTGTGTTCTGTGTTTGCTTTCTCATTTTAAGCAGTGTACTCTCAACAGTCTATGCTTACTGTTGTCTGGGGATCCCATTTTGGTTTTATTAATGGAGGATGTTATGGCTGGTTAGAAGAATTGCATGACACAACCAGCTTTCCTGAGCTGGCTGTTCTGTAATGTAATTGAGCCAGGGAGAGGAGATGGACCCTTCTGCTTCATGAGCCTTGTCCCACTCAAGGGATTCTTCTCCTGTCTCATGTGTCTCTTCGTACTGGGTTCAATAAAAGATTCTGTGCAATATAAACAATGATCTAGTACCATAAAGATAAAGAATCTTTGTCTAGGTGCCATTTCCTATCTAAGAACATAGCAGATGAATAATTAAATTAACCACTGTGCTACATCTTGAATATTTGTCCATTTTGATGATGTTTTCGTTTTGTTTAGAATCTTCAGCTTGATGAAGAAGCCCAATACCAAAATGCAGTTCAAGAATCCTGTCATGTGAACTTTTAAAGTAGACCTCCCCTTCATCTTCATATTGATTATCTGAGAGAAAAATTACTTTATTCTGTTGGTGATCCGAAGGGTATATTAATAAAAATCTTGTTCAGTAACCACTTTTCAGGCTAAGCTTCTTTTCACACTCAAGGACTTCTGGTAAATGATTTTGCAGAAACTCAAGCTTGACATCTTGACTGAGTTCTGCCCCTGTGGAATTAGGGACATTTTTGGACCTTCTCACTCTTGTCTTGATTTTCTAACTTTTACTACTCTGTTAATTACATGTTCATATGATAATTGTAGGGTGTTCTAATTCACCAAAACCAACTTTGAAAGTATCTTTAGAAAGACATGCAATGATGCTCTGTTGCACTGTTGGGTTTCTTTAAGTTCAGCTGTCTTCTAAGGTACCTTAAGAGGTGATAATTTATTTTTTTCTCTTCCTACCAAGGACAGGCATTTGTCCTGACAAGAACTAATTTTATTTTGATGTTGTGATTTGTTTTTACTATTCCTATGTGACTGAAAATAACAGCTTAAAATATTTCTTTTCTGTAGATCAACAACGCAGAGCAGGGCTTTTTTCACCTTTCATTGAGAAAGAATGATGCCATTGCCTAGAAATAACTAAATCTGTTTTTTCCTCTTTGGGAATAACTGAAATAGGATGCTTGCTTACTAATGTGATGAGTGAGGAGTATTCTCTGTACTCCCAACTCCTAAGGAAAGTTACATATTTTCTGAGCAATTCAGGATGACATGCAAAAGGTATACTTTTTTGGCCTATATCTATGACCAGATTTTGCTGAAGCTTTTTAAGAACTTCTGGTTTTGCATTTGGAATTGAAGTTTTGGTCTGTCCTGTCTTTCATGGAAGGCTGTGTAGCTAAATCACTGAACTGGCTTCAGACCTACCAAAACTCTTTTATTTTCGTAAAGCTGTTTAAAACTTGTACATCTCCTGCATCCAAAGGCTTCAAAAAACAGTTGAGAAGAGGAAAACTTACTCTAAAATAGTTACCAACATATTTTAAAAGTTTCTGTTCTAGATTTCCACCTTCCCAGCAAAAACATCATTAAAATTAGAGAAAATAGTAATAATGCAATTTTGAATTTAAATGGAAAATACATTAATAAAAACTTTAAGATCTTTTACATAATACCAAAAGGGAGAAGGGGAAAGAAGGCTGCATAGCATACATTTTGGAGTTTTAAATAGAGAGTGTTCTGAACATACACCTGTTAGGACTGACTACATTCTGTGTTTCCATCACCCATTGTCTAGCTATTGTTATTAATGAGCATTGCATATGTGTTGGAAAACATCCCTGGTAATTTTTGTAGTCTAGATGGTGATTTAGGTGTAGTAATACCAGTTGTGCAGCCAAAGTATAGTCTGCTTCCTGTGCCCTGCCTCCCTGTTCCTCCCCAAACAGAGGGTTTGATTATTCTTTAAATGCTGAAATATTTCACGTTCATAAACTGGTAAGAGTGAAATATCTCATTTTGCAATGTCATGTGTTTCAGAACTGAAAAATCTAATTTGCTGAGCGTTGGAACTAACCCACTATACATTTTAACTTGACTTTTCTATCTTAATTTTTTATGAGTGTAAAACATTACTGAAGGCATTGCTGGCTAAAATTCAGAGCAAGTTGTCTTTTTCAGAACTAGCTGTCTATTTCAAAAACCTTCTCTGAATATTACATCCTTTATATAACAACATTTTTTGCATTTTGTTACTGTCTCACTACAGTATTTTGACAGCAGACCGCACTTGGAGCTTGTATTCCAGTTTCCCTCTTTGCCCCCATAGACGTCTGTGTATTCTCACTTGTCTGTCAGCTCTAGTGCTTGTGCGACCACATACTGATTTGGAGTGGTTCACTGAGCCAACAGAAAAAGATTAAGATTCTTACTTTTGATTTGTAAAACCAACTATGAAATAGTGCCCTTCTACAGAAAAGAATATCAAGGTACCTGATGCTGAAGTTCTACCTTTTTAAAATAAAAACACATACTATGGTGATTTATTACTGTATACATTTCCTAAGGAGTTTAACAGTTACATGTAAGTTTCATTAACTTTTTAGATTCAATAAAATGTTTATATGATCTGGCAATAAATGCCTATAGCCAATACAGATTCTGAATGCCTCACGGAGACTGGAACTAGTTATTTCTATTACTTGAATATATCTTCAGAATTACAAGTGAAATAACATCTGTTTTAAAACTCTGGGAAACAATTTTTTCTATAGCAATAATTAGTTGTCACTTGATGCATAGTTGCTGGCATTTTAGTCATATTTAAATGTTGAGAGACTTGAATACACATTTTAAAGCAACAAATGTGTATTAATGCAATACAAAAGTACCTTTCGAAATGTTTATCCTCTTTATTTAAAATCTGTATTGGCAGGTGCTGCCTTGCTTAAGATTTTGTACTTTTAATACTAAAAATTTGCATACAATACATTCACTAGGTAAGCATTTAATGAAAATTAAACTATTAGAATATGTTGCTGCTGGTCATACTCTTTCTCACTGAAACTCAGACATGTGCAAAAAGCTGTGTATTTGTGATGGGTGATGCCCAAAACGTGAAATCTTTGCTAGAAGATTGCTTCTTAACAATGTTTTCATGTTGACGTTGCATTATGTATGGTTTCGATATGTTATGTTTGAATTGTACCTTCTGAGTTTTTCCTATTAAAAGTTTTTTATTTTCTATTTGTCTTTTTGTTGCATAATAAAGACGATCAGTTCCCTTGGTGCTACTTCCTCCTTTCCAGATGCTTTCAAAAACTTAAAATATGCAATCAGTTGTATGTCTGCACACTTTGAGTTATTGGAATGGTGTGAATGCTGCTGGAATGATGAGATGTGACTGGTAATGCATCTGTGAGCTGACAAGTGACCTTATATCATACCTTGGATATTTGCAGCAAGCAGAAAAGATTTTAGGTTGGCCCAAATCTATGTTGTTCATATTTTCTCACTTCCATGTTTCTTGCTGTCCTATGTAATATTAACGGAGAAATAACATCCTAAAAGGAGAAGCAAAGAGGTATGTAACACGTGAGGTCATTAACAAACCTTGTTATTTAAAGGTAAGGTTTCTGAGATTTAATGCTTTTCTGAAGGAAAAATTGCCAGTAAATTTGGGCTGGTTTCAAGTTTTAACCAGCAAGGTGGCAGCTAGATGATTTATCCTTCTGCCCTTTGTTCTTGTGCTGAAAAAAAGTTGTGCTTGAAAAAAAACATTCCTTGTGCTTTTGCATTCTAAGGGCACACAGATGGTAGGACAGTAATAAAATTGACTTAATGTGTTACTTTAAATGACAGAAATCTAACAAAACTATGTAAATTTCCTTTTTGATAATTTATTCTTTCCCCATTGAATCTAATTTTCTGATCTCTAAGTAAACCTCTGTATCTTCTGAATCTATTTATTAGCCCTTGGTTAGAGATTTCATTTGATTTGATTTTATTACATCAATTCATATTTCACTACTTAGAGAGAATGCATGTGATGTGTTTATTTCTCATTGGCAGCATCTTAGTTATAGGATACTTGTGCTCTGTAAAACTACCCTTTGTTCTCCAGTCTTAAACCAGGGCCTCGTTCCCAGGGACAGAGGGAGATTTTTGTGCACTCAGTTCATCTTCTGGCAGGTAGTTGGGACTAAAAGGCTTTCTGTGTTTGGGAAACATTCCTGGGTCCCTCTTTTTTAGATTAGACTTGAATCTGGTGAGATTTGAGTGAGTGTGGTGACTCTGTTATAAAAGAGTGAATAGTGTGTGTTTTATATCCTTTGTTTTGTGCAGAAACACATACCCATTCATGGTCACGGTTAGGGGATGGGACACTGTTTAGTACATGTAGTAAAGTGCATACTTGTGAAATTATTGCAGAACCTGACATTCAAGGCTGCCTTATTGCAAGACAGAAGAGCTACAAGAATATCTGACAAAGACATCTTCAGGTTTCTTTTAGAACTGGAGAAACAAGCAATGAAAGGACACAAAAACTACTTAGTCTGTTCTCCATACAGTGTAAATTTGCTCCAGAAATCAGGTTTCTTTTTTTTCCCGTTCTGGCTGTATTTGAAAACACATCAGTGACAAAATTAAGGGAGTCGGCAATGAGAAGGCATTTCAATAATTTTAAAACTTCTGCTTTGCGGGAAATTGCCAGACTTACTAGGGTCAAAGCATGGGGGTTTTTTGGCTCTTGAGTGGAGTAGGTCTGTACTGTTTCTTATATTTCTCAAACTCTAGGTCTGCTGTGGGAAGGACCAGTTTTTACCTCTTCATTTTCCAGGTCTAAGCAGCTTTATTTCATATGTAACATTTTTGTGGACATGGTAAGGAAATAGCTAAGAAAGTGAATTTTACATTTATTGCCTCACCACGACTCACACTGTTAGGAAATGGAGGGCAAGGAGGGAAGGAGGAGTCATCACTGCTGCATTCTGTGGAATAGCATTTAATCCTGTTTCAAATCTGTGCCTTAAAGTGCTCTGTATACATTTAGAGGCATTCCTCAGCTCTGTGAAGCTGTAGGTTATTTCCCAGGATTAGAGACAGAATATTGTTTTTATGAACTTGCTTAATCTTATGAGCATGTGTAGTCACTGAGAAAAGTGCTTCTCACTATTATTTTATGCTCTTTCTCTACTGTTGTGTTCCCATCATTCATTTTTCATTGAATGGCTTGGGTTAGAATGAACCTTAAAGATAATCATTCCACATGCCCACATGGGCAGGGACACCTTCTGCCAGACCAGGTTACTCAAAGCCCCATCCAGCCTGGCTTTGAACACTTCCACAGCTTTCTTGGGTAACCTGTTCCAGTGTCTCACCACCTGTTTTCCTCTATGTGCATTTCCCCACAGCAGTTCTCATAAATATACACTACCTGTTTCCCTCCCACTCCCTCTTCTCCCTTTTAAAGTAGTCAGTAATTAAATTGCCACAAATTACTTGGCTGCTAATTATTGTTTCATATTCTGTATGTTTTATAAGCTCCTCTGGCTGTGACCTTAATATGGGGCTGGTGTTGACTGCAGTGGTAAATATAAATACAGTAACTAAGAAGCTTAGCACCAATAATTTCCAGAGTTCTCCAGACATGTTTACTTCTATGGCTAGAGGAGTTAATGTTTCTCAAATGTGTTTGCACTTGGAAAGAATCTGAAAGTCTTAGCAGATAGATTTTATTGCTTTTAAACATATTTTAAGGCACTTTGTTTGCTGTAGGGGGAGGATCTGATTTAGGATTGGAGAGATTAGGTTGAAAATCAAAAACTTTTCACAAAGCCCAGTTCTTTGATGGTTAATAGCACCCATTTTTGTCTGGAAAGCCTTGTGTCAGGTTCCCTAGTTTTGCTGGTATGGACTGAAGGGTGTGGGATGTTTTTTCCTCAAGGGTAACTGCTGTGGCCCTACTGCCATAGAAGGTGAGATTCATGTGCCACCTTAGCTGTGAGACTGATCACAGCTTGAGTCGTTTCCTTTATGACTTTTTTTTTTTTTTTTTTTGTCTTTCATAGTTCAAACCACCAGAGGGCACTGAATATTTTTGGGTACTCTCTAAATAAGTATTCAAGGGTGATAATTCAGTAAGTTGTTGTACTCTGAAACACTATGTTTCATAAAATGCAATAAATCTTTTAAGGATTTTGGGGGGCTTAAGAGACTGGCGGGGGTCATTCCATTCTACAGGAATAATACTTGGAACTAAAATCTTGAAATTACAGGTATACGTAAATTGCTTTATTATCTGTAGTAAGTAAGCGGTGTTGACCCCGGACTCCGCTCTGGGAAGAATGGAGTGCTCCCGTGTTGACGAGTGAACACGGAATGGGACCCGTTCTTGCGAACGCCATGCGCTTGCCAGACCTCTCCTTGCCCAAGGGCGTTCTCCAGAGGCTTCCCGAGCTCGGGCGCTGTAGTGCAGGCGGGAGGCACACGGGGGCAGCTGGGGACCGATGCATTCTGTGACGGTGACAAGGGGTTAGTGCTCATTGCTGACATCTCGCTTGGGGGGGGTGCACACCTATCATCGCTCTCGCTAGCTCCGCGGTGCTGTGAAGTGTGCCAGGTGCCCGTCCAGGTGTGCTGGGTTATCCCTTCCTAGCATTCGCTGCAGTCTGGGGTTGGGACAGCCCTCTGGTATGGAAGGGAGGAATTGTACCAGCTCAGGCTTCTGTTGCCTCATCTGAGAAAGAAGGAAGTCTCCCTGGAGTGTGCTTCTGCAGTGGCACGATGGTGCCCAGCCATGGGCACTTCAGTAGCTGCTGATCAGCGACAGTTCGTTTCACACCGTAATCTGATCCATATTTAGCGTGAAATGTGTTTGTGTAAAAACATGTCAGACATGATTCATCACCCTGGGCAAGGGAGGGAGGTGTGATCCCGTATGAGTAGTTATTTAATTTATGAAATACTGTTTTCTTACACGTACAAAAAATGATGATTAAAGTGTGTCCGAAGTGGCAATGGGCAGGAAGGTGTGCAATGTTATACCCAAGCTTCTGCCATTTGCTTTTTAACCTTGCTTTTTAATTTACCTGTAGCTAAGCAGTGCGAGGAAGCTGAAGCTGCTTCATTTTCTTGAAAGACTCTTCATGAAAGCAAACATATCTTGTTTGCTTTTCTGCAAGCAGTTGAAACACTTGTATCTGGTGTAATTTTCACTTTTTTACATTACATCCCACATGATACTCGCTAAGTTTGTAAACACTGGAGCTTCCTAACTTTAAATATTTAGGTGTTCAACTTGTAACATTCTGGATTTGACTGAGGGTCTGTTATCTTACAGGTTTATCTGATAACTCTTATCTTCATTGCTGCTTTTGCCTCATCAGCCAAGGAGATAACACTGCAACAGTATCTCTGTTTGGGAGATTATCTGAAAAAGTGAACCTAATTTGTGCAAGATAGTGCAGGAAGCTTGAGACAGGGCAAGGGACAATCCGCTATCTGAGAGTAATAGAACATCTAAGTATCTTCCTGCTCTTTTCCCATTTGAGCTATAAGCACTGCTGTGAGTAGCACACACAATATTTTGCAAACCAGCACTTTTCATGTTATGTAATGAATCCCTATCACTTTAAGCTGACACTGAAACTTGTGTTCAGACAGGTTCCACCCAAATGTCAGCAAGCACTCATGAATCACCATTGTTTACTGAGCAGTACACAGATGGCAAAATTACCAAACAATCTCTGCTACATTACAGAAGATTAACAAAACTTCTCAAATATGAAGCTACCTACCCAAAATTCAAAAAAGTCTCTATATATATGGAGCTAATTTTACTTGGGTTTATGGCTCTCTGTAGTTAGCTACAGATTGCATTTTGAAATTAAGTTTCTTTGGCTTTTAAAGAAGCATTCTTGCCCTACCCCACTCATTTTTCCCAATCTCTCTGCCCCCATTACTGTCACTTCCCAGATTATTACAAAGCTTTGTAGCTTTACAAAGAATAGTAAAACAGGTGATGCTTCCCATCTGCATTGCATGATGCCTGATGAATGTTCCTTCTTCTGCAGCAAGGCAGGGAAAAAGCACTGCAGTATCTTTATTGCTGTGCTGTGGAAGAGCCCACAGGCAACAGTGCCACTGGGAAGGCATGATGACACAGTGCCTGTCCCAGAGAACATGCAGTCTGCTCTGGGATGCTCTCCATCTCTCTGGTGCTCTTAAAGTAAGCTCAGCAAGAGATCAAATCAGTCACTTGCAGTAGAATCTGCAGCAAGCTCAACAACAAGCTCTGATAGCTTTCATTTTCCTTGTTTCTCCCAGCAGTACGAGAGCATGAGAGTCTGTGGGGAAAGAAATGTAATTGACTGGCAAAAGCTCAGATTTTGCAGGTGTCTCTTATAGTTACTCAGGGCTTATTAGATATCTTAGTACTCGTAAAAGTTGTGAAACATGTTCAGGGCAAAGAATTGCAGGAAAGGAAAAAGCAATCGACCAGTTAAAGACCTGTTCCTTTTCCTTTGCATTTAATGCTTTTATTTTTCTTCCAACTCAGACTGGTGGTCTGCTTGCAGATCAAAATGCTAATGGAAATAACATTATTGAATTCCACAGGTCCCTGCCTGTGTCAAGAAATGACATGCATTATTTTGGCTGTCCTATGTTAAGGAAACCTCAGCCTGACCATTCACAAGACTCTCAAGCATCTCAATCTGCAGCTTGCAAGCTGAGTTACCTTGACCGGGTACATTCCTCAACATATATGCCCTGGTTGCTGTGGAACAAAGAAATAATCTAAGACTGCTATTCCTTTTGTTCTGAAAATTCACACTGTCTATTCAAATAGGTTGCACTACTCTTTATTAATTAATCTCCAGTAATACTCAGTTATTTCTTACTGTGGGCCTCAGTCTTGGAGATATGATATGGCTGTATTCATCTGATATGAAAAATGCAAGGAGTCCTGTAGGAAAACCCTGAAGAAAAATAAGGGGTAGGTATACTGCCTGAGCATAGACAGTTAGTCAGTAATAAAGAAAGATGTTTGACATTGTGGAGAACACTGTCACAAAAGTAGATAAAGTCTGTTAAAAGGATCTTCCATGGTTAGAGTAAAAATTCCTGAAGACTGCCCCTATATGAATTACTTTCTTCTCAACAAGTACTAAAAAGCCCATTTTGGCTAATTACTGGGTGACACTGAATTTTCTGCCAAGAGCTTCTATCTTAAAAGTCCTTATGTTCTGTTATTAGCATAGTATTTATTTTTCCACTTCATCTTTTTTTTATTTTACCAGATGAGCAGTTGAGGTATCAAAACTCTGAGGTTTTTAATTAAACAGCAGTGTGTGTTAGCGTGTAACTTTCATGCCTTCTCTCTTTGGTGTCATTATATGCTAATTCCCATACCTGCTAATATTTTCTTTAGGTAACTTACTTTTTAGGCAGTCCTAAAGCATCAGTGGTCATGACACAAAAGTTCATACAACTCTTCATCACTCTGTCTACTATTGACAAGAATTTGGTGTGAGCTTATAGTAGTGAGAAGAAGTGGGGATGGGAAATAGGGAGCAATTGCAGTGATTATTTCCATTTAAAGGGGAGCAGAAAAGCAGAGTATTAGGCTTTCTTCCAACATCAAGTAGTAAGACCAAAATTGTGCTGTTTCTATTGAGTTCACTATCTACAGAAAACTCTAGTAAGGTACTTTAACAGAGAAAGAATGGATACAGGTTTTTAGTTTTGATCAGGAGTGTATTTTTAAGCAAGCATTATCATCATCACCATTCCTATTTACCATGCTTTTGCTCACATCACGGAGTAGTTTTGGCACGTACAAACGGAATTCCTTTGTTTTGAAACTAAGCCAGAATATGTTCTGCAGTTCCCTGCCTAATGCAGTCCAGTTGTTACCACTAATGTCCATTCCTTGGGATCAAATCAGAGCCAGACTAAAGCAGAACCCTTGGAGATTTGTACAGTATAGATGCCAAGTTCTTACCACCAGATGTTTCAATGTATGGATCTGTTCCAGTTGGTTTGAAGCAATGGTTGCTGTGGATATGGCCAGTCTAACCCAGGAAGCCTTCAAAAGCACTACCTTCATTGTCAGGAACCAAAGTTGTGTCTGAGGCACTGCCATATTTGGTCCCCTGTTGTGCACTTTGACAAGAAAAGACAATGAAGAAAACCTTATTGTTTAACTGGTGGGAACTTGACCCTTAAGGGAAACAATGTATTTGGTCAATTTGGTCAATGGGAGCTTAATTTGTGAAAGAAGAACAACGCACAGTGGAGCTGTTGTTAACATGGAGTTGGTATCATGAGCTCTTATGGCCTCATCTCACACTCTGGCCAAGTGCGAGATGTCATCGTAACTGGAAAAATTCCACTGCAAGAGGAGGAGATATGAGGTGTGGTTCTGGGTGGAGGGGCTGAAAAGGACAAGATGCACACCATTTCAATCCAGGGGACTCCCTGAAGGTGCAGTGCCTGCCTGCCCCTCCCACCTGAGCACCATGCTCCATCTCCTTCTCCTGCTCAGTGGCTTTTTCCAAAAATCCAGGGGTTGGTATGTATTATAGCTACTGCATGTAATAAATCCAAATCTGCTTTGCAATCCCAGTTGGGTTTCAGGTATTTTGTGCGTGGGCATCCTCCAGAACCCATAACATTACTGGTGATGAGGATGAGATGTCCAGAGCACAAAAACTGATGCAAAGAAAGGACAGGGCTTGGGCTGTGGGGCATGTGGTTACACCAAGAGAGTGAAACGCATAGCTGTACTGAGAGACACTGTTCTATGTGTGTGTGGCATATGGGAGGTCAAGACTTAGGCTGGGTACTCAGCTGTGTGTGGGAACTTAGTACTGTTTTTCTGTGTCCAAAGTGTAATCACTGTTGTGTGCTTTTTGTTGCACGGTGTGTTGTAAACGTAGCTCAAGTTAATTTCAGATTCCATTAGGAGGAACTCGTAGTCCTTTGCATTTGGGGTGTCTCTGGACAATACCACCAGAAGAGAGTTATTGCTCTCACTATACTTGTTGTCGTTATCGTGTCCTTATGTGAGTGCATTGGTGAAGATGTTTCATAAAAAAGAGCCTCAGGCTATGGCTCCTCCAGTGGAGCTATCAGGGTGGACACCAAAACCATGGAGCACATTGTGGGACAAGCTAGAAACTTGTACAGGTATTGAGCTAAATCCATGGGAGGCTGACGATCCCATGGGAATGTTGAAATATTGGGGAAAGTCTGTGCAAACTCCTTAAAATGCTCCAAAGAGTGGCTTTTTCATGCTGGACAAGTGGCTGAATGCCTGTTGTTTGCATACAAAGTTGCATTTGTAAAGAATACAGAGCTTGAAAAACAGTCAGAGAAGACAAGCACATGGAACAGCTAAGGGCCAATATAATGTTGCAAAGGCAAGCTTCTATAGCTGCTGCTGCTGCACTGCAATCTGAGATCTCAGTAATTTAGGCCTGTAAGTAAATTTAAGTTTTAAATTATAAGTTATTTTAAATGCTGTTAATCGCGATTCCTGTTAAATGGTTACGTTAAGGTATAACTTAAACTTAAGTTATAAATTAAGTTAGGCTTAAATTTTGTCCCTTTGTTAAATTTTTAAGTTTAAAGTATAAGTTAAAGTACTGTTGAGTGATATTAAGCTTGTAAGCTGTATTCCTTTTTATCCTTTCCTCACTATACTTTTGTCATATACACACAGAGCTAGTTCCTGGTTCAATTCTGTTTTGATTTGGCTTTTATTTGGCTTTGATGTTGCTTGTTTTAACTTGGGGTGCTTTAACTGTTCTGTAAGTAGTAGAGTGAATCTCGTCAACAAATTTTGCCGTGCTGTTACTTAATATTAAATCTAGTTTTTGCTGATACCCTTGCTGATGATTCCTTAAGCAATCTGTAACTCTTGTTCATAACCTTGGATGCTGGAGATTGAAAGAAATTCTTGGTGCTAAGCCTGAATTTCTTTTAAAGAGAAAGCAGTTAAAACTAATTCATGGGATACTGATTTGCTAGCCATAGCTACTCAGGGATGTACTATTAAATAGCCCACATGAAATATTTAAGCAGGGTCTGAGTGTCTGTGATATACCTTGTGAGACTGCATACAGTCAATGAAGGAGGAAGGAATGAAAGCAGTGATTTTTACTGGGGACACTGACACTCTGATGTGAAATCCTCCTTTGTTACCATAAGAAACAAACTGATTAAGACTGCTCCCCCAGCATATAAAAATGTGATAATGACCCTTTTGATTAATGAAACAGGAAATCCTCTGGATGAGATAACTGAAAAAATACGGCAGCTAGGTAACCTTGGGGAGTGGAACCCCCGGGGAATTGCTGGGAATAGAAAAAAAACTACCAATTTGGCTCTTAACACCACGCGGTGGCTACACGCCAAAATGAAGATTCCAGGAAGAGATGAAGAGATTAAGAAATCCAAGCAACTATTTATGATTTGTTACAAGCAAGGGTTTTTTATATTTTGCTTTCAACTCTGCATTAGTAACAAGTGAATTTGTAGTGTT
The DNA here is from genome assembly GCA_013400215.1 of Cisticola juncidis. NCBI lineage: Eukaryota > Metazoa > Chordata > Aves > Passeriformes > Cisticolidae > Cisticola > Cisticola juncidis. The sequence goes on along the minus strand of VXBR01009214.1, from coordinate 344,718 downwards.
AAATTCTGTATACACACAGCACAAGAGCAGCCTTACAAGTTGCTGTTTCTTATAGCAACTTTTTTAGTGTTTTTCCAATCAAAGTGTATCATGTAACTTGTGTTTCAGTCTTTTGGAGTGAAGGTTTCATTATATGAATCTTAAAGTATGTACTGCAAGTTCTGCAGTATGACAGACAAGTGTGTGAGGTTTATTGCAATAGTGTTGGAGAACTAAGCTGAGCAGAACCTACAGAGTGCAGGCTGGCCCATGACATCTCTTGGGAAGGCTTGGTAGTGAGCTATCCACAGAGCTGCCCTCGTGCTTTGATGTGAACAGAGGCAGCTGATTTCCTTCAAAGGAAAACTGGAGACCCAGGTAGCTAGGTGAGCTCTACTTGGGAGATCGTCAAGGAGCTAACCACAGTTTGAACATGTCCACTGAGCTCCTGGTGTGATCTGGTTCATCTGCCAAAAGATATGATGTCGTACTGGAGTATCACGAGATACAGAGCTGATTACCCAGCTCCTACAGCAGTTTTCTGGAGTTGTTAGTGCTTCTAATGTGAAACAGCAAGTTTCATCCGGTCTGAAACGATGACCTTTGCTGTTTTCATAGCTTTAGTCATAAGCCTATCCACAAGGAAAATAAGGCTTAGAGCAGCACAAGAAACTTAAGAAAACATTTTCTGTAGCTTGATCTGACATTTTAATAATATTACTTTACTTATAATCGTCAATTTAAGTAATTTTCATTGTTTTTCTATTTTTATGACTTGTAATATTATACTGAACTGCCTTCACTATTGATTTAAAAAAACTCAGTTCATATTTCTCACCATTGTTGAATAAAACTATTGTTCTAGAAGTTATCTTTCCTGTCCTTCCCAGTGTATGCCAATGTTGAAACAACACTCTATTGTCCCCACTGACTGTACTTTGCTTATCATTGTGTGATGGTTTTGGCGCATATGGTCTGGATGCCTTTGGATAAAACTAAAATCCTCCTGATTAAAAGCCTCTTTGTGTAGAGGAAGGATGAGAAAAGCAGAGGCATTTTCAGATCTGTATAGTTTGTTTTTTAAATTGATTTTACCTTGGTTTCAGAGTAGTTATTCTGTAGTTGCACTGTTTTAAACAATAGGAAAATTAACATCCACTCACTTTAGGCATTAGGAGCACCACTTCTTCTACTTGTATACTCCCCAATAGAATTATTGGGTCAATTTTCTCTTGGATTATGCCCTCCCTATCCATTGAAGGTCTTGTGCAGTTTTACTTTTCAGGTGCAAAGGTATAGTATCAACCCCCCATGGAACCTGGTTCTAAGGCTGCTGAGGTGATAGCAGCAGAAGGAAAGCAGGTTACTATCACCATTCCAGGGAACAGCACTGGCACTGAGTGCCTGCTAAACACATCAGTGGGAGTAACAGGTGAGAGTAGGCAAAGGGATGGGGAGGTGACTTTTCTTCTGTTTATGTTTTAACAGGGTACCTCAGACCCATACCCCTCCTTGGAAAAAACACCTGGATGACTCTGGCTATGGTGACCAGACTTTATGATGCCCTAGCACTGCTGTGCCTCAGAACCCATTCAAGATGTGTCTGACCTGTGTCCCTCTCATCGCCCACAAGCTGCAACATTTATGTAACAGCACTCCTGCATCTGTGGCCTTTCTGGCCACTGGATTCTGGCAACAACTGTCCCACCTCGGGAAATCTCCCGCTTTACCCCCAAAGGAATTGCAGATTTTAGGCACCTTGAATGCAGATAGTTGTAAAATCTTTAAATTTATTAGCGCAAGAAAGATCCCCATAGCTTGGTGGGTCAATGCCACAATACTATATTATTAAAATACTTCACCCTGATATAATTCAACCACAGCACAGCTAACCCTGAGTTTTAGTACATGTATGCAACTCCCATAAGCTTAATCCGCAGAGACCGAGCCTAGGCCAGAGTGCCAATGGCAATTAAAGGTAGTCCATGCTCCTCAAGAAAACAAACCCTCTTATCTCCAAATATGACTACATCAGAATGGATCCAACAAAACTGAACTCACCCCTGTCATACTCAGAGCATATATACTTTTACTCCTGACTACAGAGATACACTCTACAGAGATGCTAAATTCTAGAACACAGCCAAGACGATCACTGCCTCTTCGTTGGCTCCTGGGGTTGCAAGTGCACGAGCCCTCGTGAGCTTGAATAGAGTTAGCTGTTGGTTAGCAAAGTTTAGCAATACTACCACAGCTATGTCTGACTTGTTAATTGATGTAGACAGCATTAAACATGCTACGCTACAAAATCAACCATTGATTTTTAGCTTTTAACACATGAGCACGGGTGTGAAGAGTTTGATAAGTTATGTTGTATAAACTTAAGTGACCATTCTAGGTCTGTCTGTGCACAACTGCAGGAATTATGGACACTTACTCAATGCCTTGTGGAAGACACCAGTTGAAATCCATTTGCTGAAAGGACATGGGGTTGGAATTGGTTGGAAAAGGGATTAGTATTACTTTGTGCCTTAAGTGCTGGGTTTCTATGTATTGTTTGTTGTATTTCTAGCTTTACATCATTGAACTGTCTTTAATAGATAGCATGTTGCATTGTAGTGTTGTTCATGTGGTGGAATATTGACATGTTTCAACAGTGGATCACGCAGTCTGGTGTCAGGGACCAAAGTTGTGTCTGAGGCCCTGCCATATTGGGCCTGCTGCTGGGTGTGTCAACCAGATAATGAAGAAAAGGCAATGAAGAAAACCTTATTGTTTAACTGGTGGGAACTTGACCCTTAAGAGAAATAATGTGTTGGAGCTTAACCTGTGAAAGAAGAACAGCACACAATGGAACTGTTGTTAACATGGAGTTGGTATCATGAGCTCTTATGGCCTCATCTCACACTCTGGCCAAGTGCGAGATGTCATCGTAACTGGAAAAATTCCACTGCAAGAGGAGGAGATATGAGGTGTGGTTCTGGGTGGAGGGGCTGAAAAGGACAAGATGCACACCATTTCAATCCAGGGGACTCCCTAAAGGTGCAGTGCCTGCCTGCCCCTCCCACCTGAGCACCATGCTCCATCTCCTTCTCCTGCTCAGTGGCTTTTCCAAAAATCCAGGGGTTGGTATGTATTATAGCTACTGCATGTAATAAATCCAAATCTGCTTTGCAATCCCAGTTGGGTTTCAGGTATTTTGTGCACGGGCATCCTCCAGAATCCGTACCAAACATCTCCCAGCAGCTGGAGATAACAACATGCAGAATTCAAGGGCTGCTGAACTTGCAGAAGAAGTCTTGGCAAAAGAACTTTTGACCTATCTATTACTGGTGAGTAGGGGATTATAATATTTAGTTGCTTTCATAGAAAAAGACCGTATCATTATAAGAACAATAATGTCTACAACTGCTACTTCTCAATGCATCAGCAATGAAAAAAGTATGGTTCTGAGCAGCTATAGATGGCTTAGGTGTCCTCATTACTTAGGATCTTTCTTTCTTATCAGCTCTGATACCTAAAATAAAACGCAACATGTGAATAACTTTGATAAAATAATTTTGTGAGTCTGACAAAAAAATCTAAATGCCATTCTTAATTTTCGTGTTGGTCTATACAAGTACTTGGTCTGGCAAACTAAAAGTTTAGCAAAGCCTGACTACACAATTACCACAAATACCTGCAGTTTAAGCATAAGAAGAAGCTGTGGCAATTCCTGCACTCAGTGACAGCTAGGAAATAGAAGAGATGGTTAAAGTTGAAAGAAATACTCAAGAGTCACAGACAGTGGTGACAGTACAATGGTACTGACATTTAAAAAATTCATTTGAATGGAATCTTTAAGTGATCCAGGAGGATGCCATTATTTACGCTAGTGATAAATGCAGTCTCTCACATACAACAACAATAGAAACAGTTCTGCATTTTCCAAAAGCAGGATACTGAAATTATGTTGTTGACAGATTTTTTTAATGCACACACATTTCTCATTTTCAATTTCTGTCAAAAAATACACAATTATTAATATATTAATGTCTAGCTAGTTTTCTATTGTTCAAAAGGTTCTAGTGCCAGCTTTGTTCTCTGAATCACAGAATGAGTGAAGTGGGAAGGCACCTCTGGAGATCTCCTTCAGTTCCCTTGCAGTCATGCTGCAGGGTTACCTGCAGCAGGTCACTCAGATCTGGGTCTGGTTGAGTTTTGATTGTCATCAAGGAGAGGGATTCCACAACTTCTCTGGGCAACTTGTCCCAGTGCTTAAAAATGCAATGAGAAAAAAAATTTCTTAAATTTCGATGGAATTTCCTGTGTTTCAGTGTATCTTTCCCCTGTATTTCCTTTTTCTTATTTTCATTTCATCTATATATTTCAATTTCTCTCCAATGCTTTTTCTCACTGCAGTTCTTAAAAATAATTAAAGTGTTTCTGTTAGTTATTGCAATACAGTATTGATGGACTTACTTGACAATGATGTGCTTACTTGACAAGAAAAAGGTAGGTAAGTTAATCGTTGTTGAGAGGACAAAGGTTTTGATTTATGATATTTACTGTCTTAAATACAAAGTTGATGTGAAATTCTGTCCACACAACTGTAGACTGGAGAACAACATGGGCTTCTTTGCTGGGCTTCTAATTTGTCTTCTTCTTCAGGTGGTCTGGAGCCTGGTAAGAAAACAAAGAATATATATTCTTTATATGACTGAGTAAATAATGCAGCTTTAGATGGGCTTGAGAAGAAAACTCTTAATTCTTATTTTGCAGAATGAATGTAACTCTATTGTTGCCTGCATGGGAGAGAGAAATTATTTCTGTTTCCTTGGGGTCTTACTGTTGCTATTTTTCATAGATCTGGCTACACATGGAAAGGGATTATCTTGTGTTCCCCATCTAAGCAAAATATCCACTAATATTCAAAGTTACCAGAACAGCAAGTCTGGGGTTAAATCAAGAACTGAAATTTATTTCAATTGTCCAATGTCTGAATTTTGTTGTTGTTTGGGGGTTGTTTGTGTGGGTGGTGGGGTTTTTTTTTTTTTTTTTTTTTTTTTTTTTTTTTTTTTTTTTTTTTTTTTTTTTTTTGTTTTGGGTTTTTTTTTGGGTTTTTTTTTTTTTTTTTTTTGGTTTGGTTTGGTTTTTACTATAACACAATATGATTGATATTGAAATTTATGCTTTCTTAGCCACTGGATATACCTGGAAATGACTGCTCCCTGTTTCTCCAGTCCAGTTGAAATATTTCATGTCAAAAAGAACAAGCTGAGATTTTTATATTACCTGTCTTTTTTAGTGAAATGTAATATTTTGCTCATGTTAGGAAGCTTTGTTGTAGAGGTCAGGAACTTTTGGTGATGCACAATATAATCAGTTCAGAGAACGAAACCCAAAAGGATCTTGAAAATTTGTTTCAGCTGTTCATATCTTCAGGGTAATGTACAGAGTTAGGTATTACTTTTTATGACACCACCTAAGTGCAATAACATTATCTAAGTTATGCAATGTAACTATCTGTGGCAGCCTTATCTTCTTATTCTCCACTGACACATGCTCATGCATCTCCTTAAGCACTCAGCCTCACATTCCCAACTTTCCCATAGTCCTGCTGTATTCCCCATCACTCCAATCCCATCCTTCCCTAGTATTCCTACCACCTGTGCCTCTGCCCCAGTCTTTTGGAGGCTCAAATCTCAGTCTTGTTTAGACCACTGCAGGCTTTGTTCAAGCCTGTAGTAGGTGATGCAGGGTGTTACTAACATCAGAAGTTACGTGACATCAAACCAATTCCTAAAAATTAGGGCTTGTGTGAGAGAGGGGCTTCTGACCACCAGGGGTAATTATTTCATTTCCATGTGTTCTATGGCCAGGGAGAGCAAATTTCAAATTTCTGGATGCCAATACTAAAATTATGTAGTCTGGAGAAATCACTGGTGAGTTAGGTGTCTCATCCAAACCAGATGAGTATATTCCATCTGAATAGACATCCAGGCAAGGTGAGGTGCATCATCTTATGGTGATGTTAGGGCATCATGGTGGTGCCATAGATATTCTTGGCACATAAGAATTATTCATTTGTTTCTTGATTGATTACTGAGTGAGTCTCTTTACCTGATTTTTACATGATTACAATAGGTGAGATGTTTCCCACCTGTCCAAGATGCACTTGAATTTTCTTGTCAGTTAAATGCGCTCTCACAAGCCATGTTTTAATCAAGCATAATAATGTCTTAATTCACATGTTGTCCATGTCCAAAATTAGAGACTGATACAAATAATGATCAGAAATTTGTGTGTGTGTAGATTAGACTAAAGTAGATTCCTCTTTGGTATACCTCAGCTAACACAACCTTCCTCTGCACAGAACTGTGAACTGTGTGTTTGTTGTGTGTTTTCAATACTTTCACAGACTAGAAATGCATCATATATTTTGTCAGGCTGGTATTGAGACAAAAGTCATTGCCATGTGATACTTGAATGCAGAGATGCTCCTTTTGAAACAGAGTATTTTTCTGTTGAGATTCACAGGACTAAAGACCCAGCTTTGTTGGGAACACAGTAGAAAGAAGTGAAAGAAGGTATTCCTTCAGTATAAAACATTCAGTGGCAGTTTTCAGATACTGAGGACCGGCCTGGATTTCACTGAGTTGCTGTTTAGTGTTGTTCAGTCATAGATTCACGTTTTTATGTGTGCACCAGAAGTACCACTGTACTTAGCTACTGATCTCAGTTTGTGAGATTTTGCTGCTGCTAGAGGAATTTTCCAGGAGTTATCCAGTTTGTACCTTTAGGACAGTTATACTTTCTGATTAATAGATATGAGTACATTGTTGTTTATAGTTATTGGAACTACAGAAAATTTTTACTCATCATTAATAATTATAAGGGGATTCAGCATTTATAGGTGTGATTCTTCTCCTCCATCAATAATTTTTAACATAAAATGCAATAATATGATTTTGGTTTTTTAGTATTGCAAGCTGTACTTTTAATTTTTTTCTTCACAGAAATCTGTGCAAATGGGAGTTTAAAAGTAGATGAAGTCTTTAAAACGTGTGTTGCACACTTTGCCCTTGCACTTGCAACTTGTTTTACAAGCTCCACCTTCATTTCAAAACTTGAATATGTAGATACTGTTTTATGCACACTGATAAAGAATTGTCTTATGCAGTAAAAACAAAGTGTGATGGTACAGTACATGTGCAAGGAACTCCAACTTCTTCAACACGTGGGAGGAGTGTACTGACATTTCAGATTTATGGATGGCTTGTCTGAACAAGATACCTGGAGTTATTAAGCTGTATGTGTATATAGTTGTGGGGGTTTTTTTTCTGAAATCCCTATCCTTATTTCTCATGTATTAATGTAAACCTGAACGATACCAGGTAATTTTGAAATGTGAGATCAATATCAATTCTTTAGCATTTGCATGTGTCCACCTCTGAAACCAATTTTTTTCAATGGAGTCAGTCACTTTTCTGCAATGATATTGGGTTTTTGAGAGTCACCATGTTTAAATCCTGACAAACTTAAAAACACTGAGAAATGCAAAGTGCTGAAGCAGGGCTGTTTCAGGAGAAATTCAGTCAGGAAACAGATTCTACTCAGTGTTTTCTGTAACTGACCCTTCAAGGTCAAATTCCTGACTTAAGACTGGGCACGGACATATGTGAGTGGTAGTTTGCATTAAAAAAAAAAAAAAAAGAAAAGAAAAAGGAAGCAGGAGAAGCTGATTAAAATCTTTGGCTATTTATATAACAGTTAGATATTAAATGTTTGCTGTGCCAGCTGATACCAATTAGGAATTATGTTTCTTAAACACAGAAATAATAGTTTCCACTTGGTTTGGAAAAAAATGTTTTTCCTCTCTTAGGCAACCAGATTAAATGATCAAAAATCTGACAAAAATGTGAAGAAACACCTTGAGTGAATTTCAGTTCAGGTGAATCATAAAATGAGATTTCGTGCCTTTGTATTTATAATATTTTTTTCTGCCATTTGCTGAAGTTTTTAAAAGATAGTAATTTCAGATTAAAAATTAATCTTTCATTAGGAAGCTAAAATAGGGCATTCTGACAATTTCAAAGCTTTCTTTCTGAACCTTGAAATTTCATGGAAGGTAGGATTTTTTTAATGAGTTTAGTTAAAATGTTTATAGGAGGTCAGTTCTAGGGCTCAAAGTTGTTTCCTTCAAAATTGTTCCCATCATTATGTGTTGAAACTCATATCTACAGCATGTGCATTTGAACCTCTCTTGAATATTCTGACCATAGTGTGCTCTTACACATTGTACAGAGGTTAGAGATTACCATGATTAATGTTCCTAGGGACTGCATGGACTTGATTTTTGCTGGTTTTCAGCATTCTCATTTTGTGTTGTTCATTACTTCTAGTGGAAATTTGCAGATGCTTATCAGACTGGAAAAAGAAGTCCTGTATGCAAAGCTGCATGTACAGAAAAGAATTTATTTACATGGAGAAAGAAACATGAGGGAAAACTGTGGTAAAAATAAAAGTAAAAATCCCACACTTTTTTCCAGAATTGCTGTTACATTTATTTTAGAATATAAAGGGGTTTTTTATCTTCATTTTGTGAACTTCTAGTCAAACATACAAACACAAGACACCCAGGAGGAATTGCTTAGAAAGGCTGTTCATGATTTTACTTATGTGAGAAATACTCAGGTAGTGTTATGTCAGATATGTCCAAGGCAGTCCAAAAATGAAGTGTCCAGTCAAATAAGAGAATTAAGATTAGATTCTATAGGCATGTTGTGGCAAGGAAATTGTTCTGTGTTTATCTCATCACGTGTCGCTTTATCTCATTATGGTCTGTGGATTCTCCATGTTGCAAAGGGAGTGTTGGAAGTTGTTATTACTCAGGAAAATGGGTCCAGACAGGGCACTGAGCTGGGGCTGAGGTGACCTGGGCTGTGTACCCAAGTCCCTCAAAGCCTCGCTATGTAATGCCAGACCACTCATTCTCTCCCCCAGTCTTCAGATTTGTGATGGGAAGTTCACCATAACTTCCATAGGTTCTGGCAGCTTCCATAGGTTCTCCTCAGCTGCTGACAAGTAGCAGTACTTGATTCCGTAGAAGTAACAGGCTCCTTTTTTTTCCCATTTGTGAAGGACAATTTAGCATTACCTGAGTTGTGAGAAAAAAGCAGCTGTGAAACCTCCAGAGAAGCAGTACTGGCTGAATTACTTGTTGGGCACCCTGAAGTGGGGAGGGCACAAAGCTGCCACATGAGCAAATACAAATTTCCAGTCAAATGAGGAGGCAGTGGGTGCAGTCAATCCAATACAAAGCCAAGTGCTAAGTGCTGTCAGTTGAGCTTGAATCACATCTCTAATACTGTTGAGAAAGTAACGCGAGCTGCATTTCATTATGCGCCTTTCTAATAATATCTTTTTTTCTTTCCCCTCCCCAGCCTGATCCAGAGACAACTGGTGAGTTCTGTTTAGAGATCTATTTGTATGCATGGGAGGCAATCAACAAAACCAGCTGCTCATAAACATTGCTAGGACAGACACAGATTTATAATTACTGTTATTGTTATTGCATTAATTTTCACACTTCATAAAGATAACAGCAAGGGCTAATGTCCTACCTCACTTGTCTTTTTGTTTTTCAGAAATAGATGTAGATGGAGGAATTGATCAGGACATCTTTGACATAAATGAAGGTTTTTTTAAAATTCATCCTCTATTTTTTTATTATTTTCATTATAGTAGTCACATCAATATAATAACTGAATGTTAATCTCTTCTTGCCTTTAGCTTTAGGACTAGACCTTTTTGAGGGAGACATCAAACTTCCTGGGGTGAGTTCAAATATAAAATACAACGCCAAAAATGTGTCATTGACTTAAATGTAAAGTATCACTGGCATGGAAACAATAGATGCATCCTGCTCTTACAAACAACAAATGCTGTTTATGTAACAATAAACTGAAGATGATTGGGGATGGAATTCTACAAAATGTCATAGACAGTGAAAGAGTCAGCAGCATTTGCAGAAACATTATCCAGCATGAGATCTCTTGAGTGATTAGATCAATATTATTAGCTTCTTGTTTCCTTTTATACACAGTCACTTTTAAGAGATTAGGCAGCACTGATCATCATCCAGGCATGTTTGTATAAAAAGAATTTTTCATTTATCTGAATAGTATTTATTCTGAGCCAGTTAAATTTACTGAGCAGCACTGCAAAACCTTCATCCTATAAGTAGATTGACTAAAACCGATGAAAAATTTTGATCTCTAATACCACATTCTAAGGCATCTGGTCAGCATCCTTATCTGATCAATGAAAAAAAAAAATTATGTTTACATCTCAAAATTATCTAGTAGGAAACTTCCAATGTGTCTTGTACTCTGCAAGTATTCTGAAAATAGTATTTTATTCTTCCTTTGGGAGATATGCTGAATATGTCACTGAAAGCAAGCACAGTAATTGCTAAAGGCACAGAAACAAACCCTTGCATTATGAAAAATTATGAAACTATTAATCTCTGTACAGTTTTCAGGATTTTAGATCTTAAGGCTTCCCATAGGAGCAGAAGCTCCCGTGCACATGCATGGGAGCTTAGGTAATTTCTACAGAGAAAATGCAGTAGAACTTGGAGACACAGGTAGAAGGGCATGAAGGGATTTCAAACCCAAACCTCAGACCTCTGAATAATCTTTCAAGGTTTTCGAGCTCGTTGTTTTCCTTTATGTCTTACTTGGAATTGTAGGTTTGCTTTAGCACTATTGTAGTCCCTGATGCTAAATCCCTTTCTACTGAGGACTGCATACTTGTTTTCTTTCTTGGATACAGGAACGAAACTCCATCATTGGTGACAACTATCGGTGGCCCCATGTTATCCCTTATGTCCTTGAGGACAGCCTGGGTACAGTATTTGTCCTTCACAATGTCTGTGTGTTGTGTTGATTGAACATTAAACACAGGTTGATAAAGGTCTTGTGGTGTCCTTTCCTCTTTTAATCTAGAGCAGGCCATTTCCCATGGCAGGAATGGGGCTGAATGTGCGTGCACAAACAGGATTTATAATCTTGGTATCAGGGCTGGCAAACACACGTTGTTTCTTGAATTATTATCCTGCTATGGCCTAGCAAATTGTTTTGGTTTTGAAATCTTGTGTCTGAGACATGAAACTGTACAAAGCAGAAGTGAAAAGAGGGCACTGAAAATATTTTTAAGGACAGGGATCTTACCTGGCCATTTACGTAATTTACAGCAGCAAAGGCAAAATGGCATTCTGACAGTTTGCACTGGCACATTGTCAAGTCCCCTAATGTGAGGCAGAGACACATCATAAATTGATTGCATCCTTTAAAACTTTGTGTTGAAACTATGCAAGTTGCTTAGAGGAGATAACACAGATGTAATCTGAAAAATTCAACTCCTGGAGAAATTAATTGAGGGATCTGTAGCCTACATTCTGTACTAGGTAAAATACTAAGTCTTCATTTCCTAGCTATTTAATACTTGTTTATAGAAATCTCAAAAAAATAAATGAAAGAGTCTACAAAATTAAAACCCCCACACACTATCCTTCTATATACTCATCATGTCATATTTGATACATAAGTACCAAAGAAAAATTACACAGGAGCAAACCAAGAGCAAGATACGGTGTTGCAAGACCCTAATTTATGTTTTCTGGGTCTCTCCCCCTTGGGTCCTAATCCAACAAAAAGTCTGTTTATTTTGATCAAAGATTGCTGGAGCAAGGCCCACCCTTGGGACTTGCTCCATATGGGTAATAGTAGAAATCTTTCAGTCCAGCATTGACAAGAACACTGTTTGCTTTGCAGAAATGAATGCTAAGGGAGTCATCCTCAAGGCATTTGAACAGTATCGGCTCAAAACCTGTATTGACTTCAAGCCTTGGGAAGGGGAGAAGAATTACATATCTGTGTTCAAAGGAAGTGGGTAAGAGAAGCAATTCAAAATAACTTTCATTATGTTTGCTTTCAGACTATTCTCATGGCCAGTGTTCACTCTAAAACTCATATATCTGACCATAATTTTACACTTTTGTTGTCTCCATTTTCCCAGTCCTTTTTAAACTGTCATAGTTCCCAAAAGAGATATTACCTTAGTAGTAATGAAAAATTTCTACTGATATTTATTCTTAAATAAAATAAGAAATCAAATTCCTTAAGAGGTAGTTTCCTGGACATGGTGGAAGACATCAGAACCAAAGCAATATGTTCTTGACTGGTCTTTGGATGCATAAAGTATCACTTTCAGCTGGTCATTCCTAGTGTACCTTGGCTTCTAGGGGAAAAGAAAAACCAAGAAAAATATGATAGTTCTCACTGTAGGGTAGTGAATTTGTTTGAGTGTAACAATGGAATTACACTTGAACAATGTCATGTGAGCATTCAGATAAAAGAGGAATATTTTAAAATTCTGTACAGCACTGAGATATTTTGCTGATGTTTTACTTTATTTACCTGTTTTGATGAATAGTCATGCAATTATTTATTCTTAAATTTTGCAAAATAAAACTCTACTAAAGAAGTCAAATTTTTCCCAACTTCTTCCCTTCTAAGACATTCTCTGTCAAAACTGTGCAACAAGAACAAATATATTTTTCAATCTATGCTGAACCATTTCTCTTATAGAAAAAGAGAACAGGGAGAGCTTGATAGCCTGGTGAGGAAATTTAGTTTCAGAAATTCATTTCCTGATATGAGAATGCATTCATAAATGGGAAAAGATTTTCTGATAATAAAAATGTTTCTCTTTCCCTTTGGCTTGTTCTGAGATATTTGTAGCATATAATTATTTCAAAATTTCTTTGGTGTCTAGCTCTTTGTATTTGCTGCTGTTCATGCTGTACACATGACACTGAAACTCAGCTCTAAAAGATGTATAATTGGAGACTCAGGGAGCAATGCATTTTCCTGTGCTAATGACTCCGGCTTTTTGATCTAAATGGAAAAGTCAAGTAGCTGGATTTTGTAATCCTTCTCCCCTAAAGTATGCATTGAATTTGCTAATAATTGTACCTGAAAAAGAACCACAATATTTAGCCTATGGCAAGTAGCAGGCCTCTGTGCAATGTTTCATTTATATGTCTTACTAAAAATAGATGAGTCATGGTGATGAAGAAGATGAATCCTTCTCGTTGGATAGCATATCTTGCCCTCACTGCCTGGTGTGTGGCTTGCCCTGAAGTGTTTCCATCACCTTAGCTGACACATCCACAGCAGAACTTTTTAAAAGATTGGAGCTAAATGGTGCAGTCTCCTGAAAAGGTCCATCCAGTTTCAGTGAGTCATCTTGGGTTGTACAAAGAATCCAAGACTGACCCTGAATGAACTGCTTTTATTTCAAGCCATTCCTTACTTCTGGTGTAGTGGTGGAATGTAAGCTGGGCAACCCAATCCATTTTTGCTCTGCTGTCCCTAATGTTCTGGAGATTTTTTAATCAGTTAGGACTCTTCTATCTGCAGACTAAAGAGCTCAGTCCAGAGGGTACAGTGCAGACTGGCACACAAAGTTCCTGGCAACATAAAATTTTACCACACCAAGTAAAGGGTGATAAATCACATCTCTGCCTTTCTGATCTTGGCTTGCATCTATAAAATAGAGGAATGTGGGTGAACTTTGGGTCAAAAGAATTTGAAATTTGCCATAAAGTCCTCATCTGGATTACCATTTTGAATTCAAATTAAGTCAGCCACGAAAGAAGCCAGCTGTTGTCTGTTGTATTGACTGCCCTGTGTAAAAATGCATTTGTAGTCTCTGTTGTATGTACAGAGTGTATCAAGACTCTGTACACATTCTTCATCTATCATTCACCTTGGCTACTACCAGTATTGTGTTAACTCCCACCTGTGTGCTGAGCAAAACACGTGAGGGATGTAATTGTGAATCACAGATATGAAGGATAACCAGACGTGGCAAGATGTGACTGAAAAGCTCACAGAGGAGTCTGGAAACCTGCAATGGATGTGCCATTTCCCCTTACTCTTCTCATGAAGAGCAGGATTCATTCAGTAGGAAAACTAGCATGAATCAAATGATTAACAGACCCAGGAGGATGAACACCATCTCTAGTATTTCTCCATGGAAAATCAGGTTTTCATGGAGCACTCCTGGGAGGCTGTATCAGCTCTTTGCCACTGTTGCACATGGCAAAGGGAATCCATGTAGGACTGGACTGACACAGATCCCTGGCTATCCAGCTTGGTGCTGGTAAGTCCAGGTGTCTGTGAGCTGATATGGGTGATGTGTGATACTATGGGAAGAAAATTAGTAGCAGAACATTAGTACAGAAATGGGCCTGAAATAAGAGCTATCCCTGCAACTGATGGTGTGTGTCTATTTACAGCCCCAAAAGGGGATGGTGGGATTAGTCAGAGCAAGTACTTCCCTGTTCCTGCAGCCTCTGATGGCAATGCAGGAAGCATTGAGTCACAGGCAATACAGCTCTCACACACCTGGGGAAAGCTGGGACTTCCTTCTCCTTTCTCCCCTCCAGAAGACACTGCTGACACAGGGTTCTATGTGCCCACTGCTCCAGAGTGCCAAGTTCCAACTCACCTAAGCTTTATTCCTAGTGCAGGGAAGATAACACATAAGACAATGTGTTAACTCCCTCTGTGGCTGTTGAATGACAGTGTTGTAGGTGCTTGGCAGGCCAAAGACAAGGGGCAGCTGCATTTTTTGTCATTTGGATGTGACTTTGCCAATGTCTTGGAGGTACCTGCTGTAGGCTGCTGTGCACCAAGCAGCAGCTGGGCAGCCAGAGGTGGCTTTGGTAGGAGGTGGACCCAGACCTGTGATGGACTTCTTCTGCACAAGAATCAATATGAGGCCTTGTTCAAGGAAAGACCTTGAAATTATGGAGCTACACGTGCTCCTTTACCAGGTCTCATGTTGTGATTTTAATGAGTAATCAATAAGCAAAGCCTGTGTTGCTCTGTGGAAAATGAAATACTGGGGAGTATGTTGCACTAATAAGTCACAGAGTTTGAAAGCACATAGTGTGCTTGCATTTTTAAATTTCTGGGGTGATAGGACTACAAATCCTATGACATGTTTTGTGCCCCATTAATTTTATGTACTTCATTGAGTAAGTATTGATTTATTTGCTGTATAAAATATCAATTTAAATGTAGCTCTCTGTGCCTGCTACTTTGTGGACATGGGGTGCCATTTTATTGGCCTGTGCAGATAACTCACTAAATTCTTTTACCCTTTAATAAAAACTTGCAGCACAGCTGCAGTTTGTCTCTTACTTGGGAGTGTGTGAAAGCAGCAAGAGTTACAGCACAGCAGCTCACAGAGAACCAGAAAGAAAAGAGCTTGGAAAAATCCAAGAGAATCCACCAACCTGTTCGAAAGTAAACAGACCATGCAGAAGAACACCTTGCCTGGCAGCCACAGCTCCATGCAAAGTAAAAGGCCAAAATAGTACAGAGAAAAGCAGGCAGAGGAGAGAATGTTCATGAACCCACTTCTCCTTATGATAGGGACAGGCTCAGAGTGTGCTCACAGTCACATATTGTGGTCTAGCTGAAAATTGATAATTTGCAGTAATTTAATTACTCTAAATTATGTGCTCACAACCTTTGATGTTCCAGAGTACCAAAGAAATCATCATCAGTTTTCTTGTGTCACAAATAGCTCAACATTTTTCTTCTAACAGAGCCAGAGATGAGGAACTTCTTGTTCATTGAAGCAGAGCTAAGTGTGAGAGGAGGGGGCATGATAAGAAACAGATCAATGGAAAAGTGTTCTCTGTAACCAAATGTGACTTCAATGATCAGGTTAAAATTATACCCATTGAATAGACTGGTTTTGAGGTTTGCGTGGCATGGGGATGGTGTGTACCTCACAGAGCTCTCTCTCTCATTTTCTGTCAATGCCAGCTGCTGGTCCTCAGTGGGAAACATGCAAATAGGCTTGCAGCAACTCTCCATTGGAGCCAACTGTGACAGGATTGGGACAATCCAGCACGAGTTCCTGCACGCGCTGGGATTCTGGCATGAGCAGTCACGGTCTGACAGGGATGACTATGTGACCATCGTCTGGGACAGGATTCAGTCTGGTCAGTCACTCCTCTGCTTTTCCTTTCAGTTTCTGGTCTTAGCAGTTTAGCTGTGGAACATCCCTTCCAGCCATCTTTTGGTGATCATGCTATTCTTTCACCTGGACTTACTTTTCAAAGCCAGCATATCAATACATGAGATCTAAAGGGACATCTATTTGAAACAGAAAATCTCATTTGTTGTTGCTGTTGTCATCCCTTGTGGCACATTTTCTGAAGCTCTAATGAGAGATCTGGATCCTGTTATGCTACTTGTTGTACCACAGAGCAGCAGAAGAGGATAATTTAGTTTGTTTAAATGAATACTCTAAAAGCACACTTACTCTAAAAACCCTTAATGAAATAAAAATAACTAAACTTCCCCCTTCGCCCCATCTAAAAAATCCAGTGGAACCAAAGCCAGTATAAAATCTCCAGTGAAAACACTGGTCCTTCTCTTTCTGCCTGTCTGCTACACCTGGTGCAGGCAGCAGAGCTGAGAGAGCAGAGTGTGCAGAGGGTGGACAGGCAGGAGAGACCTTTCAGGGTCTGTCACACCAGCAATTACTTTAGCAATCCAGCTTGGGTATTGTAAGTGTTGGTATATTTGGCACAAGCCTGAGAGATGGCACAGAATTCCTCAGGACTTTGCTCTCTGTCTCTTTAGCTTGTCATGGTCCTCTGTGACCTTCAGGCTATTCAAAAGCAAAGTTCAATACACAGACTTGATGTTTTCCTAACACAGGTACACACAGAAGACTGAAAAATTAGATAATGATTAGATAAAGTTAATGCATTCTTATTTAGTAGTGATCAATAGTCAGCTGCATACGCAATTATATATTACAGAAAATTACTTAGACTCTGTTATTTGATTTCCATTATATTTTGCTGACTCTTTAGTGACAAGCTGCAGTATTGTGAGACATTTGAAACTGCTGCATTTTTTTTTTACACTTTTTGACCAGAATATAGTTACTGTATTTTGACTGATTTAAATCTTAACTCCCCATTAGGTAGTAAGCAACTGGTTTTTTGTTCATACTCCAGAGAACATCCGTAAAGCCAAATTCTGGAAGCTTATCTGATTACAACTCTAAATTTTTTATTGTTACCCAAAATGACTAGCAATTTAGTGTCAGAGAATACAGATTAGAAAGAGTTGCGAATTGCAGTAATTTGAGTACTGAAATGCTCTCTCCACTCTTGGGTATCACAAGCCCATCAAAGTTTACAAGTAGTTCTACAGGAAAGATTTTCAGGTGGCAAAAACTTTCCTTCATTCAGAAGTCATCAGTGGCTGAAAAAGGAAAGTAAATAGCCCTAGACTGGAGATAAAACTGTTTTGAACAAGTAAGTACAAGTAAATGACTCCAAAAAAATATTTTGAGATCTGATAGATTCTCTGTCACTGTAAGTCTTTACATCAAAATTTGATTCCCTTGAGCAACAGACAAACTTTCCTTTCAATTTTGCCATTTAGGTAAAGAACATAATTTCAATAAATACGATGATAAAAGATCAGACTTCCTGAATGTTCCCTATGACTACAATTCTGTGATGCACTACAGCAAGACTGCGTTCAGGAATGGAACTGAGCCCACCATCATCACCAACATACCAGACTTCATTGATGTCATAGGACAGAGAATGGATTTCAGTGAGTACGACCTCCAGAAACTGAACCGGCTCTACAACTGCAGTAAGTTCCTCCATTTATTTATATTATTTGAAAGAATCATTTGAAAGAAATGAGACTGATACATACATGCTGGACCCATCCAGACACAAGTGAAAGAGATACTAACGTATTTAGAGAAGTGAGTTGTGTTCAAAACACCAGAAATAATGGTGCAGCTAGAAATAGCAGACCTCCTGCAGAAACACTGCTGAATAGCAGAGGCTTCTGTGCAATTCTATCTGACCTTTAGTTAAAAACTAGCTTCGCTCAGCAGCTGATTTTTGTTCATCCCTTGGGTGGCTGTTTAAAATGTGTGCTTCTGCACAAAGTCTTTTGTTTTTTTCCCTGTATTATTCTACAGCTATTGCTCAGACACTGCACAGAAATGAGTGTCTTTGCTGTGGCTGTCATACCTACTCCACTTCCATGGAATCCGTGAGACAGAGTGGGTATTATGCAAATAGGTACCATTCTGAATAAAATGCAAGTTTTCTAAATTTGCATGTTTAACTTCAAACCTGGTCTCTCACAAAAGTGGTCAAAAGAGTTATTTTGCTCAGATGGGGTTTATTTTACAAAGTTGAATGAAGGTAAGAGACAGAGAAATCTAGAAAATTCTGTTATCAAATTGAAATATAATTCTGTAATTGTTGCTGTATTCAATGTACCCTGGCACTCAGAAGAAAACTTTGACAATATCCCAAGTAGTGATTACTGGCTTACAATTATATTAAAGCCTCATTATACAGATTCCTTAAACAATCATCAAACTGGTGTATTAAAATGGAGCCGTTTTTTGAGTGCTAAGTTCTGATGAAAATATTTCTATTCATGTTGGTCTACACTGAACACACACACGCAGCCTTTGCTTCTAGCACTCTCTGCACAGTCAATTAGGCATTATAAAAGTGCTTACAGCTAAGGATGTCTTTAACATAGGGTCCTTCTTCCTCTCCATTAATCTTATCTATTTTCCAGCATTCTCCTGCATTACAGAAATACTTCATGAAATTTTTTAAACTTTATTCTCAAATAAAGTGCACATTCCCCAAATGAAGAAAAGCCCCAGTCCTGCTGAAATCAGTGACAAAACTTCCACCACCTTCAGTGCAATTGGGACCTTCCCTGCTCCCCAGTGCATCTCTTGGCTTCATATGATGTGTATAGTGTGGATGATATTTGCAGAGATGGAAATATTGTCAGGTCACCCATCTGTGGCAGGGAGGATGGTGCTCCATCCAGCCCTCACCCACGCAAAAGATTACTTCATTTGCTGGACATGATTTAAGGAAATGTTTAAACTAAATTTCTGCTACAGGCCCATGTGGACAGGAAATTGCATTAAAAATGTGGATCTTGGTTCCTACATTGAAGAAAACAATGCACAACATAAGAAATTCTGACTCATAGTTTAGTGCTGCTCCAATCTGTAATTCATTGCTGTCTTTCAGGCCATATGATAGCAGTAGATTTTAGTCTGCTCACCCCTTGGAGGATACTGCTTGACAGAATTGACCATGAGGTTTCCCTCAGCCCCTCTAAGTTAGGACTTGTCACTCTTTCCCCATGTATTTTCTTCCAAGTCCAGTCTTTCACTACATACCAAGGAAGTATCTGGCTTTTGGTGCAGATGGAATTCACAACCTGCCTCACTCATTGCCCCTTTGCCTGTTTCAGGAATGAATCTCAGAAATACATCATAATCTACTGAGTCTTGCTTTTCTGTCTTCCTGGCATTCAGGTCAACACTCCATGACAGCCAACACTTTCTAATTAAGGCATTAGGTTACTTCCTTCCTGTTTGGCCAAATCAATTTCATGTTTTATTTTGCATTTTGATTTCAAAGAGTTCTTTTGTCTAATAACTCTCCATTTTTACTTACCTTCTTTCTCCAGCAGTCTACATAACATTGCTATGAAGGCCTTTTCTTAGTTTTTAAAACATTGTGCTGACCTGTATCTTAAAAAATATCAGTCATACAACACTTCTAACTACCTTGCAGCATCTAAAGGGTTTTTAGCTTTCTGTGAGGACAGCATAAAATATCTCAGCAATAGAACTGATTTGGCAGCAGTTCATACTTAAATATTTCCCAGAGCTACAGCTTAAGTGAAACGTTTGGCATGTTATTGAGGTTGAGTTTTCTGTTACTCAAGGTCCTTTCATTATTCAATGAAACCTTTAAACCTTTGAGCCACAATATTTTATATGTAGTTTAAGAAGCATTTCATTAACTGAGCTGTTTTCAAATCATGGCTGGTATTACACATGGGCTCAGACATGGTACAACAGGAAACAAAAATAAAAACAGGGATAAACCTGAACTGTGCTATCTCTCACCTATCAAGTTTGCTCTAGACAGAGAAAATATTTCATATGATGTTCTCCCTTTCACATTTAACTTCACAGTCTTCCTTCACCTAATTTTTCATTTGTTATATGAAAGATATTGTAAAATTGTTATGACATGAAATATCTACTGGTCCCAAATATACCTTTGCCAAATGTTTGGGTTTTTTTTTTGGTTTTTTTTTTTTTTTTTTTTTTTTGTTTTTTTTTTTATTTCCAAATTTTTTTTTTTTTTTTTTTTTTTTTTTTTTTTTTTTTTTTTTTTTTTTTTTTTTGGTTTTTTTTTTTTCAATTCCACAATTGGAAAACCAAGGTTTGTTTATTCCAGTTAAATAGCTTCTGCTTTTCTATATTTCAAAATAAGCACTCCAGCTGATACATTAGTGAGCTTTCATCAAAATCTGTGGCCATGTGTGCACTGGCCCAAAGAAAGCAGAACAAAGAATGGGAAGTCTCAGGACCTTTTGACTATAATATGAAGGTGTATCACTTGGGTTGGTATTAGTGCTCCTTTTATACATAAAAGATGTGATATAATAATCAGCAGATGCCCTCCTGTGCTTGCTGAGGGAGCAGAGTGTTCCTGATGACGTGTTATTGTCAGTGTTAATCACCAAGTGTTTTGGGTTCCTGAACATTGTATGTATGAATGCTGATCATATTTGAAGCCACTGATTACTCGGTGTTTGCATTTAGTCTTTCTCTGCTCGTGGCTTTGGACCTTCAGAATTAAAATTGGTTATATAATAGAGTTTTGTTTTGTTTTTTTATTAATGTCACAGCCTCCTCCCTAAGTTTCATGGACACGTGCAGTTTTGAACTTGAAAATATATGTGGCATGATTCAAAGTTCAGATGATAACAGTGACTGGCAGCGTGTGTCTCAGGTTCCTGCTGGGCCAAATACTGATCACACTAATATGGGAGAATGCAAAGGTATGAGAAAAAACCTCTTATCTTTTTGGGAAGTGTTTTCTGCAGAGGCATGCAAGTTTCCTTCAAGCTTGGCCTTGTTATCTGTTTATTTTTTGATGAATTACAGTTTATTTTTTAACTAAGCAACATAAATCTACATACCTAGGGACATCATGTGATATGTTGATTTTCTGCTTATTTCAAATTGGATGTCCTTATCTCTTTTGATCTTTTTTTTTTGTCTTAGAGTCACATCCTGTCATGAGAGTGATATAAAGCATTGAACATGTGATACAGGCACACCAAATAAATTGCTGCTTTTCTGAATAATCGTTTAACAAGTCCTTGGACAGGAGTAGGATTTTGAAATGTGTATTATCAGGGCTGAGGTGAAAAATTAATTGATGATGTACCTAAATGTATCTCAACCAGTCGGAATGATCCAACAGTTCAGGAGTTTAAACCAGTCCTGCAGAGAGTCAGCTATGAGTTACTGGCACTGGGTAAAGAATAAAAACTATTGGTTTTGAGTACAATTTGCTAGAGATAATGAAATGAGGACAAAAGATACAAAAATAATAGTTCTACCTTTGGAAAATATGAACAGGTAACTGTCTTAAGTCAGAGATTTGTACAGGATCTACCTAACCCTGACCTGACTGTGTCATCTAGAGTCATTACAATACAGCATTAAGAAACCCAGGACACAAGGAAAATTCTGTTTTCTCTCCCCTCTATTGCTCATTTCTCATTGACTTTTGGCAGATTCTGGCTACTTCATGCATTTCAACACCAGTGCTGGAAGAGAAGGAAGCACAGCTGTCCTGGAGAGCCGAATTCTGTATCCCAAAAGAGGTTTCCAGTGCTTACAATTCTATTTGTATAACAGTGGTAACCAGAATGACCGGCTGAATGTCTGGGTCAGGGAGTACACATCAGCCAACCCAAATGGCACTCTGAGATTCATCCAAGAGATAAAAGGTATGGAATAAAATTGCATTTTGTTTAAATCTATACTCAGTGTTCTTCAAAGTACTGGGGGAAATTACTGTGAATTATCACCCATTTCCTAGTGCTGTTCTTTGGCCTCTTCTCTATCTATGTAACTGATTTGTTGCTGCTGAAATTATACCTGTTGGATCCTCTGTCAGCTGTTTTCCTATAATGTAATAAATTACCACAAATTTCAAACTCTTGTATTTATCAAGAGAGTTTTCTCACCAAACTAGCTAAAATTCCATGAGCAATCATTTCAACTGTTCTAGAATTGCTGGTATCAATAGCAGCTGATGAAGTTGGAATGTTAGAGTAAATTGCAATTAATAAGAAAGTATAATAAAGAAATGGAAAGCATAAGTGCCCTGGAATACCTAATATATAAGTTAAAAAAGATAAAATTTAAATAACTGAAAAATATGAGCAGCAGATCATGGTTTAAGTTGTAGTTTGAAGACTAAATTCTTGTGGTTTTAGGAGCCTGTGGCCTACAGAATGATCAGCTGAGGTCAGCTACTGGACAGGAGCTCTTTAAGCTAGAATTGCCAAAGTCACCTTATGAGCAAATTACTTTCTCAAATATTTAACTATTATGTGGTCTCCATTTCAGCCATACCAAGTTCAGAAGGATCTGAGCAGCTTCTTTTACTAAATAGATATCATTTCTGTCTCTTTTTGTCCTGTTAGGCTCAGTTGCTGCCGGTGCCTGTTTTCTTTTTTCCACGCTTTTCTTCACCTCTATGGCTTCACCCTCTGTGCCCTCTGAGCTAAGGAATCCTTAACATAAGAGTTGCTAAGGCAGGTGTAGACTTCACATCAGTTTGAGCCCTCCAAACTCTTTCAAACCCTATTTTGATGCCAAGAATAATTTCTCCAGACTTCAGCCTTCCTCACAAACACTCTTTTGTGTCTGTGAGGCCCCATCTCCCATTCCTGCTTTCTTGAGTCTATAATTTCCTTTGAAGACTCTGATCTCAAAAGTGTGTCCAAAGAGGCACCCTATTTTGACAATCTGTGACAAAACTGATAGGAATGGTTCAAGATCATCTTCCCCTCCATGTTTCCCTTCTCTCAAGTGAGAAGTTGTCCTCACCAATGTAGTCAATGACAGTGACCCTACAGTCCCTTCCATCCATGATCTGACACGCTGGCTGAACTGCTCATGGGATTGCACTGAACTATGATGTTCAAGAAGCTTAGGGACAATCCCTGAACCCTTCCCACTGGTCTGTGGCAGCTGGGGATTTTTGAACTGCAATATTACATGTAAAAATCCTTTAGCTTATGCAGAAGACAATTTCATGGTAAATAGTGGGATACTTTTCTTCTTGTTTCTGCATTAATTTTTTCCCTCCTAATTATAACAGTAATGAAAAATATCAGTAAATTAAGACATATTTGAGATCTATTGTGTTGTGCTTAGAGTTGTTAGGAGAGTGGTGTATGAGTTCTGAACCTGGGATTGGCACTGCTTGTTCAATAAATGCAGCTGGTCTTCTGTGCAGATGAACCAAAACCAGGCTGCAAAAGAAACTGTTTTGGTGCACATACTTTTACAAAAGGGTGTTCTACTTTCACTGATCTCACAAGGCCCCTGTGCAGAGGTCCTTGCTTTTATGTACACTGCTCTTGGAGTCAAGAGGAATTTGCTAGTGCAGGCACTTTTGGATGCAGCAAACTTGCAGAGAGGTTTTATTGCACAAAGTAGGTTTTGCAAATGACTGGCTTTAATTTGACCTTCGTACTATTAATCATGTGATGGGTGAATAGTGCTTCTGCATAGGCAAGCTTCCAAGAAGCCATTTAAAAATACAAAAAACAAATGAATGAACTAGTGCTATAGTTCTAGGTTCCCAGAATCCTCTGGAGCATTTTTCTTTGCAGAGGCATACTTTTGTAGAGTATTGTTGTTCAATTATTTGAATATAACTTCTGAATTTGTTCTATTTAAAAATACAGGTGAAACTATTTTTGTGGATTTAATAATTACAACATCTGGATTAATTTAATGAAATTTTATTTAAAAAGTAAAAGGAAAAGCAGTTTTAAAACCCATCAACAAGCACTATTATGCATATTAATTCTGTTAAAATATTGTATTGAGCAAATATGATCTTGAACTGAAAAAGTAACATCTACAGAAGAAATATTCCATCAGTGCCAGTGGAAAAATTCTTACACAGTGTTGGTATAGAGTCCACAGATCTGTGCAGTGTTTGACTGTACTCTGATCAGAAATCTCTACCCTTGTTTTTCAGGCTCACCTGAGACCTACTGGCAGCTCCATCATGTTTCTTTGAATGTCACGAGTAAATTCCGGGTTGTGTTTGAAGGCGTGAGAGGAAGTGACTTATCAAATGGAGGCCTCTCTATTGATGACATCAACTTGTCAGAAACTCAGTGTCCCCACCACATCTGGCATATCAGAAATTTCACACATCTCCTCAACACAAGTCCAGCAGGGAGAGATGGGATTATATACAGTCCACCTTTTTACTCTAGTAAAGGATATGCTTTTCAGATCACCTTGTATGTAAATGGTACCACTGACAACCCATTTAATTTAGGAATATACTTGTCCTTGATTTCTGGAGCAAATGATGATTATTTGGAATGGCCCTGTCCATGGCAACAAGGTACCATGATCCTGCTTGACCAACATCCTGATATTCGTCAGCGAATGTCAAACCAAAGAAGCGTAACAACAGACCCTCTGAGATTATCAGGTTAGTTAGAATCAAACATGTAAAACACAGGCAAAAGACAAGGGATCACATCTCTTCTATGTGTAAATTAATGCATTTTTTTTTAGTTTCTGGAATGCTTCATATGTTTGTAGCAACAATAGTACTGATCCACAGACAAGAAAAAAATCAAACCTACAAGCAAGTTAAGCTGGGACTCTGGATTTCAAAGTTGCATTTGCATAAGAAACAAGTGGATTATCTATTCCTAAAGTTTCCTTCATATGTGCTGCGAGGATACACTTATTTCTGTTTTAATGATAATGGAAGTTTTCCAGAAGTCATGAAAAGAAAAATACTGAATTAACAATACAGGCAGTTTATACCAGATAAAAGTGCAGCAACTATCAAACAAATCCCAACCCTCCTTGTCAAAGTTACAGTGATGTCAGCACAAGCCTCCAGATGGACAAAGTACTGATTCAAATTATGTAATCTGTACTTGTTCAAGGTGTGCAAAGATAAGGGCCGTGGTCCACAATAACTTGGAAATGTGCCAGTTGAGGTAAAAAGTAACTCTAAGAAATGGTAGGAATCTCCACAAAGAGAGATATGAGAGAAAACACCCACATTCAGCATTGCAGAAAGTTTGGATTTAAGCCATAATGACTTTCTATTTTTTTGCCAAAAGGAATCATCTCTGCCACTGAATTATTTTTCTGGACTTTCAGACTAGAAAGGCAGGAAGGCACAAACCCATCCAATTCATATTATTATTGTTTTAAAACAGTATATTTTGCATTTCATTTGCTATGACACTGGCTCTACATGAAAATCAAGTGGGTAATCTAGAAAGACTTAATGTCCTCTCTGTAAGTGAAAGATATACCACAACATATCCTCCATAGATGTTTGAAAAAAACACACTTTCCTTGTACTTCTACTGCTACAGCCACAGTGCACAGTCCTTTTCCTTCTCTGACTCTGTGGACATGCAGAGTGTTGGCCTTCTGCTCCTTCTCCCTTGATTATTCATATATTGCAAATAGTCCATGATTCCCAAGGGAAGTCTTGTAACACACACTCTTTATCTAACCAGAGCGGTGTTGGAGCAGGCAGTTCTTTCTCTCTCTGTCAGATTCTTTCACAGAAAATCAGGCTCAGCTTTGCTTTGAGCTTTAGAACAGAGTTTGATGAAGCAGGCATCAGTGATCTGTGATCATTTAGGATGTTCAAATATCTTGTGCTCCACATCTGCTGCAGAAGATGCTCTCTTTTGAGAAGCCCTGCATTAACTCATTTACAGATGATTTATGTGCTATTTATCTTCTTGACCATCTCACTTTAAAGAACTAAAAAGAAAATACAACAGATTTTCAACTAGCTCTCCAATAACCTCATCTCCAGCATGTTCTTTTCTCAGTACCTCAGGCTAAACCAAATTACTGATCTCCATTGCCTTGTGGTTCTCATCAGTGGGGAATCTCAGGCGACTGAGATTTCTGCTGAGAGAAAAATCCAGAGGAGTCTCACATTCACATTCTTTCTCTCTCTCTCTCTCTCTCTTTTTTTCTTTATTTTCTTTTTTTTTCTTTTTCCCAGAATCCTCATCAAAATTTACTTGGGATAGGCCAGATAAAGTGGGAACTCAAGCAACTTTTCCTAATGGAACTAAATACATGAGAGGTCCAGGAGTTGGAACAAGTGCATTTTTAACTCATGACAGACTTAGAAGCCGCAACTTTATTAAAGAAGATGGTGTTTATATTCTTTTAACATTGGAAGGTATGTAAACATAGCTGAAACTCTTTACAGTCCAGTAAACAGTGTCAGATACCAAGTCACCAGTGCTGTGGTTATAAATACACATGATGTACTTTGCACCTGAGCAGTATTTGAATTATGCCTGTATCTAAAATCAAATCATGTGTTTGAATAAATTTGTGAACAGGTGCATACACAGTACAATTCCTTTATCTCATGTGAAGGTGTATAAAACAATGCTAATCTTCTGCAAGTTGTTTTGAATAGATTAATTTGAATAAAACTGTTTTTTGGAAAAATTCTAGAGGACATTTCCAAAATACATCATGCTCCTGAAAGGCAAAAATGACTGTTTATCGATACGTTTGGACAGGCTTACTGCTCCTTATTGTTAGAAATTATCATTAGAATAAGAACAAAAATAATGTGAAGCAAAGACCTTATTTCCTGTGGGTTCACCGTGCAGATATATCACATCTCCTGTCAACTGAGCCGAACATTCCATCCCCTGTTGTTACAACTACCAGTGCCAGCATCACCAAACCTAAGCCCTCCCCTGGCACTGAGAGCACCAGCACTGCACCCATCACCCAGGAGCCAGAGGTTCCAGCCTTCTGCCCAGACAACCCCTGTGAGAACGATGGTGTCTGCGTCATAATAAACAGAGAACAAGTGTGCAGGTAACTGCCTTTATTCACTCTCAAATGCAGTTTTAGGATGAGTAATGGAAGCTTCTAATAAAATCCTACTTTGCTCCTAATGAGAAGAAAGACAGGTTGTAGCTGATTAAGGCTAGTATTTGCAACTGCTCCTGTGAGACTGAATTTATGGCCAGTTTGGGCAACAAAGCTCCTAACCTCTGCATTTGATCATTTTGAAGTACTCTGCTTGACTTTCCTGTAAATTATATTTTAAATGCATTTATTATATTCAGTAATGTATTACTCTAGGTCTTTAGAATTCCCTATAGCAAAATGTAGAAGAGTTGAATAAATGTAATTGAAAGAAAAGAGCATTTATATCGTTAGGGAAGATTTTCAATACTTATCATGTAGGAAGCAGCATAGACATTATTTTAAAATTTGATTCAGAAATATTGTACAGTGCAAATTATGACCATGAATTATCAAAGTGTAGTCGCTCGCCTTTGAAATCAGCAGTGAAGGTTGAGGAATAAAAGACTGTTTGCCCTGCAAGAAGATTAATATCAACTTTCATTTAATTCTCTGTGGATACTTTACGTAACCTACCTGCCTGATTAGCGTTGTTCCAGCTCTCAAATAAGCTCTGAGGCTGAAGATAGTAACCTTAGATGCTGTGCCAGGGCAGGTAGACTGGGGAAATGGTGTGAGGAAAACATAAAGGCCAAGAGCCACAAGAGTCAGGATGACTCATTAAGTGTTACATATCCCCATTTAGAAACCTTTTAAAAAATAGTTCTTGTGCAACTCAGCAGAAGCAGGTCACAAATATGAGTAAATGTCAAGAGGTTCAAGAAGTCAAAAATAAAAAATTCCCCAAATGTTATGCCTCATTTCAAAATTATGGAAAGAGAACATTTATTTTCTGACATCTCTGGGCTCTTTGAAGCTTTAGTGCCTTTGTGATCTTCTTTCTGTCCTATGGAAATGTGCAACCAGAAGTCCATTTCCACCCCAATTTTCTGTTGGGAAATGGGTGGGAATGTGATACCTTTGTTCAGGCTGAATCATCTGGAGTCCCCTCAGAAGGCAATATCTTTGTAGCACACTGCAAAACAGACTTGTTTTCAGGGCTGAGGTAGTCCTGAATAAATGGCTTAGACAGGAGCTAGCAAATCAATGCATAAGGAATAACCAAGGTTTGAAAGATGAGGGCAGGTGTGCTGACTGTGGTGTTGGGTGAGGTGATAGAATCAAAGCCCATAGGTTGTTTTCACTCCTAAAAATGGATGACTGCAGGGCTGTTAATTTTTTTTCTTACCTGCTTGTTGGGTGAGGGCAGAAGCAGCTCTTGCAAGTTCTTTAAATTCAAAAATTACAAAAAAAAGAAGCTCCATAGATCAGCTGCAACCAAGCACTAAGTGGTCAAGAGGATCAGGAAAGCATTTAGTATTTCTGGCAAATGCTCTCTCTGAAAGCACAACCTCTGAAACATCAGGAAGCTAAAGAAGCGCATTTAGGTGTGTAAGGCCACTCAGGCCACTCAAGACAACTTTAAAATAGAAGTCCATTTTAAGATAACTTCCGTATGCTTTAGGATATAGAAATTGCATCAGAGATGCCATTCTTCTGAAGCAGACCTTTTCACACCTTTAATCTTTAGGAGATAGCACGTGTTTGTTCTTTTGCTTTCTAGATGTCCAGCAGGTGACAACTGGTGGTATATGGGAGAAAAGTGTGAAAGGAAAGGCTCAACTCGAGAAAATACTGTAATAGCTGTTTCTTCAACCATAACAGTGTTTGTTGTAATGCTTATTGTCACCATCACAACTGCAGTGTGCCTTAAAAAGAAATACAAGCAAAGAAAGCAGAATAAGGAGAACCTGTCTCTAGAAGAAGTAAGTATTTTGCCTCTTTCAACAGATATACAGACACATGCACACATACCTATATTCATTAAAAAGCAAACAATCAAATTAAGTAAGAAGTAAATGCAAAGATGTCACCTTTTTGAAGCCTAGAGACCTAGAGACTCCAGGTTAAGAATTAAAGAGCTCCTTTAAGTGACACTAATTTATCAAACACCAAAACCCCACTAAATTCAAAACCTGTTCTTCTGTTTCATCCCCCTCCAATCTGTCCCAATGACAGCCTACATTGAGTGGGATAGGGTGAACAAAGGGGTTCATTTTCAGTTTGTAATTAAACCATATTTTCTACTCAGTAAACTTGTATTTCATCTACTACTGCCTATTCTACTAAAGATCTCCCCTTAAAATACCTGGATATGGTGCTAAAAATGCATCCCAGGATATCAAAATAAAAGGTAAATCTAAAAAATAGTTTTCCACTTTCAAAGGCCATTTTTTATGCAAGGCATGAAGTAGCCATGGAAATATTGACTTAAGGAAAGGTTAAGAAGACAGCAGGTTAAAACTGTCTAGATGAGGGCATCAGAAGTGCCATGAGTGCCATGTACTAGATAGAAGCAGCATTTGGGCATGTTTTCTCAGGAAATTTCATTCAGTCTGAGCCTCCTACTTTAAGTAGAATCTTGTCTTGGAAATAGCAAATGTGACATAGTTTAGAGGGACTCACAGGAGAAATTTTGTAAACAAACTGAAGAGGAGTGTCCTTCCAGAAAGCAGAGTTCCATATTTAATTTTGTACTAATACCCTATGTGTGATACCCCATTGAGTTGCAGAACCTCTGTGGAGTGTCAGATACTTGACACTGCTACTTCATGACCTTCCAATAAATAGTTTTGGTTTCTTTGCAAGTAATGCTCTTACATATACACATACTTCCCTTCCCTATACACTTTTAAGATGTGGGTTTGGTTTTTTTTTTTCCACTTAGACTAAAACATCCTTCTGAAGATAATGCAAACAAGCATCAAAGACACAAGATGAACATCGCTGCAAAACCACAACTACGTCATCATTTTTTCTGTTCCTTTGATCTCAACCATCATGATAAAAGTTTGGAAGTGTGGAAAATAATTCATCATCTGGATAAAATACTGCACTAAAGTCAATGGAGTGCCTGACAGTGCTGTGTATTGTCATGCAATGGAGAAAAGTGAAAATATGTTGTGTGACATGGCTGCCTTGTCCTTCAAGTCTACCTAAACATGAAGAAAACATGAAAACAGCATCCTGAATTTCAGTCAACATAGGAAAGCCTAAGTTTGCTGTATTGTCTTTGCACAGTTGCCTATAATAAAGGGGAGCTGGATCCTGTATTCACAGAGTACCCAGCAGTTCTCTTCCTGCTGGGTAATGTGAGAGTTTGTGGAGTGTGGGAGTGTCTGGTTCATTATGTTATTTGGTTGTGATCTACTCAGTCTCAAAGAAATAACAAGTAATGAGGAAAGTAATAAATGAACCTCATGACACACATTAATGAGGAAGACACAGTAGAGATAATAATGAGGATCCAGAATGCTTCAGCCACTGATTGGTGGTCCATTAGATGAACTACTCAGGCAGAACCCTCAAGAATATCAACCTGAACAATTATTAACTGATAGGAAGGGGAAAATATGATTAACATGAGCGTTGTGGAAAAGTTGAGGCTTCTTGAGATACAGACTATCAGAAAAGGCTTGTAGATGTATGTAAAAATTACTATGGGGTGTTTAGGGAAAAGATCAGAAGATCCAAGGAGAAGTGGGGGAAAATAGGGCCAGAAACTGGAGAGACCCACCTACAAAAGAGCCAGAGGAGACCACAGGTTTAAGGCTCATGGATCTAAGTACTAGCACATGGAGGAACTTGCATGAAAGGGTCTGTGTGCCAGGAACTGGAGAGACTGTGGGCCACAGGGCTTGTAGATCTAAAACCCAGCAACTGAGGGACTGGCATGTGTGTTTTGTATGTGTCCTGAAAGGTCAAGGTGCCAGCAGCAGCTGGAGGGATCAGGTTGTGTGTTGATGTGTAAGAGGTCTAAGTGCTGGCAGCTGGAGAGATCTATGTGTGTTAGTATTTCTTCAGTGAATTTAATCCTGTGTTTGTGTGTGTGTATGTGCATGCATAATTTACTAGCAAACCTCAAGCTGGAGTAGCTGGTGAGCTGGAGGAAACATTTCCACATCTGGAAGACTCAAACACCACACTGCCCCATCTGGCAGGCAGAAGGTGACTTGTATACCACTGCTAGAACTCCCAAGCATGGATATTTAACAGGTTTAGAGGCCATGCTAACATTTAAGGGGACTGTGCATGTTTGAGTGTGTTTCTGGATGTGGAGAATGAGGGCACACATTTTTTCACCAGAGAACCTGCATCCTGATTTCCTGGAAGGAAGGAGGAGGACAGGGCTGTGTGCCCATCTGTGAGTTTGGGGAGCATTAGAGGGGTTGTGCTGCCCATGCTGCTCCTGTGTGTGTGCAGCAGCCTGTCCTGCCAGTCACTTCAGGGACTCCTGTGTGTCCGTGTGTCTTGGACACAACCTTGCTGCCAGCCACGCCTGTGAGCTGGAAGGGGAGCAGCAGCCAGACCCTTAGGACAGGGATGTCCAGATCACCTGGGACCATGCCTGGCTGGGCATGTTGGCTGGGGAGCTTCATCCCAGGTCTGGGAGATTCACTGGCACCCTTAACACCCCTGACAAATAGAGCTATGATTCAGTAGGATTTAGAGGAAAAAGTAAACATGGAAATAAAAGGGCCAGAAGAAACAAAATATCCCTCCCTGCAGACACTTTGCAGAGGGAGATGGCAGCCACCATGGGCACAAATCATCACATTTGTAGTGTTTAGGAGGGGGCTGTGAGAGACAGGAGTGCCAGTAATGGAAATGTCAGGTCACACCAGATGGTTGGTAGACTGGTATGTGAATGTGTTCACATTTAAAGGTCAGCAGCTACTTTGATTGCCTGGGATAGGTGTTGATGATTTTAACATTTGTCGTGCAATTTACCCTAACTCTGGGCAAGTTATGGGTAAATTCAAATGTATGGAAATTTGATGAGGGAGCAAGTTTTCCTCTGAATGCTACTGCACAGCACAAAGCAACAAATGTGTATTCTTCTGTATCAACGCTATATATGTAGTCCTTCTCTGATTCATATTCTCTGAAATGTAGTTGTATTTAAAGCATTCATAGCTGGATTTATTAGCTTTTGTTGGAATCCAAAGATTCATGGAAACAGACAGACAAAATTAACAAAGATTTGTCAGAGCTAACAAACATCCTGGATAGGAAAATACCCTACTATAGCTGTCTTAAAATAACTTTCCTATTTCCACACATCTTCATCAGCAGTTTTCATGCAAATAATCCCCCAAATGCGCCTTCAATTAAGATATGCACATAGATTTACATGGAGTTAAGAAGACACAAATGAAACTGTTCATAAATTCAACCCTGGCTACAATTCTTAACATTATAAACTGTGAGCATTTGATAAATTCAAATGTGAAGTACCAGATTTGTGACTGTAGAGATCATTTATATTTTTGAAATCCAGATTACGTGAGACACTTACCTGTACTTTCTTCAGAAGAGAGCTAAATACACAGGACAGTGTTACAATGTAATTTCAATACACTAAGGAAGATACAAATTCCATAGGACATATCCTGAAATGCTAAACTTTCATGGGAATAAAAGGCTTCTGTGTGTTCATTTCAAACAGGAATCTCCCAGTCAGTGAGTGTGAACAACTCACTTCCATGGAGCCAAAAGAGAGGTTTTTTAATGTCCTTAACTGACCTTAAAATTCTCCAGGGGAGCAAGCTATTTTCAGTTTTACAATGCAGAAAAACTACTCAGGAAATGCAGAATGAGGTTCAATATTACACTTTATTGTTTATCACAAAAGTTATGCTATTAGCTCAAGTCCCTGAACAAATGCATTTTTCTTAAAAAGCTCTAGCAGAAACGACTTAATAATCTTAATTTTGGAGAGGTACACTTTACACATTTACAGATAATATGGATACTTATCCCAGGTCTGATACTGTGTTGACTGGTCAGAGAGCTTATACACGGGCTTGCAACCTGGGTGCTTACTTTATTTTCCTGGAGCGAGTTTATTCACAGAAAGTTTTACTAAAAATCTTTACTGTAATGATCTCTCTGTAAAATCACTGAGATACTAATGTGATAATTAACACCACCAGTGTTAAATCTGCACCAATCCATTTATCTTTCCTGTCCTTCTCACACTGTAGTGATTCAGGTTGTATTGCAACAAGGATTTACTCTGCCCTCATGCCTGCTCAGGCACATTCCACTCTCTACACACCAGGACTATTGTGAAATCCCTATTACCATGTTCCCACAATATGCAGGACAAGAGTTTGGGCTGTGGACATTGACTCCTTGGGTTGCCTGCCCTGATCTGTTCCTCATTCAAGAGCACCTCTAGCAAAGACCAGACCTAAATGAATGTTTTCTTCTCTGCTCCTCCTTTTCTGGACTCCAGATTTGCTGTACAGCTGGACCCAGCAGAGTATGTGCACATTGTATCCAGATCTGTGTGCAGGACTCAATCCCCACTGCTGAGTCTTTCAGGAGTCACAGCATGGGCTTAAAAATAACTTAACTCCAATATTCAAGGCAGTGGCTCAGGTGTGGAATAATAAAGAAAAAAAACCCATAGGTCATCATTCTAGCTTGGTGTTTCCTCATTCTTGGTGTTTCCTCAAGAATCTCAGCACTCAGAAAATCTTTTAGTCATGCCTCCAACTATCTGCGCTAAACAGGATAGGCAGCCTCCTATTCCTGATACAGGCAAACCAACTCACTGCTATTGGCATCACACAGATCAGCTCTGCTCAGTTTAGCTTTTGCACAAGTAGTAAATTACTGAGTCATAATGTCTCAGTCTGGCTGGCACAGCATTGTCTAAATGCAAAACAGGGACTGATCCTAGACACCAGCCCTCCTACTTCAGCTCAGTGTGCCAGGTGTCTCGTGCCACCCACGCCAGGCAGACACGGTCCCAGCGTGCAGGGCAGGAGTCATGACTTGTCATTTTCTTTAGGTGCAATTCAGAACAGAGAAGTAGCTTTTTTCCTTTTTATTTTCCCCTCAGGTCTCTTTATCCACTGCTATTAGAAGTCAGTGTATTTTGCTAAGACAAAGATGCCATCAGCTGAACTACCTTTGATAAATAGGATCTTAATTTTCCTCTCTTCTCAAAGTCCATTTTGAAGCTATCTTTGGGGTTGGTAATACAAATAGTTATGTCTCAAAAGGAGAAGATAACTAACAATTAAACTGCATTTTCCGAAACAGCCAATGTGTTTTTTCAAATCCAGAGTTATTGTTTAGAGACTTTTGTAGTATTGATGCAGTAATGGCAAAATATCTGTATTTTGCTCTGTGTTATGAAAGTATGAAGAAATACATGGTGATATTATTTTCCCACTTGTTTCAATGACATATATTCTAGTTTATTACAAAAGACAATTCTAAAGTTGAGATTTAAGGTTTTGTTTCATGCAAGAAGATTATGATTTTTTTTTCAGCAGACAGATTGCATGTAGTTGCTCTCTTTGTCTTCTCTCTTTTCTGAGCATCAACAGAAATAACTGGGAAAAAACCATGACCACAACCACTCAGACTGGTTACTACTTACACTCTAACTGGTATTTTAAAGGCTACAGACAGGTCTACATTGGAGTTCTTTTGCTCATAAATTCCTAAGCTTCTGCTGGAGATGAAAAGTTCCATGCTTGATCTATGCCTTTGAATTCACCTACTGTGAAATCAAAATAGCATCAAAGAAGTTTAACTGGAATGTCAAGAACTTAAAAGAACAAAACCAAACCTCATTGTTTCCCAAGGTTGCAATGGTTAATCCTACAATACATAAACATGGTCACTCTTCCAATGCAATACTCATGGGGAAAAAGACCTGTGAGCTCTTTATGAATTTGAATCTTATCTCTAAACAATTTGATGGACTATTTTGATTAACTTCTTAATGTTAGCCTTTCTACTTCACAGGTACTAATATGTAACTAGAACCAGCCACCCTCTTCTACTAGAGCTCTGTGTATATGCACTTGCCCTTGATTTTTTATTTTAACTCCATCTGGATCTACAAAGTCTATGCTACAAAGAGCCAGATCAAAACTTCCCAGAGGGAGTGGGAGGCACATGTCCCTCTTCACTGTGACTTTTTCTGCCCACCCTCCCCCATACTTCTCATCATGTTGTGAACACTTGGCTTTGGAGGCAGCTTTCACTCATGTAAATATTTGCCTGTTCAAAATAAAAAATTAATAATTAAAAATCACATTAAAACATCATTGCAACTCCAGTTTCACTTGTTAAGAAAGCTATTAGTTTATTGAGTTTGGTTCTTATTAAGTTGTTTAATAAAATTTGTTTATTAACTGTGGAAGGAGTCTCTGTTTCAGAGGCTCCTTAGAAGAGTCAGGTTTCATTCTGGCAGCTACTGTCATGCTTTCATCACCAGAAAAGATTTGTCAGTGTAAGCTGGAGGTACGGAGAGAAAAAGAAAATTAAAGTGTTGCCTTGACCAAAAGAAAAATGACCATGCTTAAGCCTTAACAGGTGCAATAGGGAGGAATGGGAAAATAAAAGGTGCTGGGATATCATAGTGTGAATTTTCTCAAGGGAAGAAAACCTCTAAGGAAAAGAAAGAAACTTAAACTGAGATAGTAAATACCTGTGAGCCACTGCATAATAATCTGTCCACTGGCTGTGTCTCCCAAGCAGATTCCTCCTACCCAGCAGCTCATCCATTTGCTCTGCTTTTCACAGGTTGCCGGCTCACAGCAAGATCAATTGCCACTACATGTGTCCCTTTTAAACTATTCCCATCAGCTTACAGCAATGCCCATGTCTCTCAGAAGTGAAACCTGCAGCTGCCCAAATCCCAGGGCTGCAAAGCCTCTTTAGGCAGCTCAGTCCCTTGGGAAGGGCTGGGAAACTGGCAGCCAGGGAGATACAGAGCTGGCATAAGCATCACACAGAACAGACCTAGACACTGGGAGCTGGAAGACTGAGGAAAAACCTGAAAATGTAACCCTTTCCATCAACAAAACCAGTGGCAGCACCTTGTGCCAGCTCTGCTGTGTCCCTGTGGAGGGCTCATCCCTGCATAAGCTGCAGCTGGGAGCAATAAACAAAAGTGGTTCTTGCCTTGCAGGATTTGCTGGAAGAACAACTGGAACCCAAATCTCAGTTTCACATAGACACTGAAGACTGGATTTTGCCCTGCTCCCTTGGGAGGGAAGTCACCATCCCACATCAAATATCCCTTGCCAGGAAGCCAGGCTGGCCCTTCCCATCACCCTGCCCCATGCTGACTTCCCGGGGCAGGTCCCCACAAATCACATGGTGGGAGCAACAGCAAGTCAATTTGATTAACATCAAACCTCCCCCAGCCTGTCCATGGGCAATCTACAGAGCTCTGTCTGGCAACCACCTTTCTCCCAGGAGAGTATCTGGAGCTTTGGAAGAAATTTGAGTTTCTGAGAAATACAGATAGCCAGAGATGCATCCATTTTGAGTGCAGCCCCAGCAGCCTCTAAAACATTTTTGAAGTGAAATGTGGAGAAAGGATAAAAAGAGGTTTATTTACCGTTTTTTCCCCGGGGGTTTCAAATGAGCAAGCCACTCCACCCTTTTTGCTAAGAAAGTAACAAAAATGTTTTTCTTTACTCCATAATAACACCTGGGTGCCAAGATCCAGTTGCACTACTTGTTTTCCTAAAAACAAGTCATCTTGGTTTCCACTTGCATTGATTTATACCCATACTGCACAAACCACTCTGCAGGTGTGTGGGATTGCTCTCAGAATGGCTGTGTCAGGCTCACTTGTGTATTTGCTTTCTCACTTATTTCCCACAACACCTCAATGATCTGGAGGACTAAGATAGGCTGGGTTAAAATTACTTTTTTTCTTTTCTATTCTTCATCTATAAAAGAAACATTCTTCAACTATAAAACACTTTCCTACTTCTTATTAGGTACCATCAAAACCATTTTGAGGCTTTGTTACCCAAGCCCTCATGGGCTGGGGTGCAGGAGCTCAGGTACAGTGGGTGCTGGCTGATGCTCACATGGGTGCACAGTGTGCACCACAGGAGGGTTTTAAAGCTCAGGAGATGGAAAGTTTGATATCTTTGGAAATGCAAGGCTGAGCATCAGTTTTTTAATCAGCAGTTACAGCTGCTGTCAACTGCCTTCCTGGCAACCCCCTGCTGATGGTGGAAGTGGTTTTGGGAATGTTTTGCAATACAAAGATCACCTCTTAAAGGGGAAAGCAGAGCACTTTGCTATCTTCCAGCCTTTTCCACACTGATTTTAGAAGAACAGAAAAATCTAAACAGCCTAATAAGCAGCAGAGAAATCCTGACCTTTCTTTGCTACCATTTTATTCAGCTTACATGTGAATGATTAAACTGTGCTAAATAACTGGTGCAGTATCTGTGAGTGCATGATTTCCCTTAGTTTATTAAACAGGAGTCCAGGAAAATCTCCTTCTCCACCATTTTATCTTTTGTCACAAGAGATGCTGAAAGCATTTAAAATTTGAGTAGCTACTGGTGAAGCAAAAATATTTTTTGGACATCTCTGTCAAAGGTCACTGTGTAAGACAGCAGTGTACTCCCAAGGGTCTGGATCACCTCAGATGGAGCCACACATTAACAGGATTACCCTTGCCAAAGATCTTTTCCCATCTGTAGAAGGGTTTATTTGTCATTTGTCATAATCCTCAGACTTCAGTGATCTGTAAGAGTGTCTTGGGTTGAAAAACATAACCAAAAAATGTGTATTCTATTTTCATCTGTTGAAACCGGTTTGAAGATATTGTTCTTTATCTCTTGTAACTCTAGGGGTGGAATGAGGGGAGAAGACTTCTGTTAATGGGACACCTGATAACACCAGATATGGCAGTGCCTTCTTATCTCTTCCTCCTCCCATCCTCCTCCGAGGGACATCACCCATGAATGGGCCATTTAAGGCCTCTCACATGACTGATAACATCACCTCATTCCATTGTGAGATGCTCCACCCAGTGGGAGGAGCCAAAGCCTTTCCACTGGGATAAAACCAGCAATCCCAAACATTAATTTAGGCAGTTTTTTCACTGAATTCTTGGGGGAAAATTGGACCCATCTCACCAGCACTGGACCCTTTGTTCTGCAGGATCATTTCTACTTCACAGAACCACATCTGTTACTCTGGGAGGACTTATCTGGACTGCTTCCAACACCCTGACAACAGGGAGTCAGGTCATATCTCTGACTCTGTCA
Organism: Cisticola juncidis; assembly: GCA_013400215.1. Taxonomy (NCBI): domain Eukaryota; kingdom Metazoa; phylum Chordata; class Aves; order Passeriformes; family Cisticolidae; genus Cisticola; species Cisticola juncidis. Next base: position 306,412 of record VXBR01009214.1, on the reverse strand, counting down.
GGGTTTTCTAGGACTTTTGTTTGTTTGCTTGGTTTTTTTTTTTTTTTTGTACTACTGCATTTGTATTTGTTTTTTTGTTTTTTTTTCAATATTCCTAGTAAAGAACTGTTATTCCTATTCCCATATTTTTGCCTGAAAGCTCCTAATTGTGAAATTGTAATAATTTGGAGGGAGGGGTTTACATTCTCCATTCCAAGGGAAACTCCAGTTTTCCCTGACAGATACCTGTCTTTCCAAACCAAGACAAAGAGCACAGCAACACCATACAAATACACAAAAGAAAACCTTCTGTGGAAGGGAAATGTGGATCCCAGCAGCCAGAGTCCTGACTCCTCTCCATGGATGTGCAAAAGAAAGGGCAGGAAGAGCACTGTGGTCACCTCCTTCAGATCCAGGAACTGCAGGACACAGGTCCAGGCCTCTGAACTGGATATTAGGGATAGGCACTAAATATTTACCTATGACGTTGGGCTAATTGCCCCAGTTCACCAGAATCTTGATACTTCAGTCTCTGGCAGGAGTGAACTTGAGTGAGATGAATGTTCAAGCACTTATAAAGTAGTTTTACAACTAATTACCCAAATACTCCTAGGAAATCAGTTTCCTCATTTATTGAAAAGAGTGAAGTCAGTACTATTATCAGGCTTAACTAAGGGCACAGAATAAATTCCTGTCAAATCAGATTGAGAAAAGGCGACCCACCAGCACCTGTTTGCTGGTCCGACATTTTGCTGCCCCAGTGGTGTAGTTTAGTCCAGCAGCCACAACCAGGGGAAGCAGGTGGGAGCAAACCTGGACCTGTGTCAGTGCTGCTGTGCCACAGCCACAATCATTAACAAGACTCCTTTCCCCTGGCCCTCAAAATCCCACAGCTGTTAGATAGCAGACTCAATAGCTAGATGAAGGTGGTGGCCCCAGGAGTCCCTGATGATGGATCAAAGGATGCTCACCCTGATCTTGCTAAATCCAAGGAAGCATGTGGGGCTGTGGTATCAAGAAAATGCAGCTTTCCAGGCAGCTGAATGACATTTATAGTCAGCTTTTATGTGAGACCACCTGATCTTCATAGTAAGTACTTTTTTATTCAGTCTTTTCTAACCTCCTTCACTGTGAAAAGAGGAAGATGCCTTTGATAGTGTTCCAGGCATGTTGAGAAGTGTCAAAGCTTTTCCTGTTTTCAAGTAATGGAGATCAAAACTTACAAAGTATAAAACATTCACTTAAACCTTGTAACACCTTAAACCTTAAACCTTAACTTAACCTTAACCACTTAAACCTTAACCACTTAACCACTTAAACCTTAAACACCTTTACTACATATTTTATTCCTCCTTTTATTTAATTCGTTATTCAAAACCACAGCTTCCATATGAATGTCATAAATGTCCCATCTGCTTCAGCTCAACAGGAGAAAATAGTGAGCAAATCAAATCAACAATTTTGTTGTTCTAGGTACAGGAGCCTGTCATGCTTCACCAGGATCTCCAAAAGCACAGGTTCAGGCAATGGGATGAAAAAAAAGCATTAGAGAAACATATACTCAGGCCTTAAAGTTCCCAAAGTTGAAGAGTTCTGGTTATAGAATTTTAATTTGCCTTTTTTTCCTTTTTTCAGCATTTCCCCTCTAGACTGCTCCTGAGTTCTTGCAAACTTGAAAATCTTGCAACGCTAATTAGCTTCTAAACTGCTTAATTACTTGTAAGGTTATACCAACAATATTGGTGTATATTGTGACTGTAATTTTCATTTCAGTCTCAAACTAGAAGGAAAAGAACAGAGGCTGGCATTTCTAAGGTCAAAATTGTTAAAAAATTATATATATATGTGTGTGTGTGTGTATATATATATATCTGTATATATAAAAGAACTAAATCTGTTTTCTTATGGAAAGGTTTATATCACCAGAGGATACTAAAGCCATCCTCAGAAATTCTACTGTTTCAATAAATGACATAGAAATGTTCAAAATGTACTTTTCTTTAATTAGAGTTCTTTCTTCAGACTCCTTCCAGAATAAACGTTATTTTTTTTTTCAATTTAAGATCTCATTCCATATTTCAAAGAAGCTTTCCTATATCCCACCTAGATTTGTATTTCATTAAGGGACCAATTTATGGCTTTATTAAAGCTTTAATAGACAGTCCTTTGGATTGTAAAGTGCAGCAGATCCACCAGCATGTTATTGGATGCCATTAGACAGTTGCTTTGAACACTTGTGGCTCCATGTGTACCACATTTGGGTACCCAGCAAGGCAATGCAGGTGCTGAGCAAGTGCTTTGGACAAGGGGTTGTTGGGCAACAGATCCCACCTGCATTGACATGGTTAAAATGCCATAGCAGGGCTCTGTGGAGGAAGTGTTTCAAGTTTATCTCTTGAGGAGAGAAACAACATACTCAAAAGATTTGAGAAGGATTATTGTTCCAGGCTAACCTATTTTTTAAAGCAAGTTATCAAATATTTGATTGAAACTCTGCAAAGAAACAGAGAGCTTGATTTATGTAAGGAAGTTGACATCTCTGCCATTCTGGAGCAGGTTAGATTTTGCAGCTAATGTAACCTAATTATGGGTACTGATAACAAAGCATTTAGGAATGAAGTCACAACTGAACAGCTACTGTGACTACAAGTGACAGAAGTAGAATAGTTCCAACAACTTCAGCGATAAAGTGAAGCCCATTCCTGAAATCAGTGGGTGTCTCACCCGAATGAGCAGCGCAGGATTAGACTCGATTGCGCATCACGCCAGCACTAGTTAGAAACATAGAACAGATGTCAAGTAAATAGGGAAGTGTGGGACAAAACAGAAATAATTGTAAAAATGTGCCCAAGGATAAAATAAATTGATCCTAAGACACTAACAAACATTCTTGTATAAGGCAAAATGAGTCTTTGTACTGGGTTGGCTTTTATTTTCTTGCTAATATTGCATAACAGAACTAAGCTGGCATGATGATGACGGGGGATAATAAAATAACTTATCAATGCACTATTAACTCTACACGCTCTTACTAATAATAAGATATTGATGTCTCCTTTAATGCATGCCCCATTGTTGAGAACTTTCTCATTACCCTGCAGTCGCATACACAAAATGACTTTTTTAATATACTCATGGACATGACTGTTTGGTGCTAAAGGCTTGCTTAAATGGTCAGAGATACCCTATTTAAGAAACAGCAAACACTTACATTGCACATTACCAACATTAAATGCAATCTCATTATCCATTAGCCAGTATTAGTGCAATTTATATCTTACTTTGGTTTGAGTTTTGCAGAATTTCTTGATCTTTGCCACATCGTCAGTTGAGAATGTGGGTGTTATTTCTTTGCTCATCAGTTTGATATTATGAGGAAGCATTCTAGTCCTGGGTATTTTCCTGCAGATGCAGAAAAATGTCATGAGATTAACTATTAAATAAATACTGGACCATTGTTTACACCATACAAAAAAAAAAAAATCAAAGCAATCATTAGGTTTCTCTATTTTATTATGGCTCAGCAAGTGAAATCCACACTGCAAGAGGATTCAGTGAAGTTCCAACATCAGCCCCTGCAAAGAGGGCTCATGGAAGAGCAGGGACACAACTCAGGGGGAATCAGGTTGTTACTGGGGAGGGCTCAGGGCCATGTAATGGAAGGACACTTGTCAAAGAGGAGACAGCATTATGTGGAAAGGGTTCCTGTCAGCTCCACTGGCGTGGCAGCCATCTCCAATAAATACAGGGAGTGGCTGGCAATGGCTGCCACAGGCCTGGCAAGCTCCTGGCTCTGAAATAGTGGGATCCTTCTAAGTACTGGAAGCATACTGAGAAGAAATTTTTAACTGTTTGGTAAATGGCAGTCCCTGCCATGGTTCTTCCCAAGCCAGTGCTGATGACAGCCTGTCCTGCTGCCATGCACTCCATGGAGAGTTTTATGGCAGCTTATTCCTCCTGTGCACTGGCCAAAAGAAATTGATTTTTCTGTAAATACGTTCCACGTGATATCTGTAATATTGCAACCAGACCATTTGCTCTTGAGACACAGGGTATCTGGATATTTTCCCACGGAGGAGGATGGATGCTAACTCTGGCAGCTGCAAAATGGTGCCTTGAGGAAAGGAGAATGCAATGGTTCAAAAGTTGCTCATATTTTTGTTCCAGTGCCTGCTTAAACCTGAGCCACAGCCAACACCTGAAAGGTATGTAAGGACACAGGATCTGAAGAGACAGCTGCCCTGTAGTATCTTCCAGAGTAGTTTCTTCCCAGATAGTTTCTTGCAGAGTAGTTTCTTGCCCAGTACTTTCTTACCAAGTAGTTTCTTGCCCAGTAGTTTCTTCCCAAGTAGTATTTGCTCAGTAGTTTCTTGCTGAGCAGTTTCTTCCAGGTAGTTTCTTCCCAAGTAGTATTCTTGCTGAGTAGTTTCTTGCTGAGTAGTTTCTTGACCAGTAGTTTCCTGCCTAGTAGTTTCTCTCCGAGTAATTTCTTGCTCAGTACTTAAATGCCCAGTAGTTTCTTGCCCTGTAGTTACTTCCTGAATAATCTCTTGCCCAGTAGTTTCTTGCAGAGTTTTTCCAAGTATTTTCTTGCCCAGTAGTTTCTTGCCGAGTAGTTTCTTGCTGAGTAGGTTTTTTTCTAAGGTGTTACAACTTTCTGTTGGTACTCACAGAGCTTCACATTCAAGCCTTAGAAAAGCATCTAAGGACAAAAATACCAAAGGCAGTGTCACATACTGTTTACAAACACATTATACTGACACTGTTTTAGTGGTGGCATTGGGGTCTTTGAATGCATCTGTTCCTATAATCTAGATCTTTGCTTAGCACTTCTGAACAAGGCTACATAACATAAGCTACAGGTAAAAATTTGCATTTTAGCATGACATTTCAAAACTCATTAGTGAAGACAGAGACTTTTAAACACAAAATATCACTGCTGTCTCTTAAAGCCCTTGAGATGTAAATCAATAGAAGTAGGGAAAGCAGTTACAAAAAACCTTCTGGTGCTTCTTGTTCCCATTCCTTTGCCACGCCCTGTGCTTGGGGCTGCTGTAAGAGAGGTGATGGCAGGCTGCAAACTCAGGCTGAGGTGCTGCAGCTTGGCTTACATTTGTTCTTTTCCTGTATGTTGGTCTTTCATGTTTGGAGATGAAAGGTGCAGTGCGACAGAGAGGCCTCTCCTCTCTCCTTTAGAAACTGCCTCCTCATCCCTGGTTTTCTACACTTCAAACACAAGACTTTGAAAAAGATTTCAAAGCTGCATCTTGTATATGGAAATTCATGGCTTGGGGCAGGTCCATGATCAGGCCTTAAGTTTCAAGCTTAAGAACCTGCTGCCTGAATGTAATTCATTTTACTTTTGCTTTGCCTCTGTGTTTGAAACAGCTGTGGGGTATTTTATAAGCATTACTTACCTGATTTTATATGTGGCTATCATTGCACTTGATTCCTTCAGGATCTGCAGGCATGGTGAAAGCCAAACTCATGTTCATCTGCAGCAGAAGCTCAGAGATTAAAGATCTCAGAGGAGGAGGGGTGCAGACAGCAGCAGCAGATCAGGAAGAGGATGAGGTTTGCCTGGACATGGCAGTAGGAGTCCAGGTGGGACTAGATTTGGGCAGCCACCCACTCCTGCAACCACACCATCACCTGTGGCATGAGGCACCTAGTCAGGCTCTGAAGACCAAAGGGTAGCAAAGGAAGGTGACAAAATGAAAAGATATGTTGGGTTGGGTTTGTAGCTGAAGTTGGGAAACCCGGATTAGTAGTATTTTTTGCTTTTTAAATTTGTATGCTTTTTATCCTTGGCCTGCAAATTCCTGCTGGAGGCTCAGTTTCCAAGTCCTAATTTTTAGCATTGTACAAGGAGCTCAGATTGAATAGTATAAAATAAAAATTTTTCCCTTTCAGATATCTTTCTAAACCAAGACAGTTATGAAAGGAGAAATTTCAGAGCCATGAAAATCAAACACCTCTCCTAATAAGACAAGCCAAGAGTCTTGGTTGCTTAGCCTGGAGAAGGCTCTAGGGTGAGGTTAGTCCTGCCTTTTAACATACAAAGGTGCCTCACAGGAAAGATGGAGAGAAGCTTTTTATCAGGGTCTGTAGCAAGAGGACAAAATGCAGTGGTTTTAAACTGGAAGAGGGTAGATTAAATTTGGACATAAGGAAGAATGATGGGACATGCTTATGATGGGACACTGGAACAAGTTGCCCAGAGAAGTTGTGGATCCCTTTAAGTCCACAAGGCCAGGTTGGATGGGGCTTGGAGCAACGTTGTCTAGTGGAAAGCAGGGGATTGGATGAGATGATCTTTTAAGGTCCCTTCCAACTCAAATGATTCTATCACTCAATGAAGTACTAATCCAGTGCAATTTTTCAGTCGTTTTTGAGGGATAAAAACACTCATGTTTTTCATGAGGAAACTGGAGCACCAGTTACCAGGATGGCCAAGGCTCATCCAACAGGAGCAGAGGCTACCATCTAGGACTAGCACTTGGAACAGTTTCTAGCTGTCATATGTTTCTCCCACTCGCTGAGCTGCAGTTAAATAAATAACGTTAGCCAAGACAGATGCAGTTCTTCAGGGCTCTGCCAGACATTTTGCCAGGTCTTACACTGCTGACTTACTAGTTTCCTCCTGCTTTCTGTTTGAAATAATCCACTGGAAACCTAGCCCCAGAGACCTGCCTTACTGACCCCCATATTCATTAACAATTGTTGATAGTGTATGATGGAACAACACCAGCACAATTCAAACAGCTCCTTCTCATGACAGAGCTTTTGCGGGATTAGCAGAGAATCCTAATGAGGTCCCTAACCCCATCCATGAACCTCTGCAGCCCCTCCAGCAGGTCCCATCCTCTGCAGCTGTGTGCCACTCTGACAGAGTGTGGCATGTACAGTACTACAGCAGCCGCTGCCACACACAGCCAGGGGACACATCCCTCACTTCACTGCCAGCTCCTTAGGCTTGGCACCTTAAAAATATTTTCTCCTTCATCCCTCTTTTTTTCCCTTTTATTCTTTTTCCTCCTACCCCAGACTCCCTGCGAGGAGTGGTTTTCATTTATTACCAAGCATATTTGGCAAGAGATTCCCTTTGTCCCACCCAGGAGTCAAGGGCATTTTGAGGTCTTGTTGAGCAATAAATAAATATTTGAGTCATATTTCTGTTGTCCCATTGTGGTGGCCTAGTTATCCAACTTGAGCTTTCCACCTTTGGAATCCGATGGAGAGAATGGTGAGAAGACACCTACTTCTCAAAGCCACTCTTCATGTCAGGTCTTCATTGTGCCAGATAAAAACGAATATAAAATGATTTATCCTGGGGGAAAAGGAGAAATGCCAGATCCAGGCAACTGAATAAAAATATAAATACTGCCAGCTTTCAAAAAAATTGATCTTCATTCAGTGTGACAGTCACAGGCAAGAGAAAAGAATTCTATATACAGAATACAATTAATAGTGAGTTTTTGTGGAACTACCAGAGCTGCTGTTCCAACAGTCACCCACACAGGCAGAGGTAGTCAGCAACGGGTGCCAAGAGAATGCCTAAAAATAATGCTGCCACGGAAGTGAGGCTGCTAGGGAAATGGTCCAGCAGCACTGAGGGCCTAAGCAAAATCACCAAGGGCAACCGCTCAAGTAGGACTGATTTATGTTCATTCTGCAATGGCAAATCCCATCATGTGCTCACGGCACAGAAAAAGGGGAGAACATGAGAGCTTTGCCCAGCTTTGCAGCTTTGAGTCACTCAGTGCACAGGAGAAACTGGTTACATGTGACATGTGCATCTGGTGACACAAAATGTGTTTATACCTGGGCAGCAGAGCGTGGTGTAGGGTGCCCCAAGCTAGTGACGACCTGAGCTAGCACAGTCCTCTGCAACCAAGGACTTCAGGGATTAATCAGCAGCAACATGAGACAGGGATGTCAGGCTCTGTCAACACCCCGGTTCCCACAGCAGCTCAAGGACAGGAGCCCCAGTGAGAGGGAGGACAGGGAATATACACACCTAACAGACCCAGGAGAGCTCTAGTAGATTGTATCACACCAAGAGGAGGAGCATGTCTGAGAGCATTAAGTTTGCACTTTCCAAAGAGAGCTGTGTGTTTTCAGGTCCCAACCCTGCCTCTATTCTCTGTTCATGTTTATAGGTAACCATGGTGACTAATCAGGAGATTTATGTCAGGCCTGGTGACTACTATACATTATATATATATATATATATATATAAAAAATATACCTGCGTGGTTTAGAACAGCACTTTCCTGATTGGGAGATGGACATATTTTGATTTGGGCTACAGCCCTTCCTTCACTTTCCCTGCATGCAGCAAATGTCATCCCGTATCTTGTAGAACTTTTTGCTCAGGCTGGAGGCAGTTGGCTGGAGGATTAAAAAAATTAAATATTTTTCTTTCCCTTCTTAGGAGAAGGGAGCAGAGATGTGCCCTAGACAGACCTGCTTATGGTGAATGAGATTTTTCTTAAGTTGTGAAAGCAATGCTGCTTATCTCTGCCCCTCCCCTCTCTCCCTGTGATGCACATCCTGCTCCAGACACACTTCTTTCCCAGATGTAAGGGTTGGAGGCAAGTAAGCCCCATCTGTCTCAAATCCAACAGCAACTACTGTGTCAGATTCTGCCCTGTTTTATGTCCCATAAACATATATCAATGATTCTTTCCATAAACCCTTCCACAACTACCATTGTGCTGTAGTAAACATTCTCTTGGCCTGGTATCAGCGAATGAAGCTTCAGCCCAAAGGAATCCAGCACAGTAGCAACTTATCTGCATAACAGGTTGATGGTTGTAGAGTTGACATTTCCCTCCATTGCCAATACCAAAGGAAGTGAGAACAGGTAACCTGTAACCTACAGCACAACATTATTTTGTCTCTGATTTCTTCCCCATCCAATAAGTGCCTCAGAAACTTTCTGCAGAGCAGGAATATTTGCACATAGTCTTGCACTTAAAAGCATATCCAAATGATAATTGAATGCTTTCCTCCAAAACAAAGATAATAGGGCTTGGGAAAATAATGTTTTAGGTAAATGTCTGCTAGAGACAAAAGATTTGACAAGAGAAGCTGTCTGGCAACAAATTCTTTGGGGAAACACAGCTTGATACTCTTGCTGAAGGGGAATCAGTGCAATTACAAGACAAGAAAATGTAACATGTTTTGAGAGGTTAAATGCAAAAGCCTGATTACTCCTCTCAATCATCCCAATCTTACTTTGTGAAATTCACTATTTGAAAGTGCTTATTTCCAAATTATACTGAGATGAGCAAGAGAATAAGTCAGTGAAATTACTAAATGAAAACCAACCCTTTTATATAACACATGCAACCCAACCGGTTTAGTACAACAAATTCTGTACACATTTGAAGTATCATGAAAATAGTGTCTTTAATATACAGTTTATATACTTACAATAAGCAGTTTAAATTTGTTCATATACATTACAGGGATATTTATTTGCACCTGGTTTAAATAACAATCTGCCTTCAGCCTTTTACACAAAAGCCCAAAACAGCACAGAATTCCATGCTTCGTTTTATAACGGAAATGTACTAAGCCAAAGTTTTGGGGCTTTTTTTTTTTTTTTTCCCAAGTGTAACTTTCTTTACATACCCAAAGTGAATCTAAAGAGCTAAGAACAAACATATTTTTAATACGATTCAGAAGATTGTCCAAGTCAAGAGAATCACTGCAGATTTTCACACTGAAAATTTGGTTATTACACACAAAAATTGTGAAGTCTGAACAACTCCCAGACTACTAGGAGTTTAAGACATAACAAAATGAAGAGTCATTTATTGCTAGGTCTCAGCAAGGGGCCTGCATTTCCCCACTGCCCTGCCATCCCTATAAATAAAAAGGACAATCCCTCTTGCTTATTAGGATTCCATCTGTACCTTCTGGCTTGTATACAGGAATGCTGCAATTTCAGAGCATCAGAAGGAGGAGCCAGGAGAGCTGGGCTAAGCTGTAGTCCTCTCACAGTGCTGGTATTTGGCTGCCAAGTACCACGGTGTAACCCCCTGCCTGGCCTGCAGGCAGGACTGGGCTGGCCTGTGTTACAGGCAGGCAACCCACTGGGAAGCACACAAGAAGCTGGTGCCATCATAATTTGTTTTCTGGAGGGACAATCAATGAGTTGATTCAAGATGAAAACATAAGAGAAAACAATTATTTATAGACAGATTTGAAACATGGCGCGTTTTCAGGCAGCTTCACTGTTTACGCTGTTTCTCTTGAAGCTGTTGTTGTGGAACAAAGCTCTTTTATGTGGCAAGTAAACCTGTTCTATTAGAAAATACACAGTAATACACAGTAAATTCTAACCCTTGCTTCTAGCTGAAAAGAACACTTCAAAATGTATTTCCCTTCTAATTTTGGATGGACCAAATGTTTTCCGTCTAAGTTTCTAGCTGCAGGCAATTTTTACAATATGGCAAGAAGAAGAATTCAAACATGCACTCTGAATTGCTGTCAACACAGCTTTGGTTAGCCAGGCAGGCAGCAAGACAAAGAATCTTAATCCTAGGCACAAAAAGCATTTGAAAGAAACTAGCATTTCCCCTCAAGTTTCCTCTCCATCCCTCCCCTGCCCAATTTGACGTCCACCTCCAGAAAAGCCTCCATGCCAGAACCCAGCTTTCACTGCTGAAGGCAGCATCAGTCCTTGTGCCAACACGGGACAGTTGCATAGGACGTGTTTCCTGGTTCCAGACACAGAGACAGCTCCATACAGAATGACATGATGTGTTTTTTGCAACCCCCAGACAAAGAAAAACCCCAAGGATAAGACACAGCTCAGACATCGATAACCAAGTAAGCACCAGAGGCCTTATGTTTATTTAATCTGAGAAAAGAAATCCAAGTAGTAACTAAAGGTTACTTTAGTGGACTGCCTCGAAAATGTAAGTGACTTTATCACTGGCACAATGCTCAATGGTTACAGCTCTCAGGCCCCAAAGACAACCAACACAACTCCCATCAACATGGCTGGACTCCACTACTGCCCAAAACCAGATTGGTTTTCCCCACTGCTGACTTCTGTGCTGCGCTTGGGAGTTGCCACAGCCTGGCTACCTATTGAAAGGTATCCCTTTCCATAACCTAGGATCCAAAGGCTGTCCCACAACACTCCACATGCCCAGTTTGCTCATCACTCTACTCATTTCACCAGAGCAGATACTTCAGTACAGCTTGTGTACCACAGCAGGTGGATTGAGACCAGAGCCATATAATTCACAGAACACAAATGTTAGGAACACCTAAATCTCCAGAAAGGGTTGGAAAGTGAAGGCAGTGAGTGGCTAAGGTAAAAGAAAAAGTTAAATGCTAATACATTATGCATAAAAGCAAGTTAGCAGTGCCAAGACAGAACAAGACAACTGGAAGGCCATAAACAGCAAGTCTGCAGTTAAAGGTTTTAGCTGTACTTAGGTGCACAGGCTCAGCTTCTGCAATCAGTGTGCATTTATAGGCCTTTCTGTGGCCAGTTCTATTTTGGTTTATGCACATAGGATGTTAATGCAGCACGTTCATGAACGCAAATTCCACCAGTCTCTTTGCAAGAACAACCACTTCAAGCAGGTAAGCAGAGAGAACAGAATAGGTGTGAATCCACAGTCAAAGAAAACTACTTTCTCAGGGATGTTAATATTCTGGGAGGCATTAGCAATAATTAATGTTAATATTACCAAGACTGCAATATTTTCTTTTTCTTTTTTTTTTTTGAGATATTTTAGGGGTTTTTTTACAAGCTGAACAAAACAATGGCCAATACCTGACATTAACAATTTGTCCCTTTCATATTTGAACACTCATTTGACATAGTGAGCTTTAAAATGTTATTGGTTTCAACTTGCATGTGGTCTACCAACATGCATACACATCTGAACAGTATCTGAATTCGATCTAGTCTTATTTGAAGCTAAAATATTTTAGACTGCTAATTAAAAAGTATTGGGAGAAAGATATTGATCTGCTGTTTAAAGTCAATACATTACAAAATGGAGGGTTTTCTATTGGGATATTTGTTGGCTCTATAGTACCCACAACAACTGGGCTTTGTTTTCTGGTTGGCAACTGGTGGTTTGCATTACTGGAAGACAAATAAGGAATCTTGGCTTTGGCATGGTGACTTGATATGAAATGTGTCCCAGCAACAGAAAGCTCTATTTGCTAATGAATTCTTTTTATTAGTCCATATGGTTGAGAAAACAGGCAAATCTAGCATTTTTGTCTCTGCTCTGTATTTTCTCTTGGTGCTCCCAACTATGTGCCCTACAATGGAGATACTTTTTAATACATCAAAAAGGTAAGCAAGGCAGGTGCTCTTCTGGCCAGGGCTCTGCTCAGCAGTAAGTAAAGTGAAGTTACTCTAGCATTCCTAGTTCTAATCACCTGAGGATCCTGGGCATGCACACTTGCTGAGGAGGAAGGGATAACACAGACTGTTTCCTGAGGACCTCCAAAAATCCTCAAATCCAGTTTATAGGGGGCATCCCTATAAACTGGGATAAGGCAGGGGGATCCTGGGTTTATTTAGACACATTTTAGAGAGCTCTGTCAACTACAAGAAATCCACAAAGGACTATCAAAAGTTAATCCTATTCCTAGCTTTTTGAGCAGTTAAATTCGAGAGGTCTCCAGGGGCAGACTAATTCCCACTTACCATCTCTGTGTTCCCTTTTAACTGCTTCTTCCATATAACACCTACTACAGTGAGTTTTTGCACCTGGGCAACTGAATTAGCACATCCTTTGATGCTACAGCTCCTCCCACTTTGACACCCACATCCTCCTAGCCCACTGCAAACAAAACAGGTGAACTGAAAAGACCACAAGCATTTCCTGTGGCATGGTCCAAAGCCTCCCTCAGCCCATTCTCAGCAGCATGCCATGCTCTGTTTCCGCTCCCTCCCACCTTGCTAGCACTTTAATTCAAAGGCATGACACAGGAGCACTGTCACCTTCCCACACAGGTCTGACTGCAGGCATAGGGGAGCAGATCAAGTGCATTTTCAGACAATCAGAATAGCAGCAGAGGAAACACAAGGAGTTGTTACCTTCCACCACAGCAAGGCTCCTGCAAGGGCTGTGCTAGCAGGCTGCTGCAGCAGGCAGGATCTGCTGAGAACAGAGCCTGTGCAATGAACTGCTTTTCCCATGAGAAAGCTGCACTACCAGCACTCATGCTATTTACTCCAGTCATCCGACTACAAAAGCAACTTTTGAAATCTACAGGTCATAAACTTTTAATTGGCCAGGGCAGAGTGGCTCAGTAGAAAATCCCCCTTCTCCCTCCCCTCTGGGCAACGAGCTAAGCATGACTCTTGGTTTAAAAACATTTAACTCCTTTTTGCTCAAAGTAACATGGAAAATGCATCCACGTTACAGATAGTCAGGAAGATATTGTTAATAAAAATAATGCTGCAAGAATAATGTATTAGTGGCACTTCACAGCAATTCTTAACGTTTTCAGATGTAGTGTCAAAACCAATGCTTTTGTATATCTGCAAGTCACAGCGTGTTGCCAAATATTATGTGAACAGAAATAATCCCGTAAGAAATACCTTTTTTTGCAGTTAGCACAAAACTGTAAACAGGATTGGTGTGTGTCTTTCAGCATCAAATTGTTCAATAATAAATACAACTAAGTCTTAACAGACTATGTAGTCAAAGTTCCCTTAGTGTCCAGTTTTTAGCAGCTGTTGAATGTTCAGGGATGCACAAAGGCACACCTCTGCAGATTCTCTACCTTTATTATTGACATAGAAAAAAAAGTCCATTCACCACTGAAAAATGTTTATCTGCATAGTAAGAATTTTTCTACTACTATTTACAAGAAGGATCTTTAGTGCAAAAAACCAGGAAGTTATGTATTAGCTCAAATGTATCAAGTACAGTTCCACTAAAAGCTAGCCAGCGTCACATCTTGGGCCGCCAGCCATTAATGAACTGTAATATTTTCTTAACCTGCAATTTGCTTAGCTTGAAGTCTTCTGATAGGATTTCTTCTGTGAGCTGAACCAGTAAATTGCCATCAATCTTCTCTGTGACAAAAAATGATACAACATCTTCTGACAGGCCAATAAACCTCAATGACTTAGATACTTCCTCTATCGAGAGTCCAGAAAGATCTGTGGGTGGCTGCCAGGGAGAGCCATCCCCACAAGACCTTGGTGCTAACTGGAGGTGGAGGGGAGATGAGAAGGGGTAAGACACAGAGAACGTATCCTGCATGCCCTTTTTAGCGAGATACTGATCTTCCAAGACGACTGGAGAGCCAGCTTTTGATTCCTCCTCAGCACCATCTATTTTCAGTGGCAAGGGACACACGTCTGGAACTGTCTTATCTTCGCTTGACTTCGGTGCCCGAGGAGGTAAGGCAGGACACGAATGGCTCTGCTTTGTGTTGCTGTCTCCCAGAGTTTTCTCATCAGTGCAGTCTAGAGAGTAACTTGCTGACTTTGGACAGCTGGAGATGGTGTTTGTGAACTCTGCTGGGGTCAGCGGGGAGTACCCTGTTGGGAGCTCACACCCATCAAAGTCAAAAGTCAAAGGTGCTGGACAGTTTCTCTTTGGCGTACCTGGAGTCTTCTGTCTGGGGTAACTGTAGCTCCTGCTTGGATCAAGCAGGAAATCACTCCTATTCAGGCCTTCAGCAGTTCCTGAAAAATGGTTTGGCCAAGACAACCTCGAAGGCAGAGCTTCAGCTGAGGGGCTTCCCAAAGGCATTGTGCTCTCAGGCTCTTTGGATTCAGTTTTCATCATGTTACAAGGGTAGCAGGAAACAGGTGTGCCCTCAGTAGGGTTGGTGTTGTCGCTCTCTGTGACATTACTTAAGGAACAAAACAGAAAGGATGTTGTTAGTAAGAAAAAAATTGTCATTTCAATAAACTCATAAATCATCTGACAGCATCAGAGGGTGACCGTCACAAAGAAAGAATCTTCTTTCCTCCAGCAGAACTTTTCACATTTGAATTAACATGTTTGAATTAATGCATTGACAGTTCCTTCACCCCTTCTACAAGCCTGACAAGATGCTGATATACCCCAAAGCCTCATGTCTTGTTTTTTCAAGCTCATAAAAAACTAGATGTCTCTATTCAGTTCTGTGTCATCTCACAAATACTCAGTTTTCCACTGTTGAATTCCTGAGGGATACCACCAGGGATAAGAAACAGTCTCACATACACTAGAAAGATGTTCTAATCCAGTGCTTTTCTATATATACACACCACAGATGTGTTATGCTATGCAAAAGCTCATATGAGGGTAGGTCACCACTGCACTAGGCCATGGAAGAGTTTTAGCTGGAAGGGTAAGCAGACCTGGCTGGACGTGCTGAAGTATCAGGCTTTAAGCTTACCCAGAGTAACTTGTTGGTGTGTCTGGATCTTTAAAATGCTTTGATGTTAAACACTTGCTCTTCAAAGGCACCTAAAGAAAGTTACTCTGGATCTGCTTCCAGGTGGTGAACTAAGCTCAGCCTGTCCAAGGGAAGGGATGGTTTATATCCAGGTGTTCCCAAGAGATGGAGATGACAACAAAAGCACGCATCCTGTTATCAAAAGCAAATGTCTGCTGATTTTATGCCACTTTCTAAAAGAAAGTCTGAAAGATTGTGCTGATCTTTGGAATTTTGGCCAACTAAACCAGAACACTGAAAAAACAGTTAGCAGACTTATAAAATCCTTACTCAACACAACAGACAGAAACCAACAGTTGAAAAAATTTGTGTAATTACTTGCCTCTCTCTCCTGAAAACAAACTACTCAAGAAAGAAAGTCAATAGTCACCCTATGACAATGTGGTGAAAACTGCTTGAGAATGGAGCAGGTATCAAAAAACCAGCAGTTTTCAACGTATTGACACAAAACTACTGTCCCCTGTTCTTACAGTGGATCAGAGAGGAAGCCAATCTGGACTCACCCAGATCAAATACAAAGTGCAGATGTGTAAAAAAAGCCCTAGCCTACATCACTGGAAAATATCTGTCCCAACAGATGCAATTTCCCTTTTCCTAACCACCTCCCAGTCTCCATTCTGTGCCCTCCAGACTTTTTGTCTGTTTATGTCACTAATACAAGTTGACAAGTAAAACAGCCTGATGTTTATAATAGGAGAGATGGGGCTTTTCCCCCTCCACAGGGATACACCATCAACCAGTCACTTCTGGCGACTTAAAGGCCAACTGGTGTGTTGCACACAGTGCAAACAATTTTCACAAACCAAGCTATCAAGCTGAGAAAACAGTCAGTGAGGTGTTGTAAACAACCAACCATACAGAGCAATTAAATTGATTGATCCAATTTTCTGTTCTCTAATTCCATACTAGAACTGGAAAATCTATGGATTTCAAAGATTAATGGAATTTCTGAAAACTGATAAAGTAACATTTTAACATTTTTGAAGTGCTTCCTTATTTTTCCACTAAAATTAACTGCCTGGGACGCAGTGCAGAAAGATGCAAGGCACGTCTCAAATACAGCCGAAGTAAGGTACCAGGTATTTTTAGAACCAGATAAGGACAAATCCTCCTGACTTTTTTTCTGTTTAAAATAGTGTATGCATCCCTTCATGATCCAGAAAACAAGACCATTGATATAAATGTCAAAGCAATCTGGTTACTCGAAACAATGGCAATTTTCTAGTACCTTCCTCTGCAACACCAGGTCAGCTCTACCAAAATGGAGGTGTCTGGCCTGGACCCAGCTGGAGATGAATTTCATACAAATACTGTGAAAGTCAAGGCAAACCATAGAACCAAGGTCTTGTTTAGGTTGGAAAAGACCTCTAAGATCATCAATCCAACCATTAATCCAGCACTGCCAAGTCCACACTAAACCATGTCCCCAAGTGACACATTCACACCTTTTTTGAACACTTCCAGGCATAGTGACTCCAACACTTCCCTGTGCAGCCTGTTCCAACGCTTGACAGCCCTTTCCATGAAGAATTTTTTCCTAACATCCAATCTAAAGCTCCCGTGGTGCAACCTGGGGCCTTTTGCTCTCATTCTAGTGCTTGTTAGTCGGAGAAAAGACTGACCCCAAACTCACTACAACCTCTTGCATTCCTGAGAAACTTCACTTCTGTTTTTCTAGTTTTTTGGAAGGCAGATGTATTCTTAGCTACAAAAAGAGAAAGCCCATTTGGTGGGCCCCTAAAGCTGGGAGGTCTTGTGCTCAGCCTCCTGTGGAGTAGACCTTGACAGAACTACCCAACAGCCTTGCATAAAATAAGCAGGCAGCCTTGATCTAGAGTGATCATTGCCAGATCCACAACACTAAGCTGCAAATGTGCAGTATGACTTAGTAAGGCAATTCCAGCGTAAGTTATTATGCCAACTGCATCCAGGCTGAAATGAATTCAGTGATGTTTCAGATGAATTTGATATATCCACACAGGTAGGACTGTGTCATTGAAGGGATACCAAAAAAAGGCAAGAAGACATCCAAGGCAAAAAGGAGGGGATGCTTCAGAAGGTGCACACACTTTCTAAAGCCAGAGGAAGGACACTGTATCACTGAGAAAAGCTATGCAGCCACATAATTCAGAATTTACTGTTAACTTTCAACTTGCTTGGGTGGATTTTCCAGTTTGTGGGTTGGGTTTGTGCTGAGGTGTGTTTGATGTGGAAGCTGTCTGGCCCCCTTCTGCTACACCTCACTTTGCACTCAGTGGTGTCTGCTGGTCTTTCTGTCCTCCATCACATCCACCCTGTAGGTTCCCATATAGTTAGCACAACACATTTCTGGATCACCACCTTCTTGTTGTGTCCCTGATTATCAGAGCTGGCTGCACTGCATGCAGCAGCACTGAAATCCCACCCATAAACTAGCTTTGAGGTGGTCTGGTTTGAAGATTCAAGCCTTTCAAGAAACATGGAGAACTATACATGAACGTCTAACTAGACAGCCTATGTCACCTAGAGTGATATTGCTTCTAGCAGGGTGTGCAGGTGTTTAATACAAACTGCTATGCCCTATCTAGTAAAGCATAGTTTCTGCTGGAGCTTTTCTTCCTTCTGAATATTTAAAAGTAACTTGACAGGTTAGCTCGTTTTACTAAAAGTCAGCAAGTCTGACACCACACCGTGCCTTAGAAACAAGTGCCTTCAAAATTTCAGTGCTAAATTCAACTTTCTCATGAAGTGCTAGCGTGGTGCTCCCACAGGTCAGACACGTACATGTTGTGCAGTCCTGAAGAGTAGTAGGACAGGGTGGGGCTGGGAGAGCGGGTCTGCTGCCGAGCAGGCTTCACGGAGCGAGGAGGGATGGAGGGACTGGTGGAGGACGGCTTGGAACTCCGCGGTGGGACCGGGGGAGCGTTGAGGAGCCTGCATTCCTCTTTCACCTGCACAAAAGAAGAACATGTAAGCAAGCAGCAAGAAAATCTGGGCAACAGCAGCCTCAACCAGATGAAGCACATCTGGTTCTGCCTTATTCTTTGAAAGGAAACAATTAAAAAGGGAGGAGAAGAGAGAAATGAAAAAGTATATACATTTGCAACAGTATGTAGCTGTCAAAGAAGTCCAAAAGAATGCTTTGCCACTGGCAGAATTACCATCAGTCTTTTCTAGGGCACATTTCAGCAGTTTGATATCCACTCATTTTAAAAGTAGTACAATGAAACAATGTAAAAGAACCTTCCAGTAAAACAGAAAATCAGACAGACTGTTCCTGATATTACACATTTTGTAAGGAGCAATTCATTAAGCCTAAACTTCATTAGTGTTGTTTATTTAGATGTAATAAACCAAGCTGATGTAATGAAAAGATCTCAATATACTTTGATGTTTCCTGACTTACTTCACCAGTGATAGTCAGTCATCCAACTCTAAGATGATTCCCAGCCTCCCTCCCTCAGGAATAGTGTATTTATCTCATATGTACCAGCTTCTGGATTCAAACTTGGTGCTTCAGGCCTTCTGTAGCTGCCAAAGCAGGGCAGGACAAGGCTGCCCAAAATTTGTAAGTGGAAAGGTGTAGTCCCAGCCAACAGTCTGCTCTGTGCAGCCAGAAAACCTCACAGCTTAAAAAACACAGCTGTAGCAGTGATCACCTGAATTTTAGTGTGGTGTGCCTGTGTAGGAGCACACTGTCAGGATCCATCCTCATAGAAAAAATATGATGGAATTAAGGACTTAATCTTATCAGGACATATTTGGGAGAGCAACTTTATTTAGTAGGGCTAGAGGTGAGAAGGCTGCTGAAAATTCAGCTGCCAGGCAGAATTTTTAACGATTCACCACCTGCCCCTGGGCAGGAGGAGACCTCTATGTTCTCCTTGTCTGAAACAGTCTTAGATGCATCAGAAAAGGGAAATTATTTTTCTGTTTGAAAGTTGAGGTTTATTTTTAAATTTTACAACACTGCAGAATTAAAAGTTATCTTAGCAATTGTGCAACACATAATTAGAAATTAAAGTGATTTAATTTATTTAAAAACAAAATAAATGTGGAACTTTTTGCAATCCACTTCAGTGCTTTCAAAGTGTAACAACATATTTAGTACTTTTGTGAAATGGAAAACTGGGGACTAGGACATTGTAGTACATTTTTCCCCTAATTCAAAACAAGTCAAAATTACAGGAAATGCCCGACAGCATAAAACACTGAAATAAATCTTGTTCTAAGGGTTCTTATTTGCTCTTTCAAGGAAAGGGATGAATCAATTTTATTCATGTTTGTTATTGAATTCAGGCATAAAACTCTTCAACCATTTTAGTGTTGTGCCCCAAGAATGCCTGAAGACTTTTTTCCCCCCCAAGTCAGAAAAGACAAAGTTAACACTGAATGCTATTAAATATATATCCATGGGGTTAGAGAGACCATTCAGGGGAGCTCTTGGAGCACAGCAGATGGTTACAGGCTTAAAGCTTTTCTTTCCTGGGAAGACTGAGGAATTCAAAGGTGCTGGCACAACAAACTGTGCCAACCTCCCTTGCTTGACCCAGATTGCAGATCAGAACTAAGCCATAAATAATACCTGTTTGCAGTCCCAATTGGTCCCTGTCACAAAACCACAATTACAGCTGCCACACACAGCCCCCAGGAAACCCAGCAGAAGAATAAAAAGGAGAGATTTTGCAGATTAAACTGACAAGAGCAAGGAGATACTTCAGGAAAGCCATGCTCACTAGATCCAGGAGAATGGCAATGAAATAAATGGAGGAGATGAGTAGAACAGCCACAGTGTGACAGGACAATGACCTCGACGGCTGCTGCTCTTAGCTGGAAATACTCTTTGCCCTGGAAGCATTAGGTGCCACATGGCTGTCAGATACAGATAAAACACATTTACAGTGCACAACCTGAGACTTCTATTCAGCACTGAGCTCTCTCTTTCTCCAACCCTCCTTCCTGTGACCTAGGAATGGTGACCCATTTCTAATGCCATGAGGTTCTACATTGATTTTAAGACTTCTGTTCTTTTTTCCTGTTGCCATCCCAAGCCCTGCAAGCACCACCTGAGCCCTGGGGTGTCACTGCTGAATTTGGGCATCACGGGTGCCCACTGCAGTGACCAGCTCTGAGGCTGCCTGGATAAACCCTGCTCTGTAACCAGCCTGACTGGGAGCATAACACAGAGCCACACTCCTCGCCCACAGGAGCCTGAACTTCCGGCACACTCCACTGGGGATGTGCTTTGTATCAATCAGGAAAACAGCCTCCGGTTTTATGCAAATTAGTGTTTGGGGAATGGAGAAATTGCTAATTTACAGCCTTAATTCAGAGGTTATTCCCCCCTCCTCCACTTCTGCCTTCACGCTACTTTGATTTTCTGAAAGGTACTTAGAAAATACACATGATATATCACAACGCTTCATCCTGCTGCAGAGAAGAAAACCAGAACAGCTTCTGGAATACCCAGATGTCCTTTCCTGTCCTGCAAACAGCTCCTGGACTCACATTTTAAATTTAGTGCAAAAATACAACTGCCAGCCAACCTTTACACAGAAATGCTATGGAATATCATTCTAGAGGGTGATGACTAAACCGCATGTTCACCAGCAGCTCCTGAGACCTACTTACTCTATAAATACCTACATGGAAACCATGCAAACATCTCCTCGGCCCCAGCCCACAGATGAATTCTGTAGGTCACTGATACTCACTCCAAAGCTGTTCCAGGAAGCCATAAAAGCAAGTCAAAATTATTATAATCTATGGAAATATAGGTTTTTTGTTTTATTTTTAATGGGGCTACACCCCCTGCCCACCTCTAAATCCCAGCTAATATCTTTAGCAGAAGTTACTTCTCCAAAATGGCTAGAAGCAACACCAAAATTGCTGACAGCACTCACACATTACCTCAGTAATGTAAGACACACATGACAAAATTGCACTTTCCAGAATAACTGAAGGACACATCTACCTCAAGTGTCACCCTGCTGTCCCCAGAAGGGAGTCATGGGGACTCCCCAGTATGAGGGTCCACACTGATGCTGTGGAGGTGCTCCACAGCTCTCCCAGCACTCCACTGCCCACACCTCAGGGATGACCATAAGACCCTCATGTCTCAGGCATGACCTGGGCAGTCGGCACCTCCTGCCACAAGGGCTGCCCTCACCTCGCTGAGGGGGCAGCCTTCCTCCCCCACCACGCCACCCCAGCACTCCTCTGACCCTGTGCAGAAGCAGCTCAGCTCACAGAAAGCAGCAGGAAACAAATCATTTTCCAGAATCAGACCTGGCTGCCTGCCCAGGCACAGGAGTGCCAGAGCCAGCACAAAAGGGAAGCCAGGACGATGTGTCTGGAAAAGGAGGACGAGGAGGAGGGTGGGACCAGCCCCACGCCGTTAACGTCAGTGCAGGCTGCCAGGGAGCCTCATCCTGATATGGTGCTGCTGGGCACTTGTCCAAGAGTCTGGACAAAGTGTCAGTGCATATCTGACCTCAGCGGCAAGGAAGTGCTCTTGGTTTCCTGCTCTTAACATTGCATGTAAACACTTTGCTAAGAAGACATAATATCTTGCCTTTCCTGGCTGCTCAAGCTGCTGCATTTGCTTTTTGAGGAGGTTTTGGTGGCACAGCCCAAGGGCTGTAGCTGGGCATTTTGTGCCTGTATGGTGTCCTCCTCCCCTTTCCTTGCTGCACCTCCCCAGGAAGCACAGAGACTGGCCAGGGTAATCCGCACAGAAATCCACTGCAGGCTAACCCAGCACGAATGAACACATCCTAGCTTTCAACCAGGTTGTGACCTGACTCATGAGGGCAAGGCTACGGCCAACACTACAGAACTATCAGATGGCCATAGGAAAGGTATGGGATCGTCATGGTTTGCTACAGTTTGGTCTCAAGTTGATCTTAATTTACTGTACAGCCATGTGCTTGAAATCACCATGGGGCTTGCAAGCGGAATGGCATTTTTTTAATTCCAGAAAAACCTCTGCAAAACAAATTTGTTAAATAATGATATACACCAAGATTCTTGGGATATATGTATCGACATTTTGCTAAAGACTCCTAGACACTCTTTCCTAGGGGAACCTTCTTTCTTCCTTTCTTTTAGTTTTTTTTTTTTTTAATAATTCTTAGAACTATACCAAGAGACCGCATAATGGGTGGATTCTCTAGTCAGTCCACATAAGCTCCTGTTGATAAAATACATTTGCATTTTTCCCTCAAAATTCTCCAAGACATTTCAGGTTTGGAGAAGTGATTTCTCTCATGAGTTTTCATTAAAAACCTTAGGCCAGGAAACATGCTCTGTTTACAACTGAGTCCTCTAGAAGACTCATCTACCAGTTCTGCAGAGTTCCTATTAAAGCATATTTTCTTTCAATAAGCAGTACAGTGTGATTAATTCAGGTCTAGTTTGATAGTTTCCTTGAGGACAATGACACAATATTCTACAAAATCTATTGGCTCATAATAGAGAAGAGAATCTCTCATTAACAAACACTTCAAATCTGTAAAAATTCTAGCTGTTCTCATTATCAGAGCCTGTTAATTGAAGACACACTAAGGCAATCTGAGGCATCTCTAAGTAGGGTCATGCCCTATACACTCTGGCCTCAGAAAATATGAGAAAACATGGAGGTCACATGGAGAGATGATGTGGAAAGCAAGAGAACAAAGTGACTCAGCAATTCTTAGACCTTGTTTGTGTGAGCAAGAAATCCAAAATAAATACCACCTGAAAGTATCAGGATTAAGCTACTAAATCAATAATATTAAATATACTCCTGTGATTTTAAAGACATGACTTACACACAGTAGGAAACCAGCTGAAGTGGCACATCTTGCAAAGTTTGACTGTTCCCTTGCCCTGTATGTGCCCTTCCCCCCTCCACCTAAAAAGATCTCCATGCAAACTCTTCGCCACCTAAAAAAAGAAACAAACAAACAGAAATAACCCTGACTTACTGCTTCTGATTTGGGAGGCACTGGAGGTGGAGGTAGGGAAACATCTGAAGACTTTGTGGTTGTTCCGACAGTTGCAGGCACGGGAAGAGACGCGGTACCACACTTTGATCGGAAGGATCCTCTGTAGTTGTCACACTTGCTCTTCTCACTTAGCGAGCAGGAGAGAGGCTGCTCTCCACCCTTTCCAGACCCTTGGTCCAACCAGAGCTCTTCGTAAGGAAGTTCTGGTTTCGTAGGCAGAAACATCGATTCTTCGCTAACTTCAGGGAAAAGGTAATCACTGCTACTGTCCCCGGACTCCTGGTACTGAAGAGCATCGTGAGAGAAGAGGGCCCACTCGTTACACAAGTCCCTGCAGCCGTGGAGGTTCACCTCACTATTCCCGTGCAAGTTGTTCCCGTAGACGCACACGGAGAGCCGGTGGAAGGACTGTGTGAGCTCGTCCCGCGCGTAGCTCAGGGAGTTTGGCACGTGGCTGTGCCCCGCGCACCGGCTCTTCTTCGGGCTCTTGCAGTCGTCGCTCCAGTCAGTCTTTACGTCACGCACGGCGCGGGAATACTCGTCTATGTCAAACTGCTCCTGGCATATGTTAAACCAGTGCTGGATGAGGGGTTCGTGCCACAGCTCCCCCTTCACCACGCTATCAGGTAGAATAAATTTCGGAAGCGTCAAGTGCAAGGGAAAATGCATGGGAATGATTTTATTTCCGCGAAGCACGCAACAAACTACCACAGTCTTGGTCTGAATGTTGACAAACTTGTACCTGTGCCCCTCACGGATAAAATGCAGGTCATAAGGGTTTCTTGGTGTAGGACTCGGCACAGTCACGTTAACGGGCAGCCTGGTTTTCTCTACTATATTGCGAATTGTGTGCTCACCCTCTTGCATCTGCACCTCCAGTGGGCTGCGGGTGCTGAACTTGCCCTTACACTGGAAAGGGAGGCTGATGCTCTCGTTGGTCCTGTGGTTCATGCAGATGAGGCAGGGCATTTTGCCTCTGCCTAGCTTACTAATTGAATTAAGCTTCCCAATTTTTTTGAAGATGGTGTTGAGCCGTGACTTCTCCTTAGAAGATTTTGCATAAAGGATTTCTGCTTGCCCCATTAAAGTGAGCTCATCCCCAGTACTAAGGGTAATGTTGTAAACTTCAGTGTCTTCATTACATTCACCTGAAGCTACCTGCAAAATAATAATAAAAAATTTGGTTTTCCCTCAGTGAAGACAATACTTCAAATCACATCAAATCTCTTGAGACTGAACTTACAAGACTCTGTATTGGAAAAAAATGAAAGCAGCTTTATTTGAACACCCAACTGGTCAAGTGCAAGGTGATTAACCTGAAGCTCAGCAACGTAACCTTTTTAAATTGTTCAGCACATTCCTGCATCTTACTTGAGAGGAAAGAGCCACCTGAAACTGTCAAAGAAGGTGTGAGAACAAACATAACCATTTTAAAAGAAAGGGCAGATCCATATATCCCAGCAGTTCAAATACCTGCTTGTGTCACACAGATATAACAGACCATGTCTGGAGTCCCTTGGGTATCTTTTCCCATACCCTTGTTTTTGCTGTTTGTTAGAACTTATTTGCCAGGCTGTTGAAGGAAACAAACTTCTTTAATCATCTTCAGCTCCCTGAGGAGCAGAAAAGGTGATTTCATCATTACAGATGAAGCATATCCCTTTGATATAATCCTTTCCAGGCTAAGGAGAATGACATATGACATCTATTCCCTGGAGGAGAAATCAAGAATATCGGTCTATCCCATATGCCTAACTTCCCCCCCTGCTTTGCTCTCCTAGTCATAGACTTCCTTCCTCATTTTTTGATCATAATTGCAATTTAAGAGATTAAACAACATATGCACAGCCATGTGTGAGCTTTTCTAGTATGGAAATTGTACCAGGAAAAAAATCCCTACAAAACAGATGTCCAAGGCTCATTTGCTCCCGAAGTTATTTCCTTATGACTGAAATAACTCTTTATAGACAAGATTGCTCTGCCTCATATTTGAGTGGTTTAACATGAAAAGCCCTTTTCAGGGACCTATGAGAACCCACCCAATTCTTTGGTAGCAGCAGATTCCTACTCATAAATGAAGGTGCACCAGATAAACACCACTGGTCTGTTATAGAGCATTTTATTGGAGAAACTGGACATGCTAAAGAAATTGCCAATGAAAACACATGCTAAAACTGTATATCCCTTCCTCACCTTCAAAAACCCTAAAGACTTCATGGACTTCAGTCAAGTTCGAACTCTAGGCTTCAAACCCTGGTATCATCACACAACAGCCACTGCATGAAATCAAAGCTGTAATTGCAGCAAGTTAATAACTGACAAGAGCAGTGAATCATGTTTCCTCTTGTAAGATGTGACCTGCAATCCCTCCGTGTTTGCAGAGCTGTGATTATCTTCTGCAAGCCTCTCGGAGCAATTGCACAGGCAGCTCAGGCGAGGTGTGCTGCCTTAGCACTTCAGGCTCAGGGCTTCCGGAGAGGAAGTCATTCAAACCCTGAATTATCTACACAAACACTAATTGGTCTAATCCAGGAAACCACTAGGATTTATGGTACGTACTACTCATTCACAGTTTGCACTGCTGGCCTGACAGCAGTTTGAAACACCACGGCGTGAAAGGAAAGCATGGGGGGGGTTCATTTGCTGATAACGCCCGTGTGACGTTCATTGCTGGTTTCTCCTTGAACTGTCACAGAGCCCTGCATTGGAGCTGCAAGCACACAGCCCTGCCTTTGAGGGACTGATAAGGGCTGACGACACATGGGGCTCTGTGCCTGTACCATGCAACCTCCCCCTTCTCTTTCTGAGAGGATGTTTCCTCCACGACTATTGGTTTCTAGAATCAACAAGTCCCTGCAAACAGCTGTAGTTACAGTGCCAGCTACACTGCAGGACTCGTCACTCGATGCTGCATGATCACAGCTTTTCCTCACTACTTGTGGGACACTGTCCAGAGTGAGGGAGGTGTCACAACCTACAGCTGTGGGAGCTCCTCCTTGGCCAACTTAAAGTTCCCTGGTGATTCACAAACAAACAAGCCACTGTAGGAGGAAACGGTGGGTCAGACGTGAAACCACAGAGGTAACTAAACAGCTGAGCTTTACAGTGAAGGTCTTGAGGAGCAGCTACTAATTGATGTCATCCACTACAACAAGCCAAACAGCAAATGGGCTTTTAGAGTCAACCAGCATGTTTAAAGACAAAATTATTTTCAATTAAAAACACTGGAAAACATTCTTTCATTGTTAAAAAATACAGTCACAGGATCATTACAGGCGAAATAAGACTGAATTTAACCCTTGATGTATGCACAGATGGGGGAAGGATATGCTGGAGAGCAGCACTGTGGAAAGGGACCTGGTGTTCCTGGTCCATGGGAAGTTGAGTCAGCAGTGCCCTGGCAGCCAGGAAGGCCAGCCCTGTCATGGGGTTCATCAGGCACAGCATCACCAGGCAGGCAAGGGAGGGGATTGTCCTGTCCTGCTCTGAGCTGGGGCAACCTCACCTTGAGCGTTGGGGGCAGTTTTGGGTGCCACAATATAAAAAAGACATTAAGTTCTTAGAGAACATCCAAAAGAGGACCATGAGGATGTGGAGGGCCTTGAGGAAAAGCCGTATGAGGAACAGCTGAGGTCACTTGGTCTGTTCAGCCTGGAGAAGAGGAGACTGAGGGGAGACCTCACTGCAGGTACAACTTCCTCATGAGGGGAAGAACAGGAGCAGGCACTGATCTCTTCTCTGTGTAACCAGTGACAGGACCCAACGGAATGGCCTGAAGTTGTGTCATGGGAGGTTTAGGTTGTACATCAGGAAAAGGTTTTTCACCCAGAGGGTGTTTGGGGACTGGTACAGGCTCCCCAGGGGAGTGGTCACAGCACAAAGCCTGACAAAAGTTGAAGAAGCATTTGGACAATGCTCTCATGCACATGGTGTGATTCTTGGGGTGCCCTGTGCAAGGCAATAAGTTGGACTTGATGTTCCTTGTGGGTCCCTTCCAACTCAGTATATTCTATGATATTCTATGAAAAGAAAGATGATGTCATAGTTCTAGTACAGCATTCTGAGAAAAATTATTTTCTGCATTCTACCTTCTAAATAAAAAAATATAAGGTATTAGTTGCTGTTCAAAATTATATTAAAAACTGGAAACAGGAAATTAAAAGTCTAAGACCACAGAAATGTATCTCTATCCACTAAATTACAGTGATGTTAAGATTGCTGATAGATCTCACCAGGCTACATATACTTTAAAATTGGTAGGTAAATGGTAGGTAAATATGTGTTCCAGAATATTGGCAATGAAGATATACCATACATCTCATATATATCTCTCTCTCAATACACATAACACTGCACAGATATTGCTCAGCTTTTGTTCTTCAGATTACAAAGGCTGAGGATCATTAGGCTAAATGATCCTTACTTTGTCCTTGTAGCAATGACATATGAAAATCAGACTTGCTCTGTCTTGTTCACTCAAACACTTCACTTTATCAAAGGCCACAAAATTTACAGAAAAATCAACAAAGAGCCATGGACTTTAGCTTGGCTTTACACTGCCTTTGGTGAGCTTCACAGGGCCTCCAGAAGCCCAGGAATTAGTCATGCAGAGCATTTCCTAAGAACAGATGGGACAAGAGGAAATGGCCTCAAGTTGTACCAAGGGAGGTTTAGACTGGATATCAGGAAAAAAATTCTTTACCAAAAGGGTTGTCACTGACTGGAACAGGCTTCCCAGGAAAGTGGTTTTGTCACCATTCCTGGAAGCATTTATAAGATGTGAAGACGTGGCACTTAGGGACATAGTTTACTGCTGGACTTGGCAGTGCTGGGTTAATGGATGGACTTGATGATCTCAAAGGTCTTTTCCGACCTAAATGATTCTATGGTTCTATGCCAACTAGTACACTTATAGACAACATGAAAGTGCATATCATAAATTATTGCTAGTAGGCAGAATGGGTAGCCCCACACCAGACCCACCTCCATCTACCCTCTAAGCTTTCAGCACCGACTCAGCAGGATTTGCGTCTCCACAACCCTGCTGAAAGCATTCTCTGGGCACCCTCTGCTTCCTGCTATGCACTTGGAATGCAGTGGGATGTAGCAGAGTCCTACACTTCTTCAGACACTGGGACCTGCTAGTGGCAGCTCCCAGCTAGCAAATGTGGCAAAACATATCACTGGTATATGATGGACACAAGACAGCAGAGCAGAGTGGCAGAGTTAAGGTGGTCCAGATCACAGACTAGTGCAAAAATAATCATACATTTTTGTGGTAAGCTCCTAAACTCTCATAATAATTCTGGAAAAGAGGTAATGCTACAGAAGGCAGAAAACACCCAAGAAGCTTTCACTCAGCTACATTACATATACAAGGAGAGCTTTATACATTTTAACAATAATGTTTCAATGCACTGTAAGAACAACTCCTGCAGTTTTACTTTGCGCTCACCCTCTTTTGCTCTTCCCAGCCAGTGTTCATTGGTAACAGGTGAGACTACCCAGTGATCCCAGCTTTGTGAAAGAGGCAGCTTGCCACACTACATTCCAAAGCCATCTAGGAATCACTAGCAGATATTCAAGCTGAACAATGAATGCAGAAGACCCACAGAACCAGAACTTCCTCCCTGTTATAACCTGCCTTCTCCCTTCCAACTGCCAGAAGTTGATCCACACTATCTGTTCACTATTGATGCCAGAATGCTCACCAGAAAGTTTACAGGCATACAGACACCTTACAAAACACACTGCAAAACAGCAGTGGTCTAAGTCACTATTATTTTCTATTTTAAGACTAACTCAATTTCAGTAACATTGAAAAGTCAACTCTAAGTCCTGCAGAAGACAGGCATCAGAAAAGAAGTTATTGACTATTTAGGAAATGTTCTTTTTGAAAAGCTCAGGTATACTCTTCCTTTTGCTTAAGGAAAGGCTAACTTGGAGTAATAGATTTTGGTAACACCTGAGTCAATATGCTATCTTGGACTCCAATTGTTCTAATTTGTTATAGCTCGAAGGAGAAGTCTTTAATTGGACACCTTTATAAAAATCATTTGTGGCTTTATATTGGTTGGTATACTTGCTAGATTTTATTAGAGTAAAGCAAGCATTGCATTCACTTTAAAAATACAATTAGGATTTTTTTTTTTGTTAGAGCTCTTTGTAACTGTAAGGTCTCTGATTCATAGCTACAGCATATGGTTTTTACTATTAGAGCCAAGGGGCCAATCACAGCACAATGGATGTTTATTAGATAATATATACCTGATCTATTTTTTTTACAGGTCACAAAAATGGAAAAAGATTTTTAAAATGTAGAAGTGAGTCTTCAGAAGAGCTATTAGCAGAAAAAAACAGAGCAAACTTTTTCAAGAAAGTTGGTAAATTCAGCAGGACAGTATCACATTCTTCTTTATAAAAGTCTGTTTCCCAAGACAGAATCAGCAAGTGAAAGCCTTCATGCTAGCATACATGTACTTGCCTCTGGGATAAGAGGGGCTTTGCCTAATTGCTACATTAATAGCTGGCTCCAGTGCTCTTTAAGGATGTCTCAAATAAATCAGTGTTCTAAACCTGTCCCAAAATGTGGCGGGTAACACTGCAGGGCTGTAACACGGAGCATTCTCTGTGTGGGATGTGAGGAGCCACCGAGGCTATGGCACTTGCCATCCAGGCTCCTTTCGGAGCAGGACCTCAACATAGGCACGCAGCAGCAGCAGCTCTGCTTCCTCTGCTTCTCTTATTCAAGCCACCCACCTTTTTCCAGCAGGAAAAAAGGCAGCCACAGGACTGCAATGCCAATGCAAGACACCGAGGCGTTGAGCCTGTGTGTAGCGGGGCAAAGGGGAAAATGAAGAAAAAACCCAAAGCCCTTGGAGTTGACTCTTGCTGCTTTGTAAGGCTGGCATCAAGCCACAAGGCCACTAAAGCACTAATTCTTGAGGTGAAGTATTATGGATTGCTTGAAAGTCTGGGGCCAAAATCTACACACCACCTCATTTTAGGAAAGTCACTACTGCAGCACTTAAGAATGTCATTGTAAGTTACAACCTACTATACATGTGCTTTATGGCAACTCAGGGTGAGTTTATCAGAGGCACTAGAACTACCATCAGGAGATGAAATTTGCTTCACTGTACTGCATTAACACCTGACAAAGGAAAAAAAAAGAAACAAGAAAAAAAAGTGGTTTTTTTTCACTACTGGTTTCCTTCTGCCAAAATGCACACTGTATGGTTAAATCACTCTGAAGAGAGGATTACATTAAAAAAGATGAACAAATCAGGTATCAAAAGTTCACACCAGTCATACAATATTTTTGATAAGTAAGAAAATAATCATTATAAGGCTTATTCACTAACCCATTTTTCCATCCTAGAAAGTGTCTGCAAACAGCTTCACAGACTCTCCAGAGAGACCAAGTGACATCTTGAGAAGAAAAATATTATTCTGGAGGATCTGAAGTGTCCTGCAACACTAAACGGGCTGGTTTTTAGAGTGAAGAAATCTCTAGCTTGTCCAATGTTCAATCTATCAGATAATCCTGCTGCTTTTTAAAGGGAACTTCTTGTGAATTCCCCTTAGTATGACGGGTGGGATGGGGGGTCAGGTTGTTTCTTGTTTTGTTTTTAAGTCTTAGTGCAAATAGCTTCCTGGGTATTTGTACACTTTACCATCTGTATGAGACCAGAGCACTTGAAAGCAGAAATCTCCTCCTGTTGCTTCAGCCAAAGAACGGGTCTTGGGGTAACTCAACATTCTTAGTATTTTGTTCTTAGCAATGGAGAATCAAAAAATTCCTATCTTTGTAGCATAATGCTGTAACATAAGCAAAATCTTCTTCAATTATGTACTGAGTATTAATACAAAAAGGGTTCTCACTTATCTGGTCAGTGAAGAAAACACAGAATGACTCTTAATTTTTGATCAGAAACAGATTAAACTCTTGACTGAATGAAATTCACTTGTCCCCAGGACACTCTAAATTGCTGTGCCTGTAGATGCTGCTGGCCACCCCTTGAAACAACCAGCTGGGTATCTAAGAGCAGTACATATGGACAAAAAAGCTACTAAATACTTTTAGCCATGACAGAAGTTGTATTTCATCTATAATTTTTGTTTGCCAGTCTCTGGAAAGATCCCACCTTTCCCTCCTAGCAGCACTTGCTGGGATGTGCAAGAGCTGTCCTTCAGACACCCAGCAGGTCCTCAACCCCCTGCTCAGGACACTGCCCAGAAAGCCTGTCCAGCTGCAAAATCACAGGGAAGGAAAGGAGAATCATCTCCCCTCTCCAGGATAAGGTGGCTGTTTTTCCCTTAAACAACTCTTACAAGAAGCAAAAATAAAGCAAGCCCCTTGGAAATAATCTCTCAGCCCATCACAGTGAGAAGGCCGTTTGGTGAACGGCAGTGGTAGCTGTGAAATCCTGTTGGAGTAGCCAAGGATTTACACTCAGGAGCAAGGTTCACACCAAGTGGAATCATAACCCTGGTGTACTGGCACATGCAGGCACACCTCAACAAGCACAGACAAAAGCAGGCAGTGACTGTCTGGTCACCTTGTAACTCTAAGGCTCCTTCTTCAAAAATTATTCTCTGAAGACTTGAAGATTTGGAACAAGAAAGAGTTCCCAGACTTCAGAGCTCCTTCTCATCTTAAGTGCTTCATCAGATATTTTAGGGATTTTTTTCTTTTCATATTGAATTAGCTACCTTCTGATACTCTCTCCTGAATTTAAACAGGCACGCTGCATTGGACAGGAATCAACCGTGCTTAGTATTCCTCCCTTTGCTCTAATCAGCTTGACAGAATCTCTCCTATATTAAAATTTTAGCGTACATAATTCTCTTGCATGTAAAGGGTTATTAAACACTTTAATAAATCCTGCTAAGTTCATTTATTTTTTGGAAGATGATAACCTTGGAATAGACTTCTATGAAACTGGAAAAACTGCCAAGAGGAATACTGCCAAGATAACTGTGTAACTAGGTTAAACCTGGATTATTATTACTGTTATTTACATTAAGGAGTATCACTATAAAACCTTTTAAAAACGGATTTGATATCTAACAGTAAGCTACGCTTATTTCTCAGTTTGCTACATATGAAAAAGGGTTTTAAAAACACTCATATTAAACTCAAGATATGGCATTTTATGTTTAAACAAGCCTATGGAAAAATACTTCTTGCACTAGAAAATCAAAGCTGCACATTCTGCACCATTCTTTTGATTTGGTCATTGATTAAAAGAGAAATAACAGCATAGCTCTGGATAAGGCTAGCAGTCACAAGGATTTTTTCTGAGCAGAGATGAAATTTTCTTGTTCCCTAACCTAAAGATACAAAAGTGTTCCAACTTTCTCACATAGCCTTCAATCATGAAAGCCTCTGTTTTACAGGCTCAGGTTAATGCAGAGCACAAATAAGAACAACCTACTGTCTTGCAAGGAGTGAGTCTTAGTTACTGAATAAATTAACTGATGAGCTCTTCCACTTACGCATATAAAAATTGTGAACTAGCTGGTGTCTCCCAACTGTAGCAGAGCAAGAAAGAAGAAAAAGGCATTAAAAGGCTGTTATATAAAACCCATGCTGATACACATAGGACCAGGAAATTCCAGACTGGTTTTACATCAGCAGTACCAGCTGGTTTCCCCTGCAGGATACACAATGTGGATTTCCACCACTGCACACCAGCTCTAGGATGCTCTTCTACCAGTCTGAGCTGGTGCTGCTGCTCAAACCAACCAGATAAGCCTGAAGACCACTCTGCTCTCACAGTAAAGCTGACCTACCTTGTGCAGTGTCACACATGTAGGTAGGACAAAGAAGAACAAGTTGTTCATGTTCCTGTTCCCTGTTTCATGCCACTGCACTGCAGTGTGTTTGGTGATAGCAACCCCTTTTTGGGATCAGGGACCCTTTCAGGAGCCCAAGAGCTGAGCACACACACACATGCACAAAGAGAACAACTGCATCTTTTATTTTGGTGGGTTTTGGAGTTTTTTTGTTGATGTTGTGGGGTAGTTTGTTGGTTTTTTTTTTTTGTTTGTCTTTTTTTTTATTCAATGCTCTTTAGCTGCAGTGATTTTGAGACAAGCAACCCCATCATTTCACCCTGTGTGCTCTCTGAGAAAGAGGCTTTCTGGAGAGGGATTTAAGCAGCTGCTGCTTAGCAGAGAATGAAATTCGGACTGCTGGAGGGGGGAGGAGACATGGGGCAACAAACAACATTTGTTTAAAATCTGGCAGGAGCATCCTAATTAGATGAATTATTGAATGGATCATCAGGATTGCTCCCCAAAGTGCCATAGGGCAGGAGAGCCCTTAGAGGACATGTTGATTTAAGACTGAAAAAATGATCCCAAAGAGCACCATCACCAAACATGGAACACTAAAGGCTCGCTTGTCTCAAAAATCACACTTCCCACTCAGCGCCGTTGCTCACTTGCCATGTGTATAAAGGTTGCAACAGTTAATCATTTAGACAGGGATAAATATTTATTCAGGGACTACCTTAACGTTGAATGTTATTTCCTCCATGACGTAAACTCGTTCAGGAAATGCTTTAGCCACCTCCTCCACACTGTTAAAATACTGCACTGGCTCCTTAATATCTCGGTCTTGTTCCAGCAGCTTAAACTGCCCTGAAAACAGATGATAAACAGAAGAATTGTAAGATATTTATATTGGACAACTGTCACTGTGGCAACTGCTGGCTCAACTTCTTCACCATTTTGCTGGGTCAGTTTTTCCAGTTATTAGCAACCAAACAAGAAGACGAAAGACTGTAGAGTCTGCTGAACCTGCCATGAAAGACATCCACTTTCACTGGCTCGGAATCAAAAGAACATGCGGCAGCCAAAGTGAAATCAAAAAAGATTGGTTTATCACATGCTCTCTAGAAATAGTAAATAATTATGGAGGCATTTGCATTTGTGTACTTACTTCAGTGTCATAGTTTCTGTACAGATAGCACTTTTGGACCTTTAATATTAAAAGTTTTACAGAAAGAAACCTCACCCTTTACTACAAAACCCCCAAACAATAAACATTAGGAGTTTGGGGTTGTTTTCATCATCATCAAACAGCTATTAAAAATGGTGGGCTAAACCTAAGCCCTTCTACCCCTGGGCTTCCCTAAGAATTGAAGAGCATCTAACTTTCCTTAATGATAAACTAAACCTTTTGAGAACCTTAACTAATGCAAGATATTAAACCACACACATTTAAAAGTCTTTTGAAGGTGTCTGCCTTCAGAAGAGCACAAGAAAGAAGTGTTTCTTGCTAACTTTACCTCCCCCCAGCATGAAAACTTTGGCTATTTTCTATCTCTTATAAAAGGCAAGAACTAACATGGAGGGAGCCACCCCAGGCAGACCTGCCAGGGACAGCCAGGCACATCAATCACCTGTGTGCTCTATGAACACAAAGCTTTAAAACTTTATTTTATAAATAGAGAGATAAGAAAAGTTTAGACAGTTTACTGTTTGCATGACTTAAGCTTAAAATCAGTGGAGTGATATTTCCAAATTTAGAAATGGTAACTACCTCTAAGTTAAAGGCTGGTCTCAGCAAGACTTGATGTAAGAAACAACTTTAGGAAATGACAAAAAAGTTGAATAAAATCTATGGTTAGTGCACCTCCTTTTTTAACCTGCAAATTTTAAAATTTACAATGCATGCACTAGATTATTGTTCCCAAATAGTGCTCAACTTAATCAAAATACAGTCAGTACATGAGGATGTCAGCCACCTACAGAAATATTCTCTCACTCCTTCAGCATTCTTATGCTCAACATGCTGCAGGCCCTTTACATCCCATCAGGCTTGAGACTTCTGTGACATATTTGGAGATTTCACCCACACTGAACTATTTCAGGCCACACGGCAGCAGAAGACAATGCAAACTCAGTGAGCCCCGATGCCCGTGCCAGCAAGCTGTCCCACCCCTCTGCNCAGGAGAGGTGCCAGAGCAAGAGGCTCAGCACTGCTGCCCATCCCCAGCACTTGCTGCCAGGGGCACACCCTTTTAATCAGTATGTTAAGAGCTCTGTGGTTGTAACCCTGAGTATCAACTTGCAAGTCAGAGGACTCCCTTTATACCCTTCCCTATGTTTTGTCTTTCTAAAGTGATCATGGTAGTTTTGAAGTATTATCAGCAGGATAACTACAGATGCTGGTATTTCTCACTGCAGGACTATTTTCCCAGTGTTTTAATAACCTTCATCACGCTTCCAAAATCAGTTGAGTTTTCCCAACTTCGCGTCTGCTCCAGGACATGCTATGATTTGACATTCAGTCAAGGCAATTCATGTGCTTTGGAGACCAGAACTGGGGCAGAAGCCACAGGACTTCTGGTCTGACCTGAGGAAGCCCTTCCTATAGTGTACCACAGCAGGAATGGCTTCTTTGGGTCAGACCGAAGCCTCATGCAGCATTCCACCTTAGACAAGACTAAGCATCAGCAGTGTAAGGAGGTTGGACTTAATGCACAATTAGCAATACTACCCAGAATCTCCTTCACGGCTATCAGAGGAAATCATGGTTGAAGGATGCCCAGAGCGGGGAAGAGGGTTTGGGCTTAGCAGCTCCAGAGTTTTTCTTCCTTGTACATTTGTTTAATTGCTTACTGAAGGTATCTAAAATTTTAATTGTAGACATACCCTCTTATCTTGAGAAGTTTTGGCAAACTCTTTTTCCATAAACTTTAAAGTATCTCTGGGATTACAAACTGTAGGAATGATAAAGCTATACCTGGCAGACAGTATGGATAACCACAGGAAACCTGACAGCAGACAAGCATTTGGAAAAATGCTTCGCATCCTCAATAGAACCATGCCAGCATACTAAAGCTGAATTCCTCAGCCCGTCTGCTTTGAGCCATTTTGGATGCAAAGTAATAGAGGGGCCAGGCAGCCAACACCTTTGGGCTAAGGGAATCTGAAAAATAAGAGGGAAAGCTGTTCCGTTAACTGATGCTGGAAAGTGTGTTATGACTGATGCCAAAGCGTGCACATGGAGAGATACAGAGAAAATTGTGCTTTTTAATCCGCGGTCTGCCATAGACCATGAAAATCCTGTCTTCAGGATTTCCCTGTCAGCCACAGCCTAACCAAGAGGAAGACACATTCCCCAGCTGCACAGGTCCTTTCCCTCACAGGTACCCCACTTTCCTCTAAAAGAAACTGAGGAGTGGGGAAGCTGAGTGAAATCAGGTGCTCTTGTGCATGGAGTCAGGATGTGCCAGGACATCGTGTAGCAGCAGAGACTATGAGCTGCACCAAGAAGTATTGGACAGCACAGAAAAACCCCTACTCTAAAGCACAGAGCCAGTAAATGTAGTCACACAGTCACTAAGGGCAGGATGGTCTTTAATTCAACAGATGTCACACAGTGTTCCTTCACCATGGGCTGACCTGAGGCGGTGCTTCCTTTTGAATGTTATCCCCTTTGACTACTGACACAGCCATTGGGATGCAGCCCAATTGGGATTGCCCAATTTGGGATCCAGGGCTCTGAGTGGCAGGATTCCTGGCTGTGGCTACCATTTAAGGCAGTGATTAGAGTTTCTGATGACAAAAAATCCCAAACTCAAACCACAGCAAGTTTATGTCATCTCAGACAGATCTAAACCCTGTGGAGTTACTTCTGATTTGATACTGCACAGAATGGAGGTGAATATGATATTGCATGGAAGCTATATAGTTTTTTGAAACTGTGATATAATGCAGTGATAAAATTCTGCTAGTTCATAAAGAAATTGAGAACTCTAACTTCAGAGTGTGAACTGAGTTGAGCACAGCAACAAAGTATGAATTCACATGAACAAGGAAGGAAAACAAAATATTGAACAGTAATACATGATATGAACAATACTCATCCAGCCCTTTGAATAAGACAGTGGTCTTAAATTCTAGGTTCTCTAGTTACTCTGCTTGAAAGCATAATAATACTATTTTTCTATGACTGTAATATATTTAACCACAGCCACTCCAGTGACGAGACAAGGCCAGTTACTCCCTGCAACCCAAAGCTCTGCAAAAAACAGTCCCAAATTCCTCAGCACAGAACAAACGCTTTAGGCTGTGTGCAACTGGGAGCAGAGTCTGGTCTTTACTGCAGAATTACACATTCCTGCAAAAAAAAAACAAACAAAACAAAACCAAAAACAAAAAGGAAAAAAAGAATAAAAGAAAAAGAAAATGCTCATTGGGCGCTTTGGTTTGGTACAAAGCGACGCTCAGAGCTGTCTGTGTCGCTATCTGTGCCATCCTCCCCGTCCTTCAGCTGAGCCTCACAAACACAAAGCCGTCTGTGCCCTCACTGCTAATAAGCACAAGTTCATGAGGAGGTTGACGACAGAGGAGTACACACAGATCCCAAAGCACAGAATAGAAGGGCAGCATTAATCTCTGCCTGTTACGAAATCAAGAAGTATGCTATGCATGGGAGCTGACAGTGCTAGATGTTAAAATGTCTCTTCCTTGAAAAAGATGGGTTTATAATTTGAGATTTTCTATAGACAGTTTTTAAAAGTTTATTTCCTCATTGACAAAAGCCGACTTTTTTATTGGAAGGAGAGAAAGAAGGGCTGAAGAGAAGCCTACAATACACATTTGAACCAGACGTCAGTAACTGACTAACAGAGAGAAAGCAGACAATTTCTTACTATGTTTCTCCCTGGTCTCTATTCAAACCTCCATAAAAATCAGACAGCACGGCTAAAACACCAGTTTAATAGATGTAAGTATGGCTTGACTGCATGTTAAAGTGGAAATTGTTATACTTTGCAAGAGACACAACTTAATTGGGAGGCTTTACAAAATTGACAGCAAGCTTGAACAAACAACAGGGCAATTTCACTTTGTGTCAATTAGGAATTTAACAACAAAAAAAGCAAATATAAAACTAGACCTATACTTTTATAGAAGCTCAGCCTTCTCTCTCACTAGCACGAAAAGAATAATGAAATGTTTCTGTAGTAAATCAGTGAAGGTTCAAAAAGATCAAGGATTCATAATACCTGCATGGTCCACTGAGCAGGTATGGCTATTTCTCTGCAGCCAAATGCAAGGGAGAACTGAACAACTACTGCAAGCTTTATATCTCTTTATCTTTCTGTCTGGCCTCTGGCAGGCACAGTATTGGAACAGTTTCATCCTAGTATATATTATCTCTGTAGATTATGAATCCTTATTTCTCTGTGAAGGTACTTACAGCAAAGACAGTAAATCTACTACTGGTGGAAATGAGTCTGGAAAGCTAAAAAGGCAAGGAAGGACCTAAACCAGTGCTTATTCTTTAGTTTATGAAGGCATTTATTAAAACCCATTAGGAGCAGGGAGATTCAGTCCATCTTCCTTCTGGCCACATTGGCCCTGGAATGGCTGTAAGCAGGGGCATTAATCAGCCCTTTCTGTCCCAGCTTCTGCTGTTTCCACTGCTGAGGCTCTTGCAGGCTTACACACGTTCCTAACTCCAACCCAGCTCATCCAAGTTATTTCTGTGATGTAAGATCCTCTGGTTTTCGCAGTGATTTACCCCTTACCCTCAAATAGTCCAGCAGTTTCCAACAGTCCAGAGTGTTTCCAAAACAACAAAATTCATTCTGTACAGTGTCTGTACTGTACCTAGACCCAGGCAGTCTTTATCTATGTTAGGCCTTCACTGCCTGGACAAACAGTCAAGTTTTCATTGATAGAAAAGCATGAGAGGACATTTATGCTCATACATCAAAAAGAAAATCTGGAAAAAGAAGCTCTGATAAAAAAAGAAAAAAAAAAAAAAGCATGTCATCAATAGGAAACATGGCAGGTCACTGACACATCTGCTCAGCTGCCTTAGCTGCTAAATGTTTCTCCAAGCAGGCAGGAGCTGTATTGTCTTTCAGCAGCTTTGATTACTTAGTGAGTGTCACAGCCCTCTACAAGACTGTGTGCAAGGCCCAGTGCTTCTCAAGAACACGCAGATGGCACAGCAGGGTAGCAAAAATACTGCAGAGGTTTGTTTCACATTATTTGTTGACTGCTGACTGCATTTTAGTATTTCAAAGAACTGCAGAGCTACTCAAAAAGGAAAGGCTTTACATGCCAGAATAACATCATTTTGGAAAATGACAGTTCTTGCCTACATTTTTCAGCATTCCTCTGCATAACACTGATAGCAAATTAGGTTTTTTTTTTCCCACAAATTGATTATCTTTGATATAACTGGGCAGAGTTGAAGAGCATAAGCCAAAAGTACATTTCAGCACATTTGGTTTTTAAGATGCACCTGTACTGTCTTTATCTGATCTTTATCTTAACTCTCCTCAATGCCTGATACAGATATAAATTCATTTTAGAGGGGGACAATGGAAGGAAATCTCAGTTTATGGTCTCCCCGTCAGCCCATCAACTAGATCACACGGTAGAGCTATTTCATCCCTAACTATTCCTTAGATAAGTTAGCCAGTCAAGAGAGAGCATGGCAAAATAAAGACTCTAAAATAACAGATTAAGCTATAACACTTCAGCCTACCTGCAATTAAAAAAATGGTCAACTTTTAATTTAAATTGACATTTGCCAACATGTCTTTGTATAGGACCTAAATGTGGCATTTTGTTGTTGCACGAAGTGTTGTCCTAGCAGTGGCTGTAGCTGGCTAGACCTGAAAAAAGGAAGAAGAGCCCATCACAATCTTTGACAGAGCTATCATGTGGCTAACTGGGACCACAGTGTAAAATTAATATTGAAGCTCTTTCAGGGACCTATCACTAAGACAATGTGAAAGGGTTTGGAGGACATGAAGAAGTAATGATGAGTGGGAAATAAATTCCTTGCTTCCCTTTGTCATCTTCCAGCTTGTTGAAAGTAAGCATTTGTTCCCAGCTCTCCAGAGGAGAGAAGAGAGCAGGCACACTCAGCAGCAGAGCCCCACTGCAAAGAGAGAAATTGCAAGTGTAAATGGAATGACAGAATGCTGTCTTTAACAGCAGGAGCAGACAGTAGTTCACAAATGGACTAGTGCAGGCAGGCTCACTGCTCACAGAGGAGACAGGAAAGTGAATCACCTGCTCTCTTATCTCTGAACTCTCCACTGAAGGAGCTGCTGATTTCATCTGAGGTTGGGATGTGGAAGCAAACTAACATGGATGCAGTGCCATGGTAAGTTCAACCCCTCAGTCAAAGAAAGAGCAAGGTAACCAAGTGGCACAGGTTCATCCTTATCTGCCACACTAATGGCAGCCAAAAAAAGGCTTGGGGGCAGAGAGGATATTTTTTTAGAGTTATTCATGAGAACTTTGTTTTTTTTCACATTGTAGCCTGCTGAAGGCATACAGGAAACTATAAAAGGGGGAAGAATACAACAGGAAAAGACATCAGTACATCTTTGGTACACAGCTTCCAAAGGATGGCAACTGGGACACAAACTAGATTGATTCTTAAGACATAATCACCTTGAAACAGCTGTAAGAAACCGAAATATTCCTTCTGTTTTTTTAAGAACTGCCTGTCAATACTTTTTCTTGAGGAGATGGGTGAAGAAGAGGACCTCCTATGTCTCAATCTATACCAAATCTTCCGGAAATTTTGGGAATGTATTAAAAAAACAGACAGAACATGAACTAGGGACAGATCTAAGTAAACATAACACAAGAAGAATTCATCAAGTGTACTGGAGCTAAACTTACAGCACTGCAAAGCAGAGGGCAAGGGACAAAGGCACATTCAGTCAGCAGATATTGTGTAACATTTCACGGGGAAGGAGCCCTTCAGAATGAATAGTTTTACTTCTTGGAAGTTATTATGAAGATTTTGAAGCCTTAAATGCCTTTATTCCTCACTGTGTCATGTCTGTGGCACAAACACCCAATCAAGCAAGAGAGAATGAGTCAGGCACCACAACCTGGTGAGACGTGTCGAAGCAGAGCATCAGCCCACTGACACATCACCTGTGTGTATGCAGACACCATCTGAGAGATCAAGGAAAGGAATCCAACCAGCTTTCCCACACAGCAAGGCAATGCTGGCTTATCAGACCTTCTAATCCTATGCTGGCAAAGCAAAGGGGATGGTACAGCCTAGCACTCTCTTTTGTCTTATTTTACTTTTATGATTCGTAAGTAGCATAACAAAAAAAAAAAAAGAAGAAAGATTCTGTTGGCAGCATAACAAAGAAAAATCAGTTCAAATAGTGACTGATGATAGCTTTAA
Organism: Cisticola juncidis; assembly: GCA_013400215.1. Classification (NCBI taxonomy): domain Eukaryota; kingdom Metazoa; phylum Chordata; class Aves; order Passeriformes; family Cisticolidae; genus Cisticola; species Cisticola juncidis. Next base: position 264,808 of record VXBR01009214.1, on the reverse strand, counting down.
GCAGATTTAACTCACAGATATTGCAAGAGAGGGAATTTTAGGTTACAGATGATGTAAAAAGACAGACAGGGAAAACAAGCCTAACCTCCAACCTTTGTTTCATAAGTTATTATCATCACAAATACAAGATTACCACAATGAAATGTTCCATTTTACAGGGTCACATGTTTTGAGTGTCTGGACTGTAAGTTAACTAGATTTATCTTACTGGATTATCATTGATCTAACCTGTAATTAGCATAATTTTCTTCCTTTCCCATGTGTTTCCAACAGACATGCAGAGTATGTTCCATAAGCAGTGTGTTAGTTCACACACTCAATTTAGCATGAAGAGGACTCTGGTGAGTACCACACTGACTTTCCTAATTGCTGTTAACAAAAGCTGGTGAGTTTCCTGTTGAAGAGTAAGAATATGAAGACACACATGAAGATGGGATGCTCTGCTGGTCAGTATCAGCACTTACCCTGATCACAGCTCAAAAAGGGATCGAGAGAAAGAGAGAAAAGTTAACAGAAAGCCCAACTAAACCAGCCCAGAGCTTGCATGAAACTACTGAGTTGACTACATTTTACAGCAGCTGCCCAATGACAAAAGCTTTCCTTGTATGAGTATGAGCATCATTTCCTACTGGAATGGAGTAGTGGAGTGGATAATATCCGTGCAGATCTCAGTTATGATAATGTTTAATAGTCACTGAAAGCTTATGGCTCCAACCTACTGCAGCAGCATCCAGGATCCTTATGACAACATCCAATGGAACAGCCTGCCACCAGAGAGGAAGACCTATAAAGGAGAACTTAATCCCTCACTTAGAAGCCTCTAGCAAAAACTACCAGGAAAGAAAATGAGCAGAATCAAAAGTGAGAACTGATATGGTTACAGTTCTTACAATACTTTGAAACACTTGCCTTACTAAGTAAATGCATTGCTTTCACTTATACATCAGCACTGATTTGGGGTTAAAAATCAATTCTAAAGAGCACAGACCAAGCTTAGATATGTCAATGCAAACTGAACATCAAACCTTGCACTGGGTGGCAGATAAGACCCTTAACAGAACCTTACACTGCTGTGCCCATAGATTTTTCTGTTTTAGTGAAAGACATCACATACCTTTAAAAGTAAGAAGCAACACAGACCTAATCTACCTTTGGATCTGGTCATAGCTAGGTGATCTCCCCCCAGATCATCAGTATATATCCATCCCAAGACATACACACATAAAATGAATGGGTTGTCTACAACAGATTAACATTTAATTAAAGCACAGAAGAAAGTTGAGATGAGAGTAACAGCATAAACTCCTAGTTAACACTGGAAATTAATATTACTAGTTTCAAGCAGGCTCAAACAGACTATATTAGAGTACCTGTTAAAGATTAGTCAAGCATGCTGGGATTTTGTATCACAGCTGCATCCAAATATTTTGCCTTTATACCACAGATTACTCATCTCATTAAAACTGATTTTGGAAGAAACTATGAATGTGTAAGGTTTCCTCCTCAGTGTTGACAGAGAAAATCCCTTTCCCTTTTATTTCAGAAAAAAAAAGTAATTAAGAGTTTGGAGAAAACACAATAACAAAATCTGTTCCTGTGGGCTGATGTCTGCAGCAGCAACAATCTGCATGGGGATTATGCACTGCAAGTACCTAATGAGCACAGAAACCCAATGACAACCTTCCCTTGCCTCAGCAGATGCCTCCTCACAGAAGATCCACCTTTCACTCCTGTCATTTTGGTTGCTAAACAGTGAACTTCAGTTCCTTGTGCAAATGAAGTGTCAATGAAAGAAACTGGAGTATTTTCTGAGGGCAGCAATATTTCAGGACCTGAGTTCCGTGCAGTTCTAGAGGAATCGTTTCTTTTGAAGTTTGTTCAAAAAGATGAAAATTATTTTTTGCACTGACAGAAAGATAAAAACCAGACAGCATTCAGAAAAGGAAACTGTGTTCACCTGTGGCAACAGAAAAATGTTATAGTGACAGATGGAAGAGGCTTAATTCTTAGAGAAACAGATGAGTTTGAAAACAGGGCTAATAATTTTAGGGGACCAAAATTTGACTGCATTGAAGAGACAACTTCTGTAAACTAGAAACATGCAGGTTCCAGCCTCTGTGTCAGGCCTGCTCTGAATCCTATCATTTCACTTTGATTTAAAAAACTGAGAGGTTGCAGTTATAGGGAGAGATTTAAGATGTGCAGAAGTGCATTTTTACCACAATATGGATTCCAGGGATCCTAACCACAAGCAAGTTGTGGATTTACACCAGACAACTTTTTTGATTTGGTACCCATCTCTTAAAAAATAAATTTGCAAAGTGAAAGCAGCTCTGCCAAACAAGTTCATACACATTCTTCTATTTCTTGGTAAGTGAAAACTTTCACTAAAATAGCAGCAGCAGTCTCTGAGCTTAATCATTAACTTTGCCTTACTGAGTAACAGTTTTTATTTATTTATTTGGCAAAAGCCTCAAAGCCAGCACTCACCAAAACTCAAGCTCTTAATGCTTCTGCCACAGTGTAAAGATACTTTCTCCAACTGCAAACTCACCATCCTTTACCCTTTCTGCTCTTTTGCTGACAGATCTTTTTCCTCCTGCTACTCCCACATGAGTATCCCCATTTCTGAGGTCTGACTTGAGCACCATTCATTGCCTTCTTGCTCACTGAGAGTCTTTTGTGCCTTTCAGGTTCTGACCCCATCCCGTGGGCAACACACTCTGGCCCAAGTGTAGGACGGTGTGTCCTGCACCCAAGGAGGGCAGTCACATCCACAGCACTGCCCCTGGCAGCCACTTGTGCTGCAGTAAACAAAGCCAAAGAAAAAGTGCATTCACAGAGCAGAAATCTTTAAAATGCACATAGATCAATTCTGTATAAAAAGTGCTTTTGTCTCCTGCTCAGGAACAGGTTTTTTAATTAACTGAATGGGAGGAGTTGTAAAAAACAGGAACAATGACTGAGTCAGAAGCTCAGTCAGTTCTCAGTAGCTTAACAGGGCTTTAACAAGAGACAGAATAAACTTATTTCATTCAACAGTTAAACATTTTTATCAATGTGTAGAGAGACTTCAGAGCTGAGACTTAGTATCCTGAAAGACTGTCTGTGCATTATAGAGCAGCTTATTGTTTCAAAGCTTGTATCTCATTTGCTTGCTGAATATATATGTAGTTTCTAGCAGAGCCTGTATTTTTTCCTCTTCTCCCCTCTCTGTCAACATAAATTTACTAATTTGAGTACTATTGTACTCAAATTACTGCAGAACCTGTCACTCAAACAAGTTCCCAACATTTGTGTATCTGCAATGGAAAGAAGTAGTTGCTGTTTTTCTATGTGATTAAAAAGACAATTTTCTTTGGAAAGGTACTATCACTTTGTATTGTCAATGCCTGTCAATGCAGACTATAGCTTAGTTTACATATTTACAATGTGTTTAAATTAGAAAGGAATTAAATTTATTAGGAAGGAATTCAATTTATTATAGATCCGACCATCAGCAATCATGACCAAGTTCTGAAAAAAAAAAGTTCACTTTACTTCTGGAACAAATTAAACAACATTTTAAAAACTGAAATGAAGCCAATTTCCAAAGAAACTCTTTAATTACACAATAGGTCTGGTTTATTCATCTGAGGTTTCCTGTCAAGGAGAGGATTCAGCTTTAAGTACATTCAAGCTACAGCTAAAATTACATTAGGGAGAATTTAAAACAAGTGTAGAGCCAAAATAATACATGATCTGAAAATCACCTTGATGAAGTACACATAGGAGTTTATGCTCCAAAAACTCTCATCTGTAATGCTGGAATATCTATCAAGCATACAAAGTAACTTGCAGCAAGCAAACATTTCTAATCTTTTTTGGTTTAGGATCAGCAGTCACGTTTGTATCACCGCCTCAGCTGAGAGGCAGAAGGTGTTTTGGTCCTTGCATTCTGCATGAGCTAAGCCATCTCTGCACTCACTCCCTATGAACACAACAGTTTGTCACATTTGTCTGGTTTCCAGTACAAGAGGACATTGATTCAGCACTGTGCAATTTACCCACGAAGCAGACAAAGCTCTAGATAACAGCTCAAGATGAATGAAGGCAGCTTTTAAGAATGAGCATTTTGGCATATGTTCACAGCATGTGCTGAAGTGTCACCAGGAGAAGAAAAAAAAATAGGGGAAAAAAAGGAAAGAAGAGATGAGCTGAAAAGGTGGGTGAATAGAGATGATGAGTAAGAGCACATTGCTTCAGCACTGCCACTTCATTTAATTTTCACTGCTACTCAAGAAGGCAACAAAGATGATAAATCTAAAATGCAGATATAAGCAAGATATGCATCTGCCTCAGTTCTCTTGAATGCATTCTGTCACACACATCTTGTTTCACTACCTTAACTAAGGAGGGTACCGTCTAAACCTCTCTCTGGCATTTCAATTTACCATAGCTGAATCCAAAAGGTATAAAGAAACAGAATGCCCAGCCAATTTTTCCCTCTTGTAAGATGCCTGCCAGCTTGCTGAGAGCCAAATGAAACCTGTTACTAGAGGCTGCCAGCCTAGCCTAAAACAGCTTGATGGAAAAAAATGCTACAGACTACACATGGGGTGGTTTAATTCCAAAAATGTTTTCAGACCACCACTTGCGGGATTTTGCTTTCTTCATCTAAATGATAATTCACGAGTTAAAGCGCTGTACTAGTGAATATTTTTTGTCTTTGTGTTTCTAGTGAAAACTTCTCTCTGATACGGGGCATCTCCCATTGAAAGGCATTTTTGCACCAATCCTACTTTGTATCCTTTCACTGAAAGGGCTGTGAAGTGCTAATTATCAGGGTGGCTGGCCTCCTGTTTTTGAGTGCACATGGTCTTCCCCAGCTGCTATATTATCATGAGATATATTATTACATACTGATTTCCAAGTATAAAAGCTAACATTAGCAGCTGCAAGTATTCCAGGGAAATTCTGTGCTTTAAATTTCCGCAAAAGAACTTTGTTTGTAAATCAAGGTGATCTTAAATCTGCCTCTGAGATTAGGAAAAATATTATTAAAATTTTCATTAAAAAAAAGAAGTTATTCCTTGAATAATGAAGCTAAATCCACACCAAGTAGTTTGCCTTAGCACAGAGATTTAAAGTTGTAAATATGCCATGGATGGGAAAAATGGATATTAGAGTTTCAGACAATTAGAACTGGTTACTGTAGGTATTTAGAAAGGGAGGCAGATGGTGCTTAGAGACCAGGAAAATTGGGACATCCCAAGCTAAAAGTAACTCAAAACGAAAATCTCATCATAAGATCAGTCTGCTAGAGTTACAAAGTTTTCCCAACAGCTTAATATAAAGTACTACTTCAGCTGAGATTGCTGAACATAGGAAACAGAGAGACAAAGATGCTTGAAAACTCCTGCCTTTGAAATGACATCAATTATGCTCTTTCAAAGCACATTTTTCCTCAAAAAAGTCCAGTCCTTCCTTTTTTCAACTGCATTCCTGCATACCCAGTAAAGCAAAACCCACCAGAACACAAGGGCTTGACAGACACAGTGGCACAGTCATCACTGTGCTGCAGAAGGTCACATGGAGAAGGGTCACCTGCCCCAAGGAAGCAGATCAACACTTCTTTTACCCCTTCATTCTGCCACCTCCTTCTACCATGCCAAGCTGCATTGAGGGGACAATGTCCCTGCCACCAAAACCCTGCCACTGAAAGGGAGGCTCTCAGCTTGGCTAGCAGTAGGTGCAGGGTTCACAGAAAGAAGCTTCAGTGCCTGCCTATAAATCAGTACAAAACACATTTAGTTAAATCATGACACATACTGTGAGTACCTAAGCAAAAGCCAGATACAACCTGGTGTACAATCTTTGTCTTTTTGTCAGCTGGGGGCTCTCTGACTGAGGGCTAGCAAAGTGGGCAATTCACTTTTCCTCCCTGCAGGCACTCTCCAGGCACTGAGCACGTATTATTTTGGCTTCCTCAGCCACCCCTCAAGCTGGAATTGCCCAAGTGGCTGGGAGTCTAAATACCTACAGCAGTTCCCTGATGCCTTACCCTGGCACCATGCCATGCCCCAGTGATGCACCCCTGCCTGCTGCAGGCTCCTCATGGCTGAACAGGCAGCTCATTTGCCAGCTCTAGGAAGACTCAGCTGAGCCAGCTCCCAGAAAGCAGTATGCCAGCTGACACAAGGTTTTCCTTGGACAGCAGTCAGAAAACCACTCTGCACACTTTCCATCTGACCCACATTAAAGGAGCCTTATGGTAGCCAAGCACCATGAAGTGACAAACATCTGCACCATGGGAAAAAGGTGGCTATTTTCATTTTCCAGAGTGGAGAAGATGAGTGGTACATCCAAACAGGATGAAAGCATACAAGTGTCACATCACACACTCCTGCTCTCCTGAGCCAGCATGTCTGACAGCAGTAAGGCAGGCATGGCAGCACCACCCTCCACCCTCAGCAGCACAGGGTGCCTCCCTCCCAGGGACTCCCGGCACACAGACCTTGGTTGCCATCAGGTGTCAGGCTGCTGCTCTGTCCCCACTGTTGTTAAACAGGCAAAGAAATGTTCTTACACATCCATGGGGGCATGTGGGCACACCCTACATGCTTCACTTCCAGGGTTTCTAGAGGAAGTCTGATCTGCAAAGCCTGCACACATCTTCCTGCAGAGCTGAAGGATTAGTGTGGCCCTTTGCTTTTTTATTTACTCACTTTTTCCCTGAAAAACATCATGTCTGCCAATGCCTCTCTGCTCCCCTTCTCCCTCGTCCACAATTAAATCCCACTGAAGAAAAGGAAAACCAAGCAAGAGTATGTTTGAAATTATCTTCTACAATTCTCCTCTAAGAAGTGGCATACTCAGGAATCAGGATGACCCATATTTCATAGTAATCTTATGAAAACATACAGTAAAGAAATCTATGCTACACAAAATTATTTTCTTCTACCATTAAAAAAAGCTTCACATCTAGTATTAATATTTAGAGAAATCAATGTTTAAAAGCATTCTTGCCAGAGTAACAACAGAGGATAAGTTTATCCATGACCACAAAGCACACTAACTCTGACAATCAGTGAAAAAAAGAAGGTTAATTAGTAAATAAATTGAGCCAGATACCAATCCTTCACAACAAAAAAAACCTTACATATACCAGAAATATCAAAACCACACACTTAAGATCTTCATACAAGATTACAGCATGAAGAACTACGGGCTAATCCAGGAACACCAGACAATTTAATTACATTTTCTACTGAAAAAATTAAACCATATGCATAGCTCATCAGATCAAGCTTTCTAACATGTGTCTGGTTTTGATAACCAACATCTGTCTGAAAATGAGATTTTCATTTCCCTTATGAAATCTGATTCTACTTGCATGGTCAAACAAGGAGCATTGATGGAAAGAAGCGAGTGAAAAAGAACAAGTATTGGGTCATCTGATTTAGGCTTTTAGCTGAGAGTTCAGTCTCCAAATACTAAAAATCTTAGAATAAAATAATTCTTTCTTCACAGGTGAAGGCAATAGGGAAATGCAAGAATAATCATTTTTTTTTCCCTCAAAAGATATATCCTAAATAATCTTCATTTTCTTTCTTTACGTCTACAGCTAATAAGGATCTCAGCTGTTATTAAGCAATTTCTCCCACACTGTAGTGTTCTCTCACTAGTTTAGGCTGTCTCCTTGAGAAACCCTTGCAGAAAGACTGCACATGTGCAATGGACAAACAAAGAAATGACACAGTGCTTCTGCTGGATCAGCTCATCTGTCACCTTCATCACCTGTCCCCTGCTGTTCCTGAGCAACACAAAGCACGATGAGCTTTAGAAACCTGCCCACCCTGAGCATCCAGAAATATTCAGTGCTCCAGCTCCTGTCAGCTGAACAATACCTATACAAAGGAGCATCATGGAGGTGGTGATTTAACTCCAAAAAACACTTCCTGTAGGTGTTATTTTACAAAGTAGTAACACCAAAAAAAAAAAAAAAAGTGCTTTTCTGAAGGAAGAACACAAGCCTGCATATTCCATCTGTATTTTACCTTATGCTAGCAATTTGCTTGCCATGTTTTTCAGCAGCCTCCCCTCTTTCTAAAGGATCTTGAAGCTACTCTGGAAACTTTATTTCACTGACTGTACAGACAAATTCTGTATTCAGAAACTTGGTTTAACTTTTCTGTCCCTCATACTGATCTGAAGTTTTAGAGTTCTTTCTTTTTTTTTTTTTTTTTTGCAACAGAATTATTCTGAGATACTTTCCCCGTGCTTTGAAGCCTGCATGGGATGCCTTCAATCACTCAGTGCCACCAACTAGGCTGAGAAAACCCTACATCTTGGTGGGCAGCTGGAGTTCAATCTACTCCTTTGTTTCATTTGAGCTATCAACCTGAATTTATTACATCCCTGGTACAAGCTTAATCTTTCAACCACAGTCAGGACTGCATATATCCAAGATTTAAAAAAAAAACCCAAAAAAAACCCCCAAACAAAAAAAAACCAAACCAAAACAACAACAACAACAACAATAACAACAAAAACCAAAAAAAACCAAACAAAAAAACCCAACCCAAAAACAAAACCAAAAAACCCACAAACTACTCCAAATACAATCCTTGGGGCAGGGTAACTGATTATATATGGTCAAGAAACCGTGAACATGGAAAGCAAATTTTAAATCATTGCTCCACATCCAGCAGGACAGGAAATGCTTGTGTATACACATCTTATATGTTATTTGAAGAAATTTTAAATCACTAGTTATTGTGGGTACAATTTTCTATTTCCACTGCAGACCTGCGAAGCTTCTCAATTAAAAAAACAAAACAAAACACAAGCCTACCTTCAGACTGAACTCAGCATGCTACAAAAGTGTGAACCATTCAACATTCCCAGGAAAAATGATATAGCTAAAAATTAATTCTGCCAACTCTAATTTCAAACCTCTAGGAAGAAATCACAATGAATGTTCACTCATACCATTCACCCACACTTACACTAATAGCCTGTATTTGACTAGAGATTTCCTGTGATGGAAATGCAATACATAGCAGCAGCAAAATATCTTGCCCACATTGCTGTCAATTTAGCAGAAAAAATTAACCTGCATCCTCCTGGTTCAGGAAAAGTTTCATCAATACACATTGGACAGCAGGGTCTGGAGCTGTGAATATGTTCTTTTAATGATTTCCAAGCAGCGTTTGCTCATTACATTACTTAAAATAATAGCCCAACTCTATTAGGGTTGATAGTTTTCTAAAGATTAAATTGCTTTATTTCAGCTTCTATCCAGCAACAGGAGCAGGAAATCACTCTTACACCAGAAGGGGGTTTCTTCTGATGAAGCAATTAACAAGATAATCCAAGATGCTGCAGCATTTGGAGAAGCCAGCTAGCACAAGGGGCACATTGTTAGAAGCCCCCTGCCTTGCAGGGGCACCCTGGCTCCCCTCAGGGCAAGGGTTCAAAGGCTTTATACAAAGCTGTGGAAGGGGCAAGCTGCAATTTACCCTCTGCCCTGTTTTTCTCCTTGCCTGGGGTGCCAGAGCTGATGCCTTGGAGACAGGTTTCAAGGATCAAGTCTCCACCTTGACTTTCTGCACTCTTCTTGACTTGACTTTCCTGAAGGCTGGTGGCAGAGAAGGGGTCGGGGCAGCTTTTCCTTCCCTGTCAGGGCTAGTCTCACAGGACCACACAGTTTAGGATAACACAGAAGGGAGTTTTGTTTCCACTTGGCATCAGAACTGATACCGAGAGTCAAAGGGAGGATCAGCACTGAAGATTCATTTGTATATCAAGGGGAAATCCAGAAGCCATTGAAATTGTTTACAGCAGGTTGAAAGAATAATACGAAGAACAAACATTGTGCTGACAGATATCCAGATGGCTTTTGCAGGCAAATCTCAATGCCTTTAGCCCAGCTAAGGCTCTTTAACATTTACACATCACCTCAGGATTTTATTTCTAAAATTTATTAAGCACCAAATGATGAAGGTTTCAGAGAAATGGGAGTTATCATGCCTTTTCCCACCTCTCCCAACTCTGCTTTGTGACTGAATTGAATTTACATGGCAGAGCAAAATGGTTCAAACAACTGGTACAGATGACAAAGATGGGAATGGGGGAAAAGGTGTAATACACTGGGGAACTAAAGGATGCTGATTACGCAGCCCTGTGGACAGGGCTGTTCTGTGACAGAATTTCAAAGAATTCCTGCAGTTTCGCACTGCCAGAACAGGCTCCAGGAAGTTTGGAAAAGGCAAATCACTTATAAGGTAGGAGAAGGCAGGTCCCTCACCTTGTATCCAAACACTTAAGTCTTCCTACATAGACTCACCTGGCAATTTCTACTGTTATTTGAAATCCCTGTATCTAAGAGGATGATGGCAAAATACAGCAAGAGATGTTTCCCTATCAGACACAAGAGGAAGTCAGGAGTGATATGTCAAGAAGTTGCAGTATCCCACAGGGACTACTCTCCTGAGTGGGAATCAGGCACAAGTATGCAGACTCAAGACAAAGAACCATGAAAGTTGAAGATATTCATCCACTATTCTTGACATCCGATTTGTGTGAAAAAGAAGTTTACCAGGCAACACCTTTATTTCCATGGCTCCCCCATTTTGTGATACCAAAATTCCCTGGGTTCTGTACCAATGCATTCTTGGCCACATCTTTAAGCACTGTTTCATGCACTGGATACAGATGGAGTATAAACACTTAACATTTTTCAGTCTATCAAAAGAAATCATCCCAGTCTGCTGCTAGAGGTAAGAAAGGTGACAAAGTAGCACTGAATCCTTCACCTGCATGAAATGGCAGTAAAAATAAAACAGATTTATAGAATATTTATAATATATTAAATATAATCCTTAATCTGCCTTCAAATCAAAGTGATGTTGAGATTCGCCAGTGTTTAGAGACCCCAAGAGATTTATTTGGGAAAGGTTGGCTCAAACTCAGTTAGATCCTCCTTCTTTGTATTTAGCCAGTTTGGTGACCTGGTAACTATCGAAAACATAAATTTTAATGAGAAAAATATCCAACCACCTCCAGCACACCAAGGTTCCGTAATAGATATTATAAAAGAAAAGAAAAGAAAAAAATAAGGTGTTGTTTCACAGAAGCTGGGGGGAGGGGAGACCTTTTCAGCAGCAGATGAATTCAGTGTTCAGAAGAGGCCTGAATCTTCCACACAGGCAATGTGTTTTGTGTGGTTCCCTGCACAACTGATCTGTTGTTACTTATTCTTTTTTCCCTTCAGTATAGATGGACCCTGTGTAGCAGGGAACAGGGTTTTGGAGAACAGCCCTCATTTTGTTCAGTACAATACAGCCTTCTCAACTCCTAACGCTGCCACTTGAACCCTCAAACCGTACACAGGCGAGAGGAGAACAATTTTGAAACGAATAAAGGAAATAACTGATTTGAGTCTCCTTTGGGTGCAATGTCACATCCCAGCTTAAGGGCTAGTAAAAACTTTTACGGAATGTTTTTCACACCTGGTAGTTCATACAAAGGCTCGCTATGGGTATTTTTCAACTTTCCCAAGAAAAGAGACAGTTGCTATTGTCCTGAACAGATTTCCAATCAGATGTTTGGTGAAGATCAGAGAGGAAAGAAATTACGTGTCTGCTTGGACATGACTAATTGGCATCACTGCAGACTGGTGGATACCTTCATTTATGTAAGGAAAAGATTTTAAGCTTTATCAGTGACATTTTAGATCACAGCCAAGGAACCTTTGCTGATCTACCATGAGTCATCCAGATTAATACTTCCCAGAACAAATTCTGTAGTACTGAAAGAAGTATAAAAGTACCCACAATAATGCAGAAAAAAAGCCTATCACTGGAAGCCATTTTTGGTGAATGCTGATGTTTTTATATCGCAACACCCAAGAACACAATTCACACACTAAATCTGTTCCATGTAGATAAAGGTTAACAGATTTTTATCCATAAAGGCATAGAGACATGCAAGCACAATTCCCAAAAGATGAAAGAATTCCCATTCTCGTAGTTAGAAGTGAAAGGAGTGGGCTGGAGAGGGAAATGACTGTAGTTAAAACTGTCAAGGAGTCTCAAGGAATGAATACGCATTGCCTGACCTGAATCAATTCTAGTTTCACATGGTACAAGAACAGAACATTTATTTCCATAAGAAAAACAAAAAAATAAAGGTGTTTCCATAGCTTTCCTGGGTAAAGTGGCATTTTAATTTCTTTTGAGATAGCGCTTTTTGTAAAATGGTTTGTTTACTATTAAATAGTTCGGAGCACTTCAGGCTGGTAAAGCAGTTGGCTCACTAAAACAATACTGCTCTCAAATATTGTAAAATAAACAGAAAGACACCTTTAATTTCAAAAAAAAACCCAACTGAACATGATCAGCAGGAGACCTCTGTTCATACTTCATTAAACAGGATTAAATTTATTGCTCAGTAAGGAAGTTCAGGATGTCAAATTTTTGCCATTTGGTGCAAAGCTGGACACTGGTGTGCAAAGCAGGTGTGACAGAGTGCAGCGTTGTTCAAGCATGCTAAAGCAAGAACGTCCTGTGAACTCCTCCAGAGCAATAAGGCTTCATTTATTCATTTGGCATCTTAAAGTCATACTTGTCAGCTTCAGTTCTCTGAACCCAAATGCTCCCAAACACAGTACTGGCACTTCATGCACTTGCCCCTGAGGAGAATACATGACTAACCTACCTTTCAAGGATACCTACGCTGAGCTGTGAGACATGGGATTCACTCTTGTACAAAAATCTGCACTGAGAGGTATTGACTTTTATCTTTTATTAGCAACTCTTGGCAACTATCATTATCAGCACTGCAACAAAGAAGTTGTGGAAGACCGAAAAGGAAAAAGAAAGATGGGTGATACTAATGGTTATATCTACCAAGAAACTAAATTCACATAAAATTAGAAAACTATGAAGCTTAGAAATCATGGTCTTTCAGCTACAAATTGGAAACTCTACCCTATTTAGCACAGTGAATCTATTCTATTCCAAGAAATGAGGGGAAAAGAGAGTTGAGGTGAGGATTCAGAGGAAGCTATTTGGCATCCATCCCAGAGAACTGCTAAGCCCTCTCTTTCTACCCTTGTCTGAAGCCCCAACCCACCAGAACATAAAGAAGAGTTTCCAGTGAACCAACTTATGCCCCAGTTAAGGCAGAAATCTGGATCCACACTTTTAAAATAGGAAACAATGAAGCTTAAGGATATCAGGGTCATTACATCTGATAGCAAGAAAGTTTGAGTGTACAGACAGTTTATGGGAGGTGATATGAAAAATAGGCAAAAGGCTGTTTATTCTTAAAAAACCCTAAAATAAAGAGTTTAGTTTCTGCTTTGTGAAAACCACTCAGCTGCATTGTGAAAAACCGTGGATGTTTGGGGTAGCCAAAAAGGCAACCTGGAAGGGTGGGGAAGATTTTGTGGGTGGAAGCAAGAAAACAAAGGTTGAAAAAGAACGAAAACTGTGCACATCAGCACAACTACTCAGATGAACTTGAGTATTCCCAGCTTGGATGCATAAGGGCTTAAACCAGTAGAATCTAGTTTTCACAAGTTCACAGCCATGAGCAGAGAGACCTTCTCTCTCCAGAGAAGGGAAGAGAGGGGGAGGAGAACAAGCAAGTTAGCCAAAGAAGGCCATCTGTTAAGTGAACTTCAGCTATGAACTCAAGACCTGCCCTTACGAGGCTCAAACATTAACAGAAGTGTCCAGAAAACGCCAACAGCTAAGTAGAAAAATTCCTTTTAAAAAACTGTGAAAAAAAAATTAAACATGGAGGTGTCTTATTTTAAAATAAATGCTATAGCCACTTAGCCACAAATTCGATACAAAATAAACCTTATGACCAACTCCAAAGCAAAACATTCTTAGTAATTTCAAAGGTGAATTCTCATCAGTTAGGAATAAGTGAACAGTTAAATGGTAAGTACATGCCAAAATTTCTCCTGGCAGCATTTGTGAAGTTTAGGAAGAACTATTGTGGAGAGATACAAGAAGAAAAGGGAGTGGGACAAAAAGCCTCCCACACATATCCCAGCTCCTAGCAGAAAGGGAGAAAACAGCAAATCTCAACATCAGCTCCAGATTTCAGACAGTAATTCAGAAGGTTGGGACACATGAGAAACAAGATGGCTACAACCTTTACCACTACACTTTGTGGTACACCATCAAACTTCCTTTCCCACAAAAAGAAATGTCACCAGTGTACTGCAGGTGATAAAGACTGGTTCATTCCTCTCCTCATCTTGCTGTCCAACTCTTAAGAGCATCTCATAAAACAAGAGAAACATCAGAATATGATTGTCCATTTTAAAGTAAAGTTCAGTTCTAGAGATTCAGCATGTAGTAATAAGCAGGAAATAAAGGGGAGTGATGTCAGTCCTTACAAGACAAATCTGTAATGTCCTTAATCAGACAGGGACCTCTGGAAGTCATGAACTCCTCAAAGCAAGACTAACTTGACAGGTGGAGCACAGCACCCAGTTCCATCAGGGTTGGAAGGTGTCCAAGGACAGACACTTCATGGCACTCTGGATGATCCTTTCCCAGCTTTAACCACAATGATGGTGACAAAGCTTTTCCTTACATCCAAGTCTAAGTTTCCCTGTTGGACACGGCACACGTTGCTCTTTCATTGGGCCCCTCTATGGGTTTCACTTGTCTTCTCTCAAAACTCCCTGCAGCTGCTGGACACTGTCAGAAAATAACAAATGAAACAATTACTAAAATAAAATTAAAATCAAGAACTGAGGGGAATTCCCTTGATGGTAAATAAACAGTGTCCTCCCTGCTATGAAAAGTATAAAAGTTAAAATATACTTCTCTGATATGAAAATAAATAGAAATACCAATGACCTAAAAAGAACAGGCACAAAGACTGAAAACAACACTTTCAGAGAGAGATTACAAAATGTCAGTCATGGGAAAACCCTCCTTCTACTCCCACCAGAGCTGCTAATCTCCCATTTAATCCTCCCCCTCTCCCTCATTCTGCAAAATAAATTATGAAGCCAGAAGGAGCCAATGTAATCATCTAAGTCTTTATCTCTTTGATAGAACAAGCCAGAGGATTGCACTGAATTATTTCTTTTGAGTAAAGGCTTATGGATTTTTGCCTTTTCCAAAAGGGAAGAAAAAAATTTCCCTGTCAGTCTTGACTGAAATCTTTCCAGAGAAGGAATTTTTACCCTCAAATTAATGTTTTTGTCCTCATGCTGATTGCTCCCATTTTGTTTACTTTTGATTCCAGTTCTGATGTGACTTGGCCTGGAAGGCTCTCCTAGTTTTACCATTACACGGTGTAGTTTCACTGCTTCGATAAGAGAAAACTCTTCAAGACTACGGGTGAATAAAACTAACCTTCCTTCCAAGCCCCCAGAGCTCACAAGTGATATTATTGCCCAGCCCAACATGTTAACCTGACTCTTCTAGGAATCCTGCTTTTCCCCTCATATCTGCTCCATTGTGAAAACTAGAAATAAATGGTATTCTGGCTGCAGTCACATCAGTCCCAAAAGGAGATCTGTATATGCCTCTGTTTCTCAACCCACTGGTTAACATGAGGCCCATTTACCACAGAAATCAGATTAAAAAAATCTCACAGTGGATAATCAAGACCTTTTCAGAAATGATGCTTCTTAACATAGTGATTCTTGATCTTGTAAATGTAACTTACATGCCTTTGTTCCTACATATATCATTTTTGTATCTGTCTATAATGAAATACTGCTTTAATGTACAACAATATTTAACTTTAATTTACTACCCGTGCCTGATCTTTTGTTTCCCAGACATTTAATTCGTTAATAAAAATGCTAAAAACCACATACACATTTGAAAAAGAATGGCTATGAATGGAGTTTTATAATAGCTCAGTTCTTAAATCACAGGAAACAAGAGCAGATGTCCAAAGGTTCTCTCTTCCCTCCCTTCTCTCACTTCCAATGCAGAATTTGTCATATCTAAACCAATTCTGGAAAATATCTGACCTGTTTTTGAAGCTTCTAACATAGGAGATGTCTCAAAGTGTCAAGGCACTTCGAGCCAATGTGTAGCATCCTCACATGCCGAGTTTTTTGGGTTACTTGGAATAACTCATTTAAATCTCCCTTGCTAGGACTCTTCCCTTCAAAGGCTGTATTTTCCAGCTCTTGATTATTCTTGCTGCTGTCATCTGGATTTCCAGTTGCCTGCACTTTTCTTGATATTCGGTGTCAGAAGTGAACATGCTGCTCAGCTCCCGCCTTACCGACAGCCGAGAGAGCAGAACCGTGTCATCCTACAGACCAAGCTCCATCTCAGACACTTCACCCCTCCTCTCTCCTTGAGGCAACAGCATGACACTGGTGACTCATGTTCAGATTTATAAACAGAAGTAAACTATTACTAAATTTGTTTTCCATCCCTAAATATCCAGCTGAAAATAAAATCTTTGATGTCTGTTGCCAGCAATGTGCTTGATGCCTGCCTTTAACCTTTATTCATGCTTTTGTTCTAAAGCGGATTCCATTTCAGCTGTCAAGAATTCTAAAACCGGAACAATCAGGAGCTTGGATGGTTGATTTTCAGACATATCAAAAGACCACTTTCTTAATAAATAATAATAATAATAAAAAAAGCAGAGCAGAGCAGTAGATGCAGAGCATAAACACTTCTTGCTTGAATCTCAATTGTCTGTATGGGTGAAAGGGCATTTAATTTTGTTTGCCCCCAGTCACCTCCAACATACCAAGTCCAAATGGACACTATCTGCTATTTCTTCAGGAGAGAGAAAATCTGTCATTAAAACAAACAACAAAGAAAGAACAGCGTGAAAGAGCTACTGAAGGCAAACACAGTATTTTTAAAAAATCAACTCAAATGTCACACAGAACAGCAAAAGAAACACGTTCTTTATCTGTCCTCTTCTTTAGAACTTCATTCAGATAAAACATCTTGGGGAACTGACCCACAATTAGAAAAAAGAGGCACCAGCAATCATCACTGAGGTAAACAAACAAAATGTTCAGTAGCACAGAGAGATTACTGTCTCTGTAGTAACACTGAATGAGTCTACAAAACCCAGCAAGGGAGCACTCAACCATCTATAACATTCCTGAACTCAGAGAGCTTGTGTTCATCTCAGACACAATCCCCATGTTTTACAAATGTATGTAAATAACATGCACTACAAACTGCACTGCATTACATTTTCACTAAATATATAATGCTTGTATTAAACATCACAATAGTTTTCTAAAAGGGATGCTGGTGTGCAAGAGCAGTGAAATGGCCAGTGGAATTGAGGAAGAGTCAAAAAAAGCATATTAAATACACGAAGCATTGGGTAGGAGATATATCATGCATATGTAAGTGTGTCTTAAGTCTCAATAGTTCCTAATGAAGGAGATAAAAAAACACTATGAAAGAACTGTAAAAGCATTCATTTTGATAAAAAATATTCCTATTTTTTTCTGAATGCTGTTGGACAGACAGATAGTGACAGACAATCTGTTGCTTGAAGCAATTGAATTTATGTCTTCATCACCTAGTAAGGCGTTGTTAAAATCTTCCTCAGGTTCTGACATGGGCTTTGAATTCCTCAAATTAATTAATTAACTCCTTAATTAGTCCAAGAAACAATCAAAAAAAACCCAAAGAAGCTTCTGTTGAAATGTGTTTCTCCTTCTGAAATGTGTCAGGCAAACAAGTTCTATTTTTTTCCCTCCTAAGGAAAGTAGTCACAAGAAGCATTAAGAACACGTAAGAATTTACAGAAATAACTGCTGAAGTAATACCATAAAAGGCAGAAAAGAGCCATACAATTAAGAGCTACAAAATCTGACATTTCCATGGTGCCTCCCAAGTAATGATTAATATTTTCCTTGCCTCATATACCCATACAAGTTCTAGAAGCTGCTACAGGCCTAGCAATATCCTTCTTTCCAGAAAGAGATAAAAATCCCTGGATTCTTCTTTCAACAGGTGTAAACCAGAGCAGCATGAAGGACTTGAAGTGAGCCAGCTCCTGTCCTCTGTAAATGGAGTGCAGAGGCCATCCTTAAACCAGCCTGAATTTCAAAGCTGCTTTCAAGTATTAGCAGCTACACCGTGCAAGTCCTCCAGGTTGTAAAAGAAAACATAATTTAAGCAACAGTTCTGCCTGCCTGGCTCATTACTGAATTGCTAATTAAGGCAGATGTTATTGAATATGTCCAAATCCAGCATTGTGCAACACTCAAATCTGACAGGAAAGGGAAGTACTTTTAAACTTGTAGTAAATATTATTATAACCACACTTATTTGTAATGAAAGATTCTACTGACTTACATGAGACCAACAGACATGAATTGCATTTTCTGTCAATGAACACAGTTCAGCCTTTTCTACAGCTTTGTTTTTCACATTTCACTAAACAGTTTTCTATTAAAATGTAACTTTTCCAGTTTTCCTGATGTGAACCCATTTCAAGCTGTAGAGTGAAACTGACTCAACCACAGCCAACATTTCAAAGTCTTTTATGGAAGCAATGTTATTTTTACCAAGATAAACACTACATAAATTTCCACAACAGTCCTGTCTGGAAACAGCATAGAAAAGTGTTCTGAGTTCTAGAAATATTTCTAGATGTCCAGTGGATGTTTTTTAAATCAAGTGATTAGATCCCTCTGCCCCCTAACCATCAACAACAAGCATCTTTTAGAACTCCTTGCCTCATCTGACTTTTAAGGATGTTGTTTGCTAAACATTACTAAGCGCCTACTACTCCCAATAAAGACTAACAAAAAAACTCTAGAACGCTATACACATGTAAGACATCTTAACACATTTATCTTCTGTCACATGCCTCCCATACAATGCTTATAGTAACTCTAATATTTAGGGTGTGAGGTAAAATGGTGCTAGGATGTTATTTGGAGAAGCAAAATTTTCTTAAAATCACTCTGAGTTCTGTCCTGTTAGAAAACACTATAGTAGGGTTTTTTCACATAGTTAAAGTGCCTCAATTAAAATCTTGCATGTGTGACCTCTTTAATCCAGATTAATCACAGATGGTGAACACATGCACAGTAAAAAAAAACAACATTCACCCAGCTCAGTCTCTGAACCCTTCTTATACTGGTAGCTGGTAAATGATTGCTTTTGAGGAGCTACAGGACAGTTACAAGCTGAGGACTTACAGAAGCCCCCTTCAATCCATTCTCAGTCAAGTAAATGTAAAACTACACAGTAAGCAACCATCTTAAGTCTTCTGAAGGAGGACTGGTGGAGATTAGAGGATAGAAGGCATATGCAGTTAGTGACATATTACAGCACAGAGATACATTAGTCAGGGTTTGTTTGGCTTTTTTGATTGCTTTTTAAAATATTATTAGAATTCCTTCATTAAAAAAGTCTATTTTAACTGTAGAAACCAAAGAATAATGGTTATTTCTAAGAAATTGTCACTGGATTTTCCTACTACAAAATCATTTATCATGGTTCACTTCTAAGATTTGGGAGTACAGACAGCGTCTTTCATGCCTCAAAAACCAGGCTGTCATCAGGCTCCCCTGGAACACAAGAAGTCTGTCTTTCCACTCAGCTAGACCAGGTATTGAAGTGGCTTTGACTCATGTTCAGGTAAGCACTGCTGGCTACTTGTGCAAAGGTCTCCAACACAGCTATGTTCCTTCCCCCTGTGTAACAAGAAAGCCTCCTCTCCTCACCTGCACCTTCCCACAGAATGCAAATTTCCCAGATGCCGAAGAACCAAGAAATGGAACTTGTCTTAGCTGAATGCACCACTTTCCATCCAGGCTGGATGGGGCTTTGAGCAACCTGGTCTAGTGGAAGGTGTCCCTGCCCATGGTGGGAGGGTTGGAACTGGATGGTCTCTAAAGTCCCTTCCAAGCTAAACCACTGCATAAAAAACAGCATGGTGTCCACAGAGTACTAAACTGGGTGCTTTCCACACTGCTATCTGCTAGTAATAACAATACCCAGTCACAGAGAAAAAACAGTGTAAAATCTCACCCTGTAAAGATGTGATTAGAGGCTGAGAACATTTTCTGTTCTACATCAAACTGTTGTTTCCTCCTGCTTCAAGACTCAAATTCTCCATTTATTCTTCCCGCCAAGGACTCCATGTGTCTCATCCCTCCCATGCAGTGCAAAAATAGCTGTTCCTCCCTAAGAGCCATGTGCCTTGAAGTCTGCCTGCCTTTTCCAAATGTATCTTGTGAAATTCCAGCTGGTCTAACAAAAATATTATGCCTCTCTATATAACTTGTTGTCTCAGTGAGACAACATACCTACAAACACTACAGCTACTGCCCCTCTCTGACAGCATTTTCCCTTCCTTCCTCGTCATGTCTTCCATAGAGAAAGAAATAGGACATTCCAGGCTTTAAAACTTTAGCTAAGATGTAATGTCAGAGATTAGACAGATATCCCGAAAGTTGTCAGATATTTAATTTACAGGGAAAAGCCAGAAACTGCTCAGACTGCTTGCCAAAGGCCTTCTTTTCTCTGGTACCTCAAATATCAGCTAGCATTTTGGCACTAGCAAGATGTAGAATCCACAGAAATGTGGGACTGGAAAGTTCCCATGCCTATTAAGTTCAGGTTTCTATCTATCACAGATCATCACAGTAACAGCTCTGTAGTCCACCAAAATTGCCAGTAAATCAACTACCACTGAGGGTCTCATTATGGGCACAGACACAGAGGGATTTTGTACTGCCCTTGCTGCAAGTAGCAAAGGAGGACTATGCTGGAGCAAGTTCAGAGGAGACCAAAAAGGTGATCAGAGGGCTGGAGCACAGGCTGAGAGAGTTGGGAGAAGAGTCTGGGCAGTCCTTAGAGCAGCCTTCCAGCACCTGAAGGAGGCCTGCAAGAGAGCTGGAGAGGGACTTTTTACCAGGGCATGTGTGGTGATAGATAAGGGGGAATGGCTTTAAACTCAAAGACAGAAGGTTTAGATTAGATTTTAGGAATAAATTTGTTCCTGTGAGGGTGGTGCGACCCTGGAATAGGTTGCCCAGAGAATCCCTGGAAGTGTTAAAGGTTAGCCTGGATGGGGCTCTGGTCTAGTGGAAGATGTCCCTGCCCATGGCAGCAGGGTTCGAGCTAGAGGATCTTTAAAGTCCCTTCCATGGTTCTGTGATGCAGCTCTCTGATGTAGCCTCAGCAGAAAAGTGGCTCAGGTTTATACACACAGCCTATAAAAGTATAGGCCTCCATCTTCTCCCAAGCAACCCATTCACATCCCAAGGAAGACAGCATGCTCCCTGCAGAGCCAGGCTGGCTTCTCAGCCCCCTGTGGTGCCTTTTGGAAAAGGCAGCTGTAGCTCCAAGTAGGGTCTCTACCACTGCTACCAAGCAAAAGTCACTCCAGTAAGATTTTAATCCTGAACTCCCTCCCCATCTAGAACTAAGCCAAGTACTAGTAATCTGTCAGCATTTGTAAGTCTTGGACCTGTGCCTAAGGCTGAGTTTCTGCTCTGAGCACAGAAGGTCAAAACCACCTCAAAGGACAGAGTGGCCACTCATCAAAAGCTAGTTTTCCTGTTAATACACACTATGGGGAGTATTCCTCAGTTTTGGCTCATCTGTGCAGGATTTACAGCCTCTGAATGTGAACTGATGCATCAAAGATAAGTTAGGAGCTTCTAGTTTCAATTCAGACAGAGGACAAGCAGAGACTTTAAACTTCAATCGGATGCTTTCATCAGTCTACTTACATTTATTCATCCATGCAAAACTGTCAGGCAGCTTTTTCATTTGCTGCAGGACACCATAATTACCCATAAACCTTAAGTCCTTATATAGATTTTAATTAAATATGTTTACAAACTGCTTTATAAGATTACAGACAACATCTGAATCTCCAGGAAAGCCCTTAGGAAGCATTTAGTAAAGTAAGAGAATTCACAAACAAAAACACACCTGGAAAAAGCCAGATAACTGAAAGTTTTGGCAGGCTCCCAACAATTCTTTTACTGGTAGCAATCAACATCTACTACAGACTCTGATTTGCTATCTACTACTTTTAAAATAATGGGGCAAATCCATTAGCCTCAAATACCATGTTAAGCAAAACCTTCAAGTTTCCAGGAAAACTGTGCTAGGAAATCTGCCCTTCTCCATTCTTGTCGCTATTGAAAGTTTATGCTTCAGAGTAATAATGTGACAAAATCAAGCACTTGGTAGTTATAGTTATTCTTGATTACTCCAGAGGTAATATGCAAATTAATCAAATTTAACGAGGTACAGTGTCATCAAAATCAGCTAGGCATAACTGAGTCAATATGCAATCAAGAGTCTTCATAAACAGAAGTTTCATCATCTAAGTTAGACCAGATTGTCCTTTGATGTAAGCACACATCAGCCTGAGAAGGAACTACAGTTTTTATGTATAAAATAACCTACAGAGCAGCAAGCTCTGCACATCCTACTCATCCACTAGGGAAGAATTAGACTAGCAGAGAACTGACAGCAATCAATATATTTAGTAACCAAAGCTCAGTTCTGTCCTCCTACTCTGCTGCGCTTCCTGTTCCTCCCATCCCATGAAAGATGTCATCATTCAGTATTGCCAGGCTTGCTCCATCACTGCTTCCACTCTGTTTTCATTCAGGTTCTTACTCCTATACACCACTGAAGTACACCTTTGCAGAAGATTTCCAGGTCTGTGCAGCACCAAGTAGCTCACACCTATAATAGCAGAACATGGTGAGGAGCACCACACACTTGTCTTTTACTTGGCTTGACAAATAGTTGATGATCATCATGTTACTTAAAAGAGAAAGTATTTTTTTCAGGTATGTTTAATCAGTGAGGCATGACCCTTAATTTTTGCTTTGCATTTGATTTTCTACCACTTGCCTTATATTTTGCTACAGCGGCTTAGAGAAGTTATGTTAAGTGTACACACAGTTCATACACAAGAGATATCTGAGGAAAGAGAAAGACTTCCAAATTTGTTAACCCTGCAGTAATGGCTTTGAATATTTTATTGACTACACTTAGTGCAGTTGTGAAAAGCTAGGAGTTTTTCTATTGTTGTTGTTATTCAGCTTATATTGGCCAGAGAAATATCAGGATCTTTACAGAAAAAAAAAAAATCAAATGGTCAAAGATATAACATTAAAAGAGAACCCTGAACAACTTCAGCAGCAGGTAAGTGGTCCAACCTCCTCAGTGAAGTTACAATGACTGTCTCCAACTACACAAGCCTGCATGAATTTGCTGTACAAAAATAGCCTCCAGGGCAGTCCTGTTTTTAAACTTTCAACTGTTAGGTAAAAGCTGAAAACAAGAAGCAGCATTGTGTCACCACCACTTTGTTAGTTCACCAATGACCAGCTAGCAGGTGGTCCCACAGAGCATAACCTAAAGGCTTTCTGCTGGAACCGAACACCTCTAGGAACCAGTTAACTTGGCAAGATTTGTGAAGAGTAGCAGTGAATGAATGAATGAACTCTTAAGACACTCAGTTCCACATAAGCATAATTAATGTATCCAACTATGATGCATAAGACCGACATTATCTTGGAAAAACTCCAGGGGTCACAGGCACGATACAGGGATGGAAGCTACAGAAGGAGCTACTGTATTTGCTTAATAAATCTACTGCAGAGACTGCTGTCAGTGGATTTTGTTCCAAGGAACTACACAAACAAAACAGCCTTTACAGACAGAACAGAGGGAAGGGGCGGGAGAGAGGCGAGAAGGATTCAATCTCATGATCTCTAACAGTGCTCAACAGCTGAAACAGTCATGGACAATGTCTGTGGAACTCATGAATTTTCTGAGTTATTGAGACAAATCTCAATTTCACAACCTGAAGGAGAAAAGAACCACTTCTTCAAGAAACCAGGAAATGTCACAGTTTGTCATTTCAAGATGAGGTTGCATTTAAACAGACAACTTTTTTGTTGAGCCATTTGCAGTCTTTTAAACATTTTTCAGCATTTTCCAAGATGAGAGTCATTCCCGTATTGTCTACAATCGCTTTTCTACTAAAATAAAGGAATAAAATTGTATACAATCTGCTTTCCTATAAGACTACTGCAGAACTCTAAATATACATTGAAGTCTGATTTTTCACATTACCTTCTCAAACCACTTTAGTTTAGCTAACAGGCTTTAATTGTACTGTCTTTATATGGAATGATAAAAGTTATGAATAAAAAAAAGATGTCTTTAGAAGAAATTCTCCTAAATTTAAGGCTGTACACACTGCAAGTGTAAGGATGTCTTAAAATTACACAAAAACAATGTTTTCTCATTCAGATTTAGGAATATGAAAAATGCCAAAGGATAATCAATTCTTTTTATATACTTCAGCTACATTGCTTTGCAATTAAATGTAATTAATATACCCCAAAGGCTGGTACTTTCATATCAGACTGTCTGGACAGTAATCACAGAAACAGAGCATTAGGTAAGATATTTATGTAGGGTAGTACTGACTCTTTCAAAGTTGTCCTGAGAAGACATTTTAGACAGGAGTCTCAGATGATTCAGTAGACAGCAAAATTCCCTGTACTGCCAATTATTAATTAGAGCTTATTCTAGAGAATTAAACTCAGATACAAGTGTCTCTTGTTACTCAGAAACTCCTTGCAACTGGGCCTTGGCATGTGATTTGGAGCTCATCACCTTCAAACAGGCTTAATTATTTTGCAGAAGTATTTTTTTTTCTTCCACTTACTGCTGGTAAGGAAGCTTGGTATTACTACCCCATTATTCTTCTGTTTGTAATAAGAACTTGGCCTTTAGAAAGAACAATGTGTAACTCTGAATTGCTATCAGGCACTAAAAAAGGGTGGCAGCAGTAATTAGGTATCACAGTTTCGGACAGATAGGTAGACAGACGTGTGTGTACATTAGGATATGTCTGAGCATATAAATATATATGCAGACAATAGATATGTGTAGATGTGTGTGTGTACATTTGCATTTGTATGAGCATATGAGTATATACATGGACAATAGATATATACACATAAATTTTAAAATGTGGACCTTACCTATCAAATCCCTGCAAAAAACAAAACTAAAAATCCCACTTCATCAACTCTTAATCTCACACCTTCCTTCCTCCAGCTTTCCCTTTTCCACATCTACCACAATACATTTAAAGCATCTGTAGATGTCAGAAGAGATGTCAGAATAACACATTCCTCTCTCCTTCAACACATAACCCTGACACACTTCACTGCAGAAAGCTAGTGAAACAGGCTCCAAATATTTTATTCTGCAGCTGGTCTTTAAGCCCTAATAACCAAGGGAGGCTGAAGTCACTCTCTAATCTCCTAATGTGTAAGAATCAACAGAGCTCCCCTTTGAGCAGCCAGCCTACGCTGGAGCACAGAACAGATTGTGTCAAGTGACAGCTGCTTTCTGGCAGAACATGCAGGCTCCCTACCAAGAAAGGGAGGCAGGAAGCATCACTCAGCTGAGGAAGAGGTTGCCAGATTAAAAAAAAAATCATAAAAAAGGAAAGTCATACAGCCATTTGAAGAAGATCAATGCAGCTCTAAGAGTTGCCTGCATATACCCTGAACGTATATACTCTGTTGCTATCTCCTCTTCACCTCTCCTCTGTTACTTGCCTTTAGCAGGAAGAAAGTTTCCCACCACAAGGGTGATTTGCCTATGTATCTGAATGGTGCTTCAGGTATTACAGCTGCTCTACAGAGAGAAATAATAAAGGACTGTCAAGCTCTCTAACTGGTTAAACCAAGTTTGAAATTGAACATGTCATACAGATACTCACTTTTCTTCAGAAAAGAATTAGATGTAAGAAAATGAGCTGCAGACTGGTGATTGATCATGGGTGTTACTGTGTGCATATACACATGGACAAACACCTGGAAACACATTTCTTGCTCCTGTGTCAGCATGCAAGACCAAGGCATGGAATAAAAAACGGTTTCATGACTCCATGTTCAGACCAGCTTGTGCAAGTATTATTTTAATTTCAAAATATCCACTAAATACAACTTAAGACCAGTCACAGCTCAGTTCAAGTAAGAAGTTTCTGAAATTACAGTAGCTTTTTTTCTGGGTGCCTACAATGTTCTGCACCACAAAGATTTTTTTTTAAATGATACATTTTTGAAAACAAGTTGTAAGAAATACACATTTGTACTTCTGGATGTATTACCTACCAAGATGAAAGGAAAAAAATTCAGCCAAAGCACATTTCCCACCTCTGTTGAAGAAATAGAAACAAAAAAAACCCTCCCCAATAAAATCTTGGCAACAAAGCAATTGTTTTTTTTAGAGGGCTATTTAAATATTAGGGCTGCAACACTTGACAAATTTTCATTCATGTCCCTTAGCTGTATGATTTAAGCCCTTGTTAGCTTGATTTCAGTCCTGCTCAAAACCTTTGTCAGTACATTAGACAATACAGTGGGTGAACAACAAACTGCTTTGTCCAATCCACATTTATGTGTAAGCAATCAAGATACAGAACATACAAAGGGATTTTACCAGTTAGTTTCAGCAGGATGAAGAACAGACTAGAACAGGCTATGGAATTAAGCACTTTCAGAGGAAATGCACCACATAGATTCACAAATCAAATCCATAACCTTTGCATTATTAGCACCATGCTCTAACTAACTGAACTAGGCTGCTTGTTCTTTTGAAAGGTCATATAAATCAGACCCAAGAAGGTTCTAATACTATATGGTCAGTGAAGAATGTTAAACTGCTGACTGCAATCTTGCAAGAACTCAAAAATGGCAAATGGGTGTAACGTAAATACACCAGACATTAACAATTCAGTTTGTGCATGAAAGAGAAGTCCCAGCCCCTAAGAATAAACATACCTACAAACTGATCTGATAATGGGAAGAGTTTTGCAATACAAGGTAATACTAATAAAACAGGAAAGATGCTTACAAAATCTGTTCTTGCAAGAGTCCTGATGACATCATGAATTTAAGAGATTATAAATGATTGTCTTTACTACTTCCTCTAGTGCTTTACATTCTGTTTACCAAACAGAAATAGCATGCAAGAAGCCTGTAGCAGGTGTTCCACTTCGCTGTGCTGCAGCAGTGCCCCACTTGGTCACCACAGGCCACACGCCAGCAGTGGGGCACCTCTGCAGAGCCCTCGGAGGACAGCTCCAGAGCTGAGCATAGCTGGGACACGTGAACGGATTCAGGACCTAGTGCTACGTAACCAAAAGCTGCTGCTGCTGCTCCTTCTGAAATGGCTGGGCAGATATTTTCCATTGGAATTACATGATGCTCTTCTAGTTTTGCATCTGTGTTCACGAATACACTGCGACTCAGTGCCAAATTGCAACTGTTCTCACAAATATTCCTTTCTAGCCAGAGACCAAGTACTTTTAAAGCTGGTCTCTGGTCAGGATCAGGCTAGTTCAGTTACTATTCTTAATTCTGGGTCTCTATTACACAAGCCCACACAAATACTTCAGCACAGAGCCAGGAATTCCCCTTCATTTTCCATCACCTCAGCCTGTAGCATCTGGTAAATAAAAATACAGAGTCTCTTGTCTAAGAGGAGCAGTTTATCTAGACATGGGTTATAACATTTTCTTGCTGTGTGTCTATCCTGTGGAACTTTAGTCTCATCCACCTTCCTGTTTCACTTGGGAAGTTCTCCTTTTCTCCTGGCAGGGCCTAAACGTTGAGATGCCTCAGAACACAATTTTGAACAGCATCTTCACAGCCAAGAATGCAGCTCTTCTCACAAAGAACCACGGGAATAGCCCCACTGTCTTGTCCTTGCAAGACTACACCAATAAGTAGCCTCTTACTGGAAGGTTTACAGAACTTAAAAACCATAGAAAACCTAGTGCCACCATTCTGGACCTGAGAAGAATTTATTCTAACACAAAGCACCCTTTAAGACCATACAGTTACAGTAACTTTAAGAAATCAATAATGGCTTTTGTCAAATAAGCTGCCGGTCTTGCTAACTGCACAGTGAAACAGGGAAATGTTTAGGGATTTTTAAAAGGCTAAAATCTACTCTCACATTAACAGCTATTCAAAAATATCATTACAAATTTCTCATAGTCAATTACAGCATAAAGGTATTTTTTCCACTACTGTTTTTCACAGATCTCAAGATCATAAAGCTGTTACTCAAAACTTAAATGCTAAGGTATTGAACTTGAAGGACAGTGGTGCTTAACAGATGAACATGTATCTCTGAATGACTGCAAAACAAGAGGGAGAGAACAGTCTAAAAGTGACTTTGCTATATTTAGGAATAGCACAATCAATACAATACAACATCAACTCCACAAATATAACTCGGGTTACTCGCCAGTGCCTGGAGCCAGTACATCTGCAGAGGAAAAAAAACCCAAATAATTAAATAAATAAACAGTTAAATCAGTCTGATAACATAAGGGGAAAGAGTCCAGTAAAAGAATTTGCCAGGCACAGAAGAAATGCTTTTTTCATTTGGGGGAATTTACCAAACCTCTACACGAGTTTAGCAATCTCTTAGTTGTTCTTCACATGTTTACTTTGATTTTGCTTTAGTTACTGTGAGACTGTTAAGCAGCTAAAAACATAAGGGTGATACCACTCACAGGCACAAAGTAACAGGAAAAAAACCTCAGTGGTAATCTAACAACCTCTATTGACAAAATAACTGACTTTGCAGCTCAGAGGGAAATGTTGCATTATAAACTGGATGCAATCAAATCTCTGGTGGGTTTGTAAATCATTGCTAAGAATAATCTGTCTGGTTGTTTACACTATTTAAAAGAATACTGGTGTCGACACCCAAAGTTTGATTTCCATGTTGGCCTGAACTTTCTTCTGTAACTGTTTGCAGACAAATTTTTGTCATCTCTATTAGTCAGACCTTCTGTAATAGTCAGACACTAAAGTTAAAAGGTCTCTACAAATCATAAGTGCTAACTCCCATGCAGAAAAGGAAGAAAGAAAACATCTACCACTGGACTGAAAGACATCAATGAAAACAGTACTTGTGAAAAAAAAAGCTGTGGGGTTTTACATTTACTATGTTACTGATTTCTGCATGGTATACATTCTATTTATGATGAAATATCCTACAAAAGTACATGGCCATGAAAACAAAGAGATTTGACTACTACAGTCTGGATGCGCGTGGCTTGTTTTTTGTTCGTGTTCTTTTTCAAACTAAAAAGTTAACATATAATATTAACCCCTACAAACTAGTTTTAATGTTTGCAATTTTATCCACTGGAAGGAAAGAGAGGAAACAACAGTTGAAAGCATCTGTTTCCAAATGTTTGATTGGCTATGGTTCAAAGAGTCTGCAGTCCAACATTTCAAGAAGAGGTGCTCTCATTAAATAATACAAATCCTTTGTGTATGATCTTGCACTTGCTCTTTTCAGCGGAAACCACATTTATATTGTTCACTCCTCAGTGTTTCTGAGTCACAACAGCCAAGAGTAAGGAACTTAAACGGTGCTCCCAAAATGTAACACTCATAAATCCATTGCTGTGAGTGGTTGGGAGTGACTAATTCAGTACATTTAAAATTAGTAATTGTACTTACATGTTCCAAGTTTGTAAGGGCACATTTTTTTGTTGCTGCCATTACATATAAACTACATTTCATACAAAATCAGCTAAACGAATATATGCACCCTCTTATCTGCATTATCTCCATTCATCCCTGGGCATTAAACTGATACTGCTATAATTTACTTCTGTATATAGATGGGTGTTCTTTTATACCCACTGGATCAAGCTCCAGTGTCTAAGGCAAAAGACTTTTGAACCTTAGTCGTCCCTGAGTAAGATTTGGAAACCTTGCCATTTGTAGCCTCCATCTCCTCTCATTGAGGTGCACCCACAGATCCAGGGCATTGTGTTCAAATAATCAAAAGCCATCCACATTACTTCCTTATATTTCTCACTTTTTGAACCATAGTAGGATGAGCAGAATACCAGAGAGAGAATCCAAGTATTTTCAAGTACTCAGAAGCAGGCTCTTCTCAAGAGCCCTTATTAGTAATCCAGCTCTGCTCTCATTGAAATTACTGGGACTTTTATCACTGTCTTGAAAAAAGAGAAAGATAAAAAATAAATCAGTGGCTCAACTAAGGAAATGTTACATACATCCACAAAAGTTTTCCTGAGAGGCCAGTGAAGAGTTTCATCTTATCCTTGCCTGATGCTGTTTGCTTTTCCAAACATTACCCAAAAGTTCTGACATCACCCATGTGCCATAGCCACTTCCTTCTAATGGCAGAGAAAGAAGAATTTTTCCTCCAGCGAGGAATTACCAAGGGAAACAACCTGATGAGCATTTCAAATGAAGACAATATTTGGTGAAGAATTACCTGATGAGGGTTACTAAGCCCTAGAATAATAAAATCAATCACTCAAGACAAATGTCAGAGTTATAGCATTTGTTAATTTTAAGCATAATTAACTTGTGAAACTCATCTGGCCAAAGAAGCCATGATACAATGTGCTGTAGCATGCAACAACACGGACTTGTGGCTGTGTACCTTAAGCAGAGCCTAAATGTACAAAGACAACACACAGAGTTATTTTTAAATCTATTTCAGAGAAACTGTCTGAGGACATAGGTAAGAGGATGCCTGTATTCATTTTAATGGTTCCTCACATGTAAGAACAAACTTTTAAAACGGTTTTGTTTATTTGTTTAGTACAGAGAATTCCTACAAGGGAGACTAATATTTATAACAATGCTAGTCAAAGTATTCAGTCTCTATTCCCAAGACCATCCCTCCAACTGAGGAAAGCAAGAAACAAAAAGCCCCATCTGCCAAAACCAGCCCAAATTGTTTCTATTGTTGATTTATTTTGAAGTCAATGATAACTGAAGCCTTGGGCAAATGCTTACCAACCAGGTCCCTCATTTTAGTTTTCCAAATAGCTATCCAAACAAGGTTTTGAGCTTTATAAACAACTAAGCCCTTACAAAGAGTACGTTTTAATCTGATCCAACTAAATTATGAACAAGATCAAGTACTACCCAAGTGCTGCCTTTCAAAATGCAACAGCTGAAACTTTTGATTCAGATTTGGATGAGCAGGGCTTACTGCTGCTCAAGGGGAGGCCCCAGGCAGTAAAGTAAGTTTATTTTCTCCTCCACTTTATTTTATAAATGCATCTAAGCATCAGACCAGCAACTATGGAAAGAGAATCAATACTCATCATCACCACAAACAATGCAAACACTAGAAATATGCACATAAATCACACATATAGCCTCTATGTCACAGGCCCTTCAAAGTGAGGGTCTCTGTTTACATACAGTACAACTCTCATCCATAAGACAGCTTATGAGCACAACAGGCATTTAGAGCTGAAAATGTTCTTGCCCTGAAAAAGTAGCCTTGTATTAAGCAAGGCATCAGATAACTCTGCTAGTGATCTGGGCAGAGCAATCCTCTCAGAAGCATTCATATAGTGGCTTGGTTTTCAAAACTTGGGGAAGAGAAATTTAACTTTCGTAGCCCTTAAACACATCCTAAGTTTCTAATTCTAGGACTTTACCTTCCTTCCCCACTCCCTTAAGAGCTTTTTCTGAAATGGAAAGTGTGGAATTCAAACTTCTGTTGCAGAACCTTTCTAATGGAAACACCAGGTTCCTTGCACACTCACTCAGATGTATACAAGTGATGGCAACGTCACAGAGGAATTTCACATCATCACATAGTTCTTTCACCATCTCCCTCAAACACATCAGTTAACTTTATTCTGTGCTCTCAAAATTTGTGACATTAGAGACCTGAAGCTAAACGAAATACTGAAATATATTCAAGTACTGTAATATTGTTGAAGACTGCACATGAAAGAATTCTTCTGGGTATTTTTGGAGAACCAGAGATGGAAAGTGCAAAAGCCTGATTTTGAGTTGCATTAAATTTTCTTTACCCTTTTACAGATGAATTTAAGACAATGTAAATAAGCTAGATACCTTATGAGTTTACTCCCAGATAGGAAACTCTCAACTACTTACTGTACAGGACAGGGCAGGACATATCTTATTGATCCTATTTAATTCACCATGCTATAGGAGTGTACACACCCTTTACTCTTTACAATGCAAAACCTAGATTAAAAAAAAAAATGAAATCCTGCCATGAGCATCCCAACAACTAAGAACACAGTTTAGCTCAGCGACATTGGTAAAATTAGCTAGGCAATTTTGCTACATTGCTTTCTTAGTGACTTGCCTGTAAGAGCACACATTCCTCAAAATATTTTACGTTCCCCCCCACCCCCAAGAAGTTCAACCCACCCACACTGAATGATTTTTTTACTGCTTACACACAAAGAAGTATCTGGGAGTAGTCTGCTNAGAGAGAGAGAGCGAGAGAGAGAGGCTATTACTCACACCTTGCTATGATAATATGACTTGGCAAATACAGAGGGTCAAATGCCTCTGCTCTCCCCCGTTCCATACTGTGCTGCTATAATCGGTCACCAGCAATGTGACACAGAAAAGGTTTGTATGTTCACACTCAGCTGGCATACGTCCAGGCAAGCCTGGAGAGGGAGAGCTTCCCAAGAGTCCCTGCTAGACACTCAGAGTTGGAAGAAAGCCTGCAAGGCTGAAGATTAACAGTCTACAAAAAGACCTCCAACACCCAGACTGTGCTGGCCAGCTGAAAAGCTCATCCCCAGATTTCGAAGCAGCCTGTCAGACACCAGACCTGGCAGTGCCTGAGGCCAGCAGCACAGCTCTGTTCCCAGGCTGCTTAGATAACAACTGTGCAGCCAAGAGATGGACTGGGAGAAGTTATTTTAAGTTGCAATTACGAGTTCATACGTTATCAAAAGAGCCGGATGAACACAGTCATTGCTGCTAATAGCTTCCTTTTCTCTTCTGAAACAGCCACAAGGATTTTAGTCACGCCAACTAAAGACAAAGTAAATAGCACCAGATGAAGGGCTAGGTGCACACTCTGCTGTTACCACCCCAGTGAAGTCTAGTACCTCCCTTTTTTTCAGGCAGTCCTACTGAAACAGGTCTAAAACACATCTCTCTTTTTTTCTTGTAGGAGTACTTAACCAACCTCTTTCCTACAGAGGACCCAACAAACCCACCGTGTAGTGGCAGTGCTCAAGATAAAGGACTGCACAAGCAGCCCTCACTCTTCAGCTGAGGGCTGGGTAGGCACAAATGCACATGGAGGGCAGCAAAGTACTTTGCACTTTCAAAGCAATCACTGAGCAGCCGAGAAAAGTGTTAGAAATCACAGCAAGAAGGAAAAGCAGTGCTACTGCACAAGAGGTAAGGCTGAACTTCAGAAGGGGTTAGCAGACAAGAGGATGGAGAATGAAGTATTCTCCCTGTGCTACACACAAACTAATTCCAACATGAGGACAAACACTAACGTCGGAGCCAAGATTAAAAGGCATTGCCACAGCACAGAATATTCTTCAGCAGGCAAGGTTAAGTGTTGAAGGACAGCCTGACCTTGCCACAAGTTCATCTGAAGTTATAAGGCTGAATGAGTAAGCTGGGCATAAATAAGTTTTTACTTGCATGAATCCTTATACAGCTATACCTTGGCAATGAATTTCTCTCAGAACAGTCACACAGCCATTACTAACAGCAGAGACTGATCATCATAAATTTTATGCTCCCATACTGGTGGCACCCAGGGTTTAGAAACAATGGTCCCATCAATCCAAACCCACTACTGGCTACCAAATATAGTATTTTCTGAAAAGTATTTACTGAAATTAATTTTAATAGGATTTTATAGACCAGCTGCAATGATTTACTACATCCTTTCAGACTACTGTGACTTTCAGAAGTCAGACATTATGTTACTTTGTTTTATTTATCCCTGAAAATTTCATATGCTCTAAAAAGGTACATACGGTACCCAGCTACCACTGAGAGGTACAGAACTGTGTGCTTTCCAGTTTTCTAAACCAGGTTCTGGAATACTTTCTTATAGCTTTGGTGACAAATTGTTGCAGAAGGTACAGTGAAGTTTTGTCTTTCTCTAATAGTTACATTACGATGATTCCCAACCCCTTCCTGAAAGGAAGCTCACCAAAAAGTTGCAGGATTTTAGTATTTTTTTTTTTCTATCTGGCAAGAAGATGCTGCTCTAAGGCTGTGCCACACACAAACTGGATGAGCAGCCAACTGCTGAGTGGGAGGCTCATTAAAAAAGGCCATTTGCTTGCCATATGTCTCTTTCTTCTAGACAGACTAATTCTAGTCATTAGAATTTTAACCAGAAATGCAGATTAGCAAAGCAACTTTTTGCTAAAATGGCACCAGAAATTTTCCTAAGCAGAGTATTGAGAGCTACTTGGTGCTTAGAGCAAATTACCAGTTTGACAGGGGAGCCCCAGTCCCAAAGCGGGGTTGGCAGAACGCCTCATCCTTGCAAGGCTGGTGTTTCCTGACCTCCCAGTGGGGAGCCTTTGTTCCTCCATCTCTTCCTCCTGTTGCCATCCACCACCACCCATGCTGCTGCTGCTACTGTCCTCTACTTCCCCTCCACCATCATTTCCCCCATTTTAGGCTCAGATAAAGCAGTTTTTCAGATAGGAATATATGCATACTAGATATTATTATAAATGTCACTCTCTTCTATTTACATGCTGTACTAAGACACTACTAGTCTGAACTCAGATTCAGGTTTTCTGCTGATTTTATTTAGAAAGTTTGTCTAAATTCACGTGTTATGTTTCTATAGCAACTCTCCTCTTGGATGGTTCAACAGCACTGCATAGAAAAAATCTGATACCACAAACAGTTACAAGTACTGCCCATTTCCCCCATCCAAAGTCCCACAGTGTCTAGTGAAGCCTGAGGCTGATTTAGTATCGTACAACAACTTCATTCCTACTCAGAGCATTTCTTATCACACACCCCAGGGCATGCTTTAGCTCTTCTACACTGGGTCTGAGGGACACATCCTTCCCAGCAGTTGGTTCTGGGTTTCTAAGCCATATTTGTAAGAATCTCTCAACTCAGATCCATTAATCTAATGCAGCACTACTTTGGTTTTTTTCTATTTTCAGCAATGCCATTTGTGGAACCAGTATCTTAGTTCTCCCACATACTTTGAGCCTAGTAAGTAATTTAGCAGAGACATAGCAGCTAAAGAACTGGATTATTCAAATGACCCTGCCCATCCATCTCACCCGTTTCATTTTTCCCATCAAGCTTCATAGTGATCCCACTTGGCCTACACAGACACTACTTTTTGTGTCTGGAAATGCAGCATTTTATCAGAGACTTTCCTCAGTCAGTACTTTTTGCTGAATGCTTTCTCCTCCACAGACACACACCTCACACTTGCCTATGCCCAAAAGGTTATAAATAATTTAAAAAATTAAATAAAGTACACAAATCAATTATTCTGGCAGAACACAATGTAGGCACTTCCCATCATTTTGAGGAAGACCTTCAGGTGGGATCTTGCATCTTATTCACACATCCCTCTTCCTTCCTCAGCATCTGTGCAGCCCCATAACAAAAATGGGACCTTTCACATGATGAGCTGGTCCACACACAGCAAAACAAGGATCAGGTGAGTGCCATGAAACAAGGCAACAGTGAACAGATGCAGCCAACTTGAATTATTTCAGCCACTCAAATGCAGCCAGCCAGCCTTGGCTGGCTATTCCCAATCCACTGCAATACACAATTCATGTGAGATGAACTGGAAAGGTTGAACTGGTGACAAATATTTAAAAAGCATGATGTCAAGGTGCCTCCCCTGAAAAACATAACCTTAACACATTGATTTAAAAGGTCTTTCTTACTCAACATAGGCTATCAACCATCCAAGATGACAGTAGCATCTGTCAGTGTTGTAGATTTTGTGACAGGTGCCTCAGCAGCCTGGGGTTCCTTGTTTGAGGACATTTATGAAAGTCCTCTTACAGTGTACAATGGATTTCCTTCTTTGCCCCTGCTCCACCCAGCTTTGGAGTCAAACTGCACACTTGGGTTCAACAGAAGAGTTGAGGTTCACCTGCAGTAAAGGGGATGAATGGAAGACTGTACATGTCTGTACATAAAGCTGCAGGAAAGTAAGTACAGGCTTTCAGTTTCTCTCTGTTGCACAGGTCCTTCAGAGCAAGAACTTAAATACCCATGTTCCTCCTATGCAGGTAATAATGGTCACCTTTGCTATTAGTGTTAATAGCTCCCCCCTCCCAGCCCTGCCACTGAAACAAGTTCATCTCTGCCAACTGAGGACAGAAAATCTCTGCACAACAGCCCACAACAGGAAAATGCCAGTTTTACCATTGCTTTAACTTTCAAAGCTCACAGAAGTGCCTTTCCCTGACACAGCAGAATCACTGCCTTGGATCACAGGCTAAATTAAACACACAAATTACATTCTCCATATAAACAGTTATACATGACTTAAATAGCACGGTTTTATTTTCCTATTGGCACCAACTGGTACAGTAGTTCAGTCAAAGCTCAGGACATCAGTGATGTCAGCTGCTTTAACTGGCAGCACTGACGTGACCAGCTCTCGTTCCCAGACATGAAGTGTGCCTGTTTCCATAGGGAAGATGCTGACCAAAGAATTCCTACCACACTTCCTATCAGTTGTTTTCAGCAGCAAATACTGGCCCCAGCAGGGAAAAAAACCCACATCTGTTTGGGCATCCAAAAATTCACAGGATGATATCATCCTGTGAGACAAGATTTCTCTGCAGCTCCCTCCCTAAACACACATGACCTATCAAAATTCCTGCTCTACATTCCTGCCAGCTGGGTTCTGTATTTACAGAAGGGAAAGACATCAATAATTTTTGCCTTGCTTGTTTGCCATGTTAGCTCAGTTGTAAAGGTTCCCCTTCCAGCCCCCAGAAGGAAAAGGGACAGTCTGTCTGAAAGAGATTTCATAGACTAATTATAGAAAGCTCATGGCAATTTCTTCCCTCACAAGTTCCCATGCATATTTAGTCCATGTAACAAGTCATCAGTAAAGGAAAAAGTGGGGATGAACTTGAAACAAAGTGAAACAAAAAGCAGAAGAATCAACCAAATGAAAGGAAATGTGCAGTAGCCCATAACCAAATTCCCCAAGCATTAAGGGCTGTACTTCTTCGCAAGAGTCTTCATCCACTACTAGCATGAACTGTGATCCAGGTAAGAGTCAGGGGATAGCTTCATTGGTGACTGCTTCATTCCTAGCAGTCACATGTGCTTGCTTTCTTCTGCACCTGGTACTCTGTATGAAAATTCATGCAGTGTTACATAAGAGATTAACAAAAGACATCACTGCCCATAGGAATCATCAACTCAAAATATTCCATTTCTCAGAATTTAATAAAAAGTCTTCTCTCGAGTTTGCACAGAAGGGAAAGCAATTTTTAACTGATTAAATATAGCCTTTACAACTTCCTTCTCTTTATTCTTTACCTCCTTAAGGGATAACTTTAAGGCCAGATAGGTGGCATTAAAACCGTTAAATTCCTACTTTAGGAAAACTAGTGTGAAGTTCCAGATTACAATTACAGAGTATAGACTAAGAAACTCTCTTTGAGCTTAACTATTCATAAGAACTTTTACCTGTATGGTTTTCTACAGGACTGTTGAGGTAGGCAAGAGGTGAAGCAGCTTCTCACTTTATTCATGCCTTGCTCAGTGCCTAGAAACAGGCACTCACCAGCTGGACAGCCTGTAGTGTTCATGCAACTCCTCCCTTCTGAATTCTGAAGTTAGACCTCATTGAAGAGGAGAACACTGTCTCTTGAGAACTCAAGAGCCACATTTCTAATCTCCTTGTAGCTAGTGCTTGGGATAGCTTCAAATCGATAGAAATGCAGGATCAGAGCAGACCCTCGAGTGCAGCACTGAATACACCTCAGATTCCCAGTGGGGATCAGCCTTTTCTCTCAGCTTCCCAGTGGTTAAGTGAGGCAGCTTTTAAGACCCTCTCCCAGGCACTTAAGTCTTTCCAGAATCATGCAAATGAGCCCAGCACTCCACTGCACCAGCCAAGAGCCAAGGCAAAGTAATTCAAGCAATGCCAAGCAAATCCCATGTGATTCAGGCCATCTCCCAGTCTTCTGGGAACCAGCTTCCTGGCTGCTATTCCACCCTTCCCTCAATTGCAATCTTTCAAAAAGTCATCCTCCCCAGTTAATTTCTTTTGTACGAGGCTCTAGAACTTTTTCCTAATTGATGCAACTCCAATCGGCTTTTTTGCTGCCTGCGGAGATTGGAAATAAGCAAACAAATTGATACAAAAAACCCCACCATCACCTCACAGAAAATGTTTGTAAGGTCACAGCTGAATTTCAGCAAGTTTCAAGTTTGCAGACTGTGAGTAACAGCCAAGAACTGTGGATGTCTGAGAGGAACATGTGGTACTAGGAGTCATCAGTTGTAAAAGCCGCAAGTTTTCCCTCTCCTTTCTTACTTTCCTTCTCAGAAATAAAAGACAAACGCTGAGGCAAATCTTAGGGTTTTTCTTTTTAAAACAAGGATAAGATTATACTTGTCCTGAAATCAAAGCAGAGGAGAGCAAGAGATCAAGACTAGTGTACCTAAAAGCATACACCTCTTCCCACCTAGTAGCTCACTGTAATAGGATTGAAAAATATCCCTGTCACAAGGATTTGGCACCTTTGTACTTAAGGTACCAAGCAAATCCCATGAAACCAAGCATATTTTATAGTAGAACTGGTGTCTACAAACCACAGACTCTTATTTCAGGTTAGAAAGCAAGAGAGAAAATGCAAGTATTTTCTTTCCATGAACTTCTGGGACACAATCAGACATTTCCTCCATTGCTTCAAATATTACTACCCTGTGAACTAATCCTACTTTTCTCATTACATCAAAGAGCAACAGTCCTTGAGGGCTGCAGACTCTTACAGTAGTTCCAGTTTTGCTGTCTGGCCCGTCTGAAATATCTGAAAGGTAAATTGGAACTAAAAGAGTTTTGACTGTGGTGTCATTAAAAAGCTGGATACAATTTTGTATATCCACTTACCAAATTGAACATCAAGCAAATTCTACAAGTTCTGTAGGGCATACCAGGACTCTCTCATAGACATAAGGTTGTATATACACAAAGAAAGAAACAGTTTCACAGTCTGCTGATTTTAACTTATGAGGACGGTGACTTTAGGGAAATTAGACATAGCAAAAACAGTTTGGCTGGGTCCAGAGAAGTGAAGTACAAAGTGAAACATTCTCAGCCATGCAAGCTGATGAAGAATTGCACAGTGTTGTTTCACTTGACACTAAATTTGAATCATTTCTCCACACTGAAAAGGTACTGCTGATTCTATTCTGGGAAGCTGTCAGCACACAACTCTAGAAAAAAGGGGAAACAAGAAAAAGGGAAAAAAAGAAAAAAGGAAAAAAAACCCTACAAATATTTTCCATAGCAGTTATGAAACAAAATGCGAAGTAGACAAGATTCTCCAACACAGGTAATCTGACAAAAGAGGAACATTTCATTAAAATTAGGTAAAAAAGCTGCTGCTTAACTAGACTGGCTAACAGGGGGAGATGAAAGAACAGGAAGAACAAGTGCACCCAGAGATTCAAAAGAAATGAGCGATTTTTGCCAGCAATCTCATTGACTGCATTTTGATTCTGCAATTTGATATTGCACTGTAGATCAATGGAGAAGAGTTTGCCAAAATTTAAATGGGCACAGAAAGTGAAGTAATAGACAGGAGCATGGGAAAGTCTGACAACATGAAGGTAACTCTGAGGAAAAAAAAAAGAAGAGGAATATGGATGTTTGCTCAGTTATAAGAAGAGTTCATCCAGTTTTTCAAGGTTTCAGAAGTCAGAAGTATGAAGAATTTCCAGACTACAGAGCTGTGATTTCCTAGACTAAAACAAAGTCTTTGTGGGCAAAATGAGGTAGCAGCAAACTAAAATCAAGTCAATAAATATATTGTAAAGCATAAACATTTCCAGAAAAGCGTGTAATGATACTATATGAACAATTAAAAGTGTTACAGACATCACTGATCTCAGAGTTGAAAAGGCACAAACTGTTCAATAAAATGAATACCCTTTCGCTCTCTCTGCAATTCAGGCACTACTTTACAATCAGACTTTTAAATGAATACCAAATACACTTTCCTCTACATGTTTATGGGGAGAGACAGGTTGCTGTTCTTAAGAAACTTCACACAGTCAAGTATTCAGAACTGCAGAAATCATATTGCTCTTTTAAAAGCTTGAAGCCTATATGTTGGTGGCAATGCTTTCTTTTATTAGAAGTATTTGTGAAAAGTTTTCAAACCTCCAATTGTTTTTCAGATACACAACACTTTTCAAGAAAAAAAAAAAAGAAAAGAAAAAACAAAACAAAACTTGAGTAGTGGGAGGATTAAATGTGTGGGTAGGTTGTTTTCTTGGTTTTCTTCTGAGGATATCCATTCATTAACCATTTACCAGCCCACGTACACATGGCAGCCTGCCTCTCTCAGGAGCACTGCATTTGGGTCCTGCTCTCTAGAAAGTGATATTCACCTGCAGAGCACAAAAGCTTCAGCAGAACTGGGATAGCTCGGTGCCAGCTCAAGTTCAAAGCAAAACACAAATTAAAGTGCAAAACATTTCATATCAGGGAGTGGTGTGCCTGTTGGCTGGAAAGGACTCACCTGAGTTCTCTACTCAGTTCTCACTCTAAGGCAGTGTCCCTCCCCGCCTTAGATCTCATCCAACTCTTTGAACTTAAAATTACCCCATGAGAGCTGTGCTGCTCAACTCACTCAGAAGAACAGGCATAGCTTTCCCTGGCACCACCCAGGGAGACAAAGCCCCGGACAAAGCGCTCTTTGTCCAGCACCACCTTCCTTGATCAGCAGACAGCATTAAATTGCATCTGAGGGAGTGGAGAGTCTGAATTGAACTTAAGCAGGCTCTGTTCCCACAGTAACACAAGCTGGCAGCAGATACCATAATGCCAAGAAGCAAAGGATGCCTGCTCTAATGTTTGCTCTCCTCCCCAGGACCAGGAAGAAAGCAAACTCATAGAAGGCCCAACATACTATAAACATCTCAGAGTGCTCAGCATCACCAAAGGAAAAATCAGAGCTCTTCCAGACCTTCCAAACCAGGATACACCAGGTTCAGGGTGGCTAACGAGGAACAGCAGCTGCTGTCACTGTCATCATCTAAAGACAGCCTAACTCAGACCGTGCTCTCCTCCCTCAGTGTCCAAGGGATGGCTCTTCCAGAGTGGACTGCAACAGGCCTAGGGGAATGGCCAAACTGTGCCTTGGAGGCAGCCAGGCCTTTGCATCTGAGAGAGAGACTCCTGCAGCTGCGTGTTGCCAAATCTCAGGGAGCTGTCCTGCTCTCCTGTTGCCAAGGCAAGTTCACTCCTGAGAAGACCTGCAGAGAACATTTTCCTCCGTGTGAGCAGGACGGGGAGGAGCAGGCCCATCCGGCACCGCTCCGCGATTAACAAATCAAACCAGTAGGAACAGGTTCCAGTGGGGTGTTTGTTGTACACCACTTCCAACACCAAGGAAGGGCCTTCTGACTCATTCCCATCCAACACCCCACCTGGGGAAGGTTCACAGGACAAGGTTTTATATTTCCTCATTTAAAAGACATTAGGAAAGCTATCAGCACACTTAGGTAAACAACCAGAGCAAGGCACCAGTGATTACTCTGTATTAGCAATTGCACACCTTCACTCTGTGGTAGGGAGGTGTGAATTCACAGGAGTATTTTCAACATCCTGGATGTGTTACAGTGTGACACACCCTGGAGTAGGGTTTTACTTTCGAATATCTTTATAGAAGTATTTTTGTTATTAGTTGACTCCTGTGTGCACAGAGATGGCAGCAGAGACGCAAGAGGCATTCCCAATGAACTCTGGGCAAAACTGAGTGGAAGACTACAGAAAAAGAACAGGATTTTTACATAGCTGTGTTTGTCTTTTAATTTAAACATCATCTCAAAGGAACAGCTTTCCCCTCAGAACGGAAAAAAACAACCGGTTGAGAAAACGAACCATCAGTTACAACAAGAGAGGTAAGGCCCTAAAAACTCCCAACATTAGAAGTCCTGTTATGATTTGATTAAACGTGGGTGTGAGTATTTAGGGCAAAATGACCTAGATGCTGCCAACTCACCCCAAAGTACTTTCTTCTTTCATTGCAATTGCATGCACTCACCAACACTAGCATGGCCTTTGAAAGAAAAGACTGCACTGTGTAGGTGGGGGTATGCACACACTCCACAGCCTTCTGTGCCACTTTTCCTGTGCAGCAGGTTTTAAGTTACATACAACCTGACTATCCACTTTCACATCAATAGTCTGCACACACAAACAACTGTGGCCACG
Organism: Cisticola juncidis; assembly: GCA_013400215.1. Taxonomy (NCBI): domain Eukaryota; kingdom Metazoa; phylum Chordata; class Aves; order Passeriformes; family Cisticolidae; genus Cisticola; species Cisticola juncidis. The sequence goes on along the minus strand of VXBR01009214.1, from coordinate 222,521 downwards.
TAGCACAGGCATCTACAGCAGACTGAGCCCAAGCCACTTACAGTCAGAGCAGAACACCTCTGTGGCTTGAGCTGATGAGTCCTCAGAAACACTTCTGATAGTTTTGAGCTGTAGAGTCCTGGAAGGTAATGCAAGAAGAATCAGACAACACCCCAGGGCCACATTAAAACCCTGAGATAGTGTCTTTAGTGCCTTTCAGTTATCTTAGAATACATCTGAGATGTGGTCACCAACATATCCTTGGGACACAACTTCCTATGCAGAACTTTTGCAGAAGAATGAAAAGTATCCTTTTTGGCAAGCAGCAGCACAGCAAAGTGTAATTTCTGCAAGGTACCAACATGCCCTTTATCTTCCAAATTGAGATCATAAAGCAGTCTTTTCCAGAGGCTACCAGGGGAGACATTTATCAAGGCAAAGGTTACCGTGCTCCCTAAGCAAAACGTAACAGTAGTATTTAACATCAGCTGGAGGGTGTTGGTAACACACACTTGCTTTTAGAGTAGAGATTAAGGATCAGAGTACCAGGAGCAAAACAAAACTAGTTCAGACAGAGAGCTGATAAGACCTTCCTATAAATATCAAGTGTGAATTGTGTACCTGTAGAAAGCAAACTACACCAAAGGAATGTCCCTCTGCTGATGGTTTATGTTGGATTCTTGTGAAACTCATTCTTTCATGCCAAGACAGGGCACTATGAGGACATTAATTTTGATATTCTCCATTCTATATGCATGTGAAGACTTTGGTTGCTTTAAGTGTCAGAAACACAATAGTTATTCGGTTTTAATTACATAAAAATTCAACTTCATGCTACATTAATTTTAACTCTAAAGAGAAGCAGACTGGCGAGAATATTCAAGAGAGAATGGGTACACTAACAGCTGTCAAATATGATCTTTAACAGCAAAAATTAACCATGTCTGCCAAAAGAAACAACCAGGGTAGCACTTTCATAGTAGGGAAAGCACCACCAGCAAGACTGCACAACTCAGGTTCTGGTAATAAAATTTCACTTAAATGTAATATACAGCATTCCCCTTTTTTTAGTAAGGATTTATTATATTTGTTTTGTATTTGTTTTATTGTATTGTTTAATAAGTGTATCAAAACCTGATTTAGCAAGTAGCAAAATAAGATTTACTTTATGCTCATATTTATACATATGACTGATGACTTTGTGGTACTTAAGTTGTAATCTCAGAAAAATAAAATCAGTTTCAGTGTCTCTTCCTGCTCAACTGTTACAGTCAAAATCATGTTGCAATTTGTGACATCGAAATTCTTCTAGGGTTAAAAAAACAAAAAACGCTATTCTATTAAAGCAAAAACAAACCTAGACAGTCATCTCAATGAACTCTTATGTTCCATCTCTAAGAGTCATTCTGGTAGGCAGTACATCTTAGCTGACAGAAGTTTAAAGTTTAACCATGCAAAAATCAGTCCTACAATCCAGGTCAGCACCCAGCCCAGCAGGCTGGCTTAGGCAGCTCTGTTAAACTCGGCCTCTGCAGCAGGAGGTTCTGCATCCCAAGAGCAGTGAACATGAGGCACTGCACAGGGCAGCACTGAAAACACGCTTCATGTCAGCTCACAGACCTCTGCATGGCACTCCACAGCAGCACAAGGTAATCTTCAGGGTATGGAAGACACCTCTACCTGCATTTGGATGTCAGCATCCAAACTGCAGTGCTTCACCAACTAATCTTTCACATGCATAGATTCCTCTCTCCTTTCATGCAGGCAAGCCCATCAGACACGCTCTGGTTCTGCAAGTTAGCACAGACCAGTTTTGTGGAATTCCTCTGGCAACACTGGAGCGCATCACGTGTTCAGTAAGTGCCCTCACTAGGTGGAAGCTTCTGAACTTTCAGGTATTTTCATCTCATTAATGAGGGTTTTGTGGCAGGGAACTTTCTTTGACAGCAAAACGTATTTTGCTAACTCTTTTCCTGCATTAACACAAGCCAGGAAGAAAAGGACATTGACACTTTTACAGTATATCAGGAGACAGATTTTGATTTTGTTTCCATTTACACACACTGATGTCTGTGTAAATTTAAGATATGAATGAAAGGAAACATGAAGAGTCAGGAAACCCTGCTTAGCATATCTTTGTTAAGTTTAAAAATAAAGAACCAAACCAAGCCTTCAGTAAACTCCTTAAGATATTCTTTCATGCCAATAATCATTTTATTTTCCATTCTCCTTCTTCCAGGAATCAGTGTAAGGATTTTAAAACATGGCATTCAGTTCGAAGGAAGTGAAGTGTATGTGTCCACACCACTGGAGCTTATGCAGCCAGGAGATGTAAAAAAAAAAAAAAAAAATCAACATTACTAAGCATAAGCACTAGAAAATGATAATGCTAAGAAAGTTAACTTCAGAGAGTTTTAAAGCTGCATACATTATGACACTATGTGCCATCAGACCAAAGCTTTTGAACGTATCTTAGAAAAACGAATATTGCAGCAGTGAACTCCAAGGAGAAACAGTACCTAAGAAGGCAATAGGTGTAATTCTCATCACTGGAATAGGGTGCATTGCTGCAGCTGCAGCACTGGTGTGACTGACACAAAGCAATTCAGCCAGGTCTTGTCCAACTCAGCACACCCTCAGAGCACAGTGCTTGTAAGGAGACTGTAGCAGAGCCAAGTACATTATTCAATTAGTAACTAAAATTATAATATGATAATTAAATGATATTTAATGATAATTATGATAATTAAAACATGAAGCCCACATCTTTATTTTGGAGCCATGGCTCTTTTGGTTCACACTTTCCAGCTTTTAAAAGTTTTCTATCTACTGCTGTAAGATAAGCACTTCCCACTCACATTGTATTGTTCTGTTCAGTTTATGAATAAGAACACTAAACAGCAGGAAAAAGTATTAAAAATAATTTCCTAGGAAAGTAAAAATAATTTGAAATCATAAAATAAATATGGATTAGTTGGATCATAGCTATTTGGAACAACACTATTACTCTATCACCCAAGAAGGCAGACAAAGACAAGGCACTACTGAGAAACATTAATTTAAAACACCAGTATTATCCTGAAGAGTCCCTGGTGTTTAACATGGAAATATCAGAAAATCCCCTCCAGCTTGAATGTAAAATCTATTCCATCTTTGACCAAACATTTCAAGGCAATTTCAAACTTTCACACTTGTGCCTCCACACTCACACATGAGAAGTGCTGGCAACTCATTACGCTCAAATTGAAATCAATTCCTCTACACAGCTACGTGTTCTGCCAATGTGCTGCTCAATGAAATATCTATTTAGCAGCCCTGTGAGCAAATCAGTATCTCTTGCTCTGTAACATTACTAAAAAGGTAACTCATAGAAAACGGCATGAGAGGCTTAGCTTTGCTCTCTCAAATACAGTGCTCAGTATAAGTGGTAGGCAATTCATTAGTTTCGAATTTGCATTTCAGGTCATCAATAGCTTTACCTGCATAATGTACGGGGATTTCTATCTTTGGCCCTATGACGTAGTGTCCCTCCTCCAGGCTGTGAGCTGTAATTGTTGTCCACTGCCGACACGAATGAATCAGAAGATAATCGCTCTCCCGAAGACCTTCTACACTTTCTCCTGCAAAACAGAGTACAGGTTAGAGTTTTCTTAAAAAATAAAACAAACCGCACTTACTGCATGATTAATTAGGAAAACATCACAAGCATTGTATTGTTGTTGGTGTTTATTTTTTTCCAGACTTTTTGATAATTAAAAATTCAATTAAGAAAATTTCAACTCTATCCAATATTCACTTTAGCAGCTTAAGCATCTTACCTTCCAGAAAGCAAACATGAAGCAAAATATCTCAGTGCATACATACAATATCACAGAGAAGGAATCCAGATTACTGAGTAGTGGCTCTGGGGCTCCTGTTTCAGCTTTCTGCATAAACACACTTTTCATATTTCTATTTTGGTCTACCTATCACACTCGATACAAATACTCGAGAGGTCTTTCAGTTTTTAATAAAGGGGGAAAAAACCCCAACACATTTTCATATTTTAAAAGAGAAGCACCACACTACCATACAGCAGTAACTGGATATCACACTTTCAGATACAAAGATTTCATCTTTGTCATTTCTATCCCTTTGCAGGCCAGTGCTTAACTAGCCATTCAGATGCCCATAAACTTAATCCTATCACTTAAAAAAGAGAAATGAATAAATATACAAACAGTAAAAAAAAAAACCCAACCCATAAACTTCTAAGTCCCCTCTCAGACTGAAATTCAACCAGAAGCCTACCCAGACAATGTGTAGCTCACTCTGTCGTACTCTTGTACTCTGGTGTCTGTCAAACCCATCCCAAACACAGCCAAAGATCCAGCTCTGCTTTCCTCCCTTGCCCTTAACAAATCTGCGTTTCTGCAGAGTATCCTCCCCTGTTCTACAGTTTGCAGCACGTGATCAGGTCTACAGTGCTTTGCTAGGTTTTCCAGCAATTGCAAGAGCCATATCAGAGAGACCACTTAAAGTACCAGCTACACATCTCAAGCATGATATGATATATGAACAAAATTTCACAGAGCAGGAAACTGTTCTGTATCATCACAGAACTGCTCTCACACACCTGCAGTCCAAAAAAACCCATTAAAAATGTGTTCAGTACATTAAAAAAACCAGCCTTTCTCCATGTGTCTTTGAAGCAGCCACTTGGACTTTCAGGAACACTCAGCAGACACTAAACATGGGCCAAGAAAAATGAAATTTTCAATTTCATTTTCCTTCCCTCCCACCAGCCCTCTGCAGTTACAGCCAAAAATAACGCAAATAGTTTAGCCCTGGAATCAAGTTTGGACAAAACCGATCCCCTTCAGCTACTGCAATGAACTAACTTTCTCCTCACTGTCCTGATATTCCTAAAAGTCAGTGGAAGAATGAGAATTTCCTCAGCCTGGGGCAGCAGACATTTCCTCTGTTCAATCTCTGCAGAGGAGAGCTACTTCCCACTGAGTTTTTTTTTTTTGCCCACAACAGGCACTCTTCCACCGTAGGCAACAGCTTCTACACACCCCATTCCTGCCTGATTTCATGCTCCCATTCTATCAGAAAGCACCCTCCTACACGATTTAAAACAGAGCAACTGGTGTGTGTGAGAATTGTTAAGATTTTAAATCAGAAGAGACCATTACGACCATCTGCTCCGACACTCTTTGGCCAAAGGATTCTGCTTGTTTCCCTCCAGAAACTCAGAAACTCTCCCTAAACAAGGGAGAGACATGGCCCAACCTGCAGAGTCCAATAGATGGACTTCCCTGGGTCTGCTGTTCCAGGCCTATTAAACCTTAAAAACCACTCCTGTTTTGCCCATTTGTGTCTTTCACTTACAAGCATGGGTAAACTGCTATGATGGGGGTATAGAGGAGAAACAAACAAACAAAAAAACAAACTAAGAAGTCAGAAGGTATACGAAGCTCCCACTCCCTAATACCAGTTATTCTTGCTGCTATGAAAGTACATTTCTAGGTTTCCTTCTTTTCCACAGCACAGGAAGTAGCTTCCAGGTAAACAGGCCATTTCATGAACTGGCTTCCAGGCGTTCCTTGGACCACATCCTTGCCAGCCCAGATGGGCTGGCTGCTTAACACCAGCTCCCTGGGAAGCACCACCCCTCCACCCACAGCACACCAGGATAAGGGATCTCGTAAAGCCTAGGGAAGAGTGGAAAAAATTACCGTGCAGCACCAGGAAACTCTTTTCCCATCCATATCTTGAAAGAAATTCAGATATATCTGCTGAAGGAATTATGTATCTACTAAGTTTTAGCAAATTATCAGACCTCGAGCATCTCCTGTTTTCTACTCACAGGGCAACCTCTAATATGTATAAAAATTACCTTCAGCTTGCTGCAAAACTTTACAATTTTGAGGGAAAGCACAATAATAATAAAACAATAACAGTAATAATAATAATAGTAACAACAATCATAAATGGTGTTATTTGAAACCCATGTTTCAATTTTGAGAGTTACACTCATGCTTCCTATAATCCATGGGAACAAGTAATTATTCTGTCCCACAACAAAATACAACCAGTGATACCTAAGGGAGAACCTAGTATTTTACTGGTTTCACTGACAGAGGTGAACAAATTTGGAATAAAACACAAAGCATCTCTGGTATACTTTTTCCCTGCCTTATAATTTGTAGGTATAATTTCAGAATATTACCTAAAGGGAGGCTGCACTCTACATCCAGGATTGCAGAGAAATAATTACAGTATGGGTCACCTTCGAAGAATCTGAGGAAGGTATTCTCAGGAAAATAAAGACACCCATTATGAAAAGGTGGTTCTGGCCATGGCTCACATGCTATGATCTGTTTAAGTGGTTGCTCCACCAAAACTGGGTGGGACAGGTGAGTGTAAAAAGAGATTAGCAAGTCAGGCCCCAGAGTGACTATGTAATTCAGTCTGCAGCTGGAAGTAGCTGTATTTTTTTAAACAGAACCTTGGAAATGGAAACCACAATTCACATTACACCAGTTATTTGCTGCAACTGATTACATCGGAAACGAATTTTGTGCTCTGCCACAGGAGACTGGAGGAGACACGGTGAAGCAGATGTGACAGGGAGTTGACACTCTCCTTGGCTTCTTAACAAAGGGCAGGTCTGTCCTTACCAAGCCCTGATCTTTCCCAACCATAGGTGAGACAGATTCCTGGGGTTTGCTCTATAGGTTTGCTCCTTGTCACCAAGGGATTAAAGGACTCAGAAACACCTGGCTAATCATGGTTTCCAAGCTATGCAAGGAAAATGTGACTGAAGACAACAAAGCAACTCACATCTTTTTTCCCTTTTCTTCTATTCTGTCCCTCCCATAGGACTTGCTTACTGATTTTAAAGTAAAAGGAGAAGGGGAGGACCTTCCAGGCTGGAGACACCTCTGACCCTTGCTACACGACTCCTGCCCCAGCCCAACCCAGCCCAGGCACAATTGGCCCTTTACACCTTTCTCAGCCAACCATACCTTGCAAAACAGTCACACACATTCAATCTGATTTCCCCCACCGCAGTGGCATAAGTTATGCAAGCCTTCCATTAATCACATTTTAGCTGTGTGGGAGAGAACTCGGCAGCCCTCACATTCACCAGCTATGCAACTCGGTTCTCACCTATTCAACACACTCCTACACTGCTGCTTACATAAAAATAAGACGGCATGAGAAAACAGAGAACACAGGCCACTCATCTTTAGTAACACTTTTGTCTCCTATGATCCAGTATGGATTAGCTGCTCTATCTTTTCACCCTCTCCTCCCTGCCCCACATGCCTGCAATATAATTAAACCACTACAAAAAGAATCAACAGGCAAATACTTGTGCTGGTCTTTTACCCCCCGCCCCCCAAAAAAAAACCAAAAACAAAAAAAAACAAACTAAAAAAAAAAAAAAAAAAAAAACCAACAAAANAAAAAAAAAAAAACCTCAAGAAAAGCAATGAACTACCACATGCAATTCCTCACCTTTCCCCAAGTTGCCTACCTCCTTCCAAAATATGAGTCAAGTTTATTCACAGAAATACCCTAAGACTAAGATACCCATGATACGCTAGCAGCTCCTAAACACTAAATCAAGTGTCAACACCCATCTTTGCTTGAGATTAAAAGCCTCATACCTCTGAACTGAAAACTTAGCCAGTATGTTCCAACACAAGCTGATCTCCCACCAAGCACTGTGACTACAATCAGTATTTGGGTATTTCACTCAGCACCAGCAAAGCAGCACTGCAATAGGTCTTCAGACGTTCATTGCAAATACAACTCACTATCATTCTTTAATTGCATGACCCATTTCTGCAAAATTCCTAAAACCCTCTAATATTGCCAACACCACCCTTGTTGAAGGGTAGTTGCAGAGGAAACACTGATCAGGAAAGGAAAATAACTCACATGTTGATAAAGTCACAAAAAAAAAAAAAGATAATTGCTTAATCAAGAGTCTCATGCTTATTAAATACTATCTACATTAATGCCAATACTACTTTAATCATTCTTTCTAGTTCCAAAACAGGATCATCCACATTTGGCAAATTTTGACTCTGTCAGTGTAAACACTCCAATTTCAAGTTAACAGCTAACAACTGCAGCAAGACTGATGGAGGAGGAACAGGATACCCCCATCTACAAAATCAGAGATGAAATTGTTTTCAGAATTTTTGCACTTTTTAAGAACCAGGTAAGGAAACAGAGGTCAGCTACATACAGGGACTGAGTTGATGTATGTCTGTGCTGCAGCAAAGAAAGAAGCTCATTTCTTTTGAAAGGAGACCTCTCTGCAAGTTGTGGCCACTGCTTACTTTCTCACTACCTACATTTTTATTTACTTTAGCATCTCACAATTCCAAAATGTCTGTGAATTCTCCAAAATCTTGGGAGTAGAAATGAAAACCACTTCAGTTTTGAAGGATCTGAACACTCCTGTGTCCTCTTTGCCTCCTCCTGGATCACAGAATATCACAAGTTGGAAGGGACTCATAAGAATCATCAAGCCGAAATGCTCATTTCTCACAGGACTGCCTAAAACTAAACCATCTGGGTAAGTATCATCAAAATACTCCCTGAACTCAGATAGGTTTGGTGCCCTGACCACTTCCATGGAAAGCCTGTTCCAGTGACTGACCACCTTCTCAGAGAAGAGCAATTTCCTAATGTCCCATTACAATCCACAAAAGAAAATTCACACAGGTCCCACGTACTCTGCTTGCCAAAGACAACAATGACTTTTCAACCCCAACCACTAAAGAAAATTCATGAAACAAATGAAAAGAACCAACAGCAAACCAACAACAAAACTTTTAAGGTTCTCCTCCAATATTGAAAAACTAACATTCAAGTTACTGCAAAATGTTCAGGCCAATATGATTCACTTACTCACTGAAACTACACTGCTAAAAATAGGCAGTGATGTACAGGAATATAAAGGCTTTATAATGCCACACACTTTGTCATTGTGGCTAAGAGTTTGCATCACTGCCTTAAAGCATAAGCTTTGCGTCTGGAGACATTAAAATAGTAGGTGGCAAGGTAATTCAGAGAAGGAGAAGTCGTCACATGCAAGGCTCCAGTAACGCAACAGATTCCATTTACACACACCAGATGAGCTAGATACCATTTCCTCCTGCCAGGAAGACAGTTACAGACACATTCCACTCATCTCATTCATCACAGAAGACTGCACAGTGAGCTTAATGCTGTCCCTTGCACATCAGCTCAAGCACACTGAATTTGCTCTTTCTGGAACGAAAAGGCTTACGGAAAAGAACAGGAGCTCACAACAAACTTAAGATGGCTTTTGTGAAATAACTGATGAAAAAGGTGCCTGTGAAAACCCCAGGGAAAACTCAGCAAGACTTAGGGCCATGTGTTTTCATTAAGCCTGAACACCATCTTCATGCAAGGTAGCAGATGCCGTACAATTAAGTGCATTACCCAGACTGTCTTGGTCAGTTAAGTAGGTGGTGAGTTTAATTATTCTATCTAATGCTCCATAATCACATTACATATCATTACATAGAAAAATCTCAGCAATATTAAAAATCGTGACTGGGTGCTCAGCCAGGTACCTACCAAACCACACAGAAGAATAACATCAACCTTATTCCTCCTCGAGTTTGCACAAACATTTGCTAGGAATGATGTGTTAACTGGAAAAAGAGGTGGCTGCCTGGTCAGGTGAGCACCTATGCTGTGAAATAATTAGGCAGAACTGTCAGCATGTGGCTAGTGTTACAAGGGAAGGAGGTTTATCTAGCAGCAACTGAAAGCTAAGAGAAAGCAAAACTATTAGAAGCCAGAGAAGAGAAAGAAGTGAAGTTCTTACTTATTCATCATGCTCCCATTGCACTGAGGAGCGCTACTTACACACTGTCTGCTTCACTGGGCATGCAGCTTCCCTGGACTTTCCCTAGCTGAGGACCAAACAAGCCATGCATTCAGATAAACCTTGGCATTACCCTATCCCATCATGAGAACAAAAAGGACAGACCCACACGGCATGAAATGAAGTTATAACCTATCTCTTGTTTTAAAAAAAACAAACTCAGTGTTACAGACTTGCATGGCTCTGTGCAAAGAAATGTTTTGGGTCAGAGGGAGGTCACACTGCTAGCACAAATATAAATGCCAGTGCTGCCTTTTCATGGCAAAAGAAGGAACCTACAAAACCTGGCACTAGCAAACTAATAAAAGCTGTCTTGTTTTTGGAAAGGCAAATTTGTGTTTCTACAGACATAGCTAGTCACATAGCTCCCACACAAGGTAACACCTTAAGATGAATTCAATTTCTTTTTGTCTTATTGGGAGATCCACAGAAGGTAAACGATGAAGCCAAGGTTTCCTCTCAGGACAAAAGCTGATGGGGACCCCATCTAAAACTGGGAAGCCCAGGGCTGAGCACTGATGAGACAGCACACCTGGAGACCACACACAGGTCAGAAACACCCAGCACCTGGGAACTGCAGGCATCACACACACTTCAGCCTCCTTGGCAAAGAGGGTCTGGGAGCACCACAGGTACCTGCAAGCCTTTCCAAGCTATGCTTTGCAGTACCACCAGGTGTTAAAACAAGGCTGGGTACCACAACATTCTTGTTTTAGTTTTTTTAAAGACAAAAGAAAGAAAAGATCAATCATAACTCAAGAGCCCTCCTTATCTGAGAGTCCTTGTTTCCTCTCACTGGTGGGCTAATCCTTTACATAATCTTCAAGGAGGTCTCTGCACTTTGGTTCTTATTTAGCCAGTTGTTTGGGCTTCTGATCTCTTAAAATACAACGCAACAAAAAGAAGGCATAACATCCACAAAAACACAGCAGATGGCAACTTCTTGTCCCACACAAACCAAGAAAGCCAAAACAAGATGTACACCAGGTTGCATTACAGAGAGCATTCACTGTTAATTTGAATTTGTACTCATTTGACTCAGGGACACACAGAAACACCACTAGCACTCAAGGAGCACAGCACTGAGTATGTTGCTCTCATGGTATTAAGAATACAAGTTCTCCGAAAAAACATACACAAAAAAAACCCCTCAGGGAGTTAGCATGGGCAATAAGCTATTGAAAGAGAAGCCCAGATTCCTTGCAACAGTGCATGGGACAACTTGCATTCGACTTGCACAGTGCTGTCAACACATGATCCTTCACCACTTGCAGCACTTGGTTATACGATTGCCATAGCATTTCACTGGCACAACACCTGCCTCTTCTACAGATCATTTCACTGATACTTAGAGCTTTCTTCTTTCACAAGGACAAGTTTGAGATTTACATTTTGGGTGAAGAAACAAAAAGTCTTCACTAAGTCTGAATTAGGACAAATTATTTTATTGTTATTTAGCAGTCTGAATCACCTCTTCTTATAACTCCATCTGAACTCTGAGGGAGGGTGGAGGGAGAAAGTCATACCTTTTGTTTTCTGTATACTTCATCATACTACAGACTATCTGCTGGGTATTTTGTCTATGGAGACGCACCTCAGTGAATGTCAGAGACTAATAAATATTAAATTAGGGTGGTTCGCTTGCTTAAGCGAACCACCGTCCTTTGTTACTGAGTCAAATCTCCATTGAGCTGTTCAGCCTGTCAGTGCTATTTCTTCAGCAAAAGCACTGGTCTAGGGATGTAGGTCAGCAGAAGAAGTTCATTAGATAGAGAACAGCACCTGAATTTTCCAGTCTTAAGTAGCAAAGCAAATTTGTAGGGAAAAAATCACATTTTAATGTTCATTAAAGGAAGAAAACCCCAGAAATATTTTGCTACATGATGAAGCCCACTTGTAGGAACATTAGACCTACAAAAACTGAATTTCTTTTTTAATGTCACTATGACTGAACAGATGCCTGAAAGAATCACTCTTGCATAAAATGTCTAATGGCAGAGAAGTAGAAAGAGCATTCAATTGTAGAAAACGCTACTACTACTGAAGAAAAACCTTCTTTGAAAGCCACTTGATGTTATCAGTCTGACTTTTTGATTCCATACAGACACAGAAAAGGTTGATTAAAAAATTAAAATCAAGCTGATCAGAGAAACTTCCTTGTTTAAAAGAAAGCATAACAACTTGCGTGGGAGTGTATCATGCAAAGTCTAAATACAGACTGCCAGCAAGTTAAAAGGGTAAATATTGTAATTTCTAGGAGCAAATATTTTAGTTTCTAGGAGTAAGATTAAAAAAAACCCCAACAACCCAACCAAAACAAACCACATTAAAATTTAAACATCTCAGGGCTATATAATGTAGTGTACTAAATTTTTAATTTAAAGTGGGCAGATTCATTAGGAAAGCCTGACAGTGGTCTCAACTGACTTTCCATGTCTGAGCATACTGCAAAAGATGAAAGCAGAAGGCTCTGTATCCAGCTACACAATCTTTTGAGCTTCCAACACAAGGATCTAGAAATAAATTCCAGTTATGTCTAGGGCTATTGATAATTAGCCTCACTTTTCAGTTTCCCTTCTTCCTTCTCAAATTCCCAAGCAGTTTTCAATATGTGCTTCTGTTTATGAAAGTTTAACACTTTCATTCCTGCAGCACATTCATTTGTGCTGCTTCCCATTATCTGGATCAACGAGCACTACTGTCATGATTCAAACTGCAACTCAACACTCCTTTCTCCAACAAAAAAAAAATCCAAAGTAATACTGACTTGACCTCCCATCAGCATCACAGATTTCATGGCTTCAAAAAGTTTCCTTTGACAGCATAAAGATTCATACATATTTTGATTTTAAGATGACTTATACTCTTCCTTCTTTTGCCAAAAACAAGAAGTGGGGAGAAGTTGAAAGCATGGAAGTTCAGGCAAAATTAGTTGAAATTCTTGTGTGCTGTCTGTAAGATTAAGACTCACCCTACTGGGGTTCAGAGTTGTTTTTTAATTATAAAAGAGGTTAAAAAAAGAGGTTTTAAAAATACTTTTATTTGAGAGCTAGGCATCTAAGCCAGCTCAGGTTGTGCTTCACAAACTCAATAACTGTTTCATGTCATCTCTTTGTTAATTTGCTGCTGAGACAATGCAGGAAATGTCTATGAGACTTGTCCAACCTCATCTGGCCCAGAGTCCTGCCCAAAAGCTGCCCATCTGCAGCAACGTCTGCCATCAGCAATTACAGCTGTCTCCACCTTGGATGGTGGAGGGAGGGACACTGAATCTTCCTGCAGCTTCGGGAGAGCTGGGCAAAATGCATCTACCCAAGAAATAGTTTGTCCCAGATGAAGCCTCCTGCCACTGTACACCTTGGATGAAACACAACTGCTGCTGGCTGCATGGCAACAATTTTCAGTTGTCTGAACAGGGAATCCAGTTTGCTCACTGACCCTACCTGCTCAGCAAGGAAGGAGCAAGGACAGCATCACCCTCAGAGTGCCTTATATTACTACCTGGGGTACTTTGCATACTGATGTAATCCTTGAGCCTCACAGTACTGTGATCAGACTTTGCTCTGGGCAACCATTAAGTATTTCACAATCAAGAAAAAGGAGATAAGGCTTTATTTCTGCAATTCCCAATCCTCTGCAAAAGCATGATAAAATCAAATTGTTTCAATCCAACTTGATGCTGAACTTAAGCTATCACCCACTAATACCTAACAAGAGAGCAGAGACTCCCAACCACCTATTCTTTTTATGCCTGCCAGCAAGAGGACAGATTTATTTCTCTAGGATTAGCATTTTGCTATTGGAATGACTGGATATACCAGTACTGTTGCAACAAATCAGCATAAACCATAATCTCATTACAAAGCTATGGGAGAGATTAATCCACTGAAAAAATCCAGTTTGTTCCAAGGCAAGCTTTTCCCTAGCTGCAAATATACAGAGACAGCATCTCAGTGAGTCTTCAAAAAAACCTGTTTGACCTACTGCAGGGAAGAGCAGAACAAATATTTTAAATAAGCAGTAAGTGGAATTCTGGTGCCACTGCCACTGACGGTAAACTCTCTGCTGACTTCAGCAATCTCACAGTTTGAACCTTGGCAATCTTGCTTTCTTTGTGTTCATCAGAAAACTACTGAGAAAAAAAAAAAGGAAGAGTAGTAACAACACAGATTTCATTGAGCTTTGTTTGTGTTTATTTCAAGCCTTCAGAACTAACATCCCAGAATGAGAAACCTTACTTTTTATGAATTCAAGCCAAACAAGCCAAAACACATCTTTCAACACAGACTGCTCTTCACTCCCACACAGGGGGAAAAACCACTCACTACAACAACATCTTAAAATTCGCATTCCAAAACAGAGTAACTTTCTGTTGCCACCATAATTATTCTTCTTATTAATATTGAGCATCATCAGATGTAGCTGCAGATTTGCTGTATCCTCATGACAGATTTAGTTCTATGATTGATTAAACAAAACAGTCAAACACCATGGTTACTTACAACAGCCTAGAAAATATCAGCAATTCTTTAAACTAATCTGATACTCTGCAACATGTTGAACATGTGCCAACTATTAGTGGCAACTATTTGTCATGGTGAAAAAAAATGAAGGAAAAAAAAGTCTTACAACCACTCAATTCCTTAAAAACTTGTGATTCTTACAGAAGAAAGCCCTCTGGTTTTGAAGTCATCTAAGACCACAAATCTTAAGAATAATAGCAAGGAATGACAAGTTTAACTGCACTTAAAATAGTGACAGGTTAGAAATACTGAGAACACTAAGTAACTTTTCATTGCATGCAAGAGAGGTTCCAACCTAGTTTATTGTTACCACAGGGAGCAAGAGAAAGGAATTCTATTGATCCCATATGTAGATAAGTTTCCATTTTGAATTCTCATGGCCAAAGTAGAGGGGATAAAAATATTAAAATATTTATCTGTCCTTTGCAATCAAGGTATCAGGCCTGAAAATGAAGAATGCAAAGTAGCAAGTAGCTAGTATGCAAGTAGCTTTCAAAAGCAGTCTGATGGGTAAAGAGAACAACAGCACTACCCAACCAAAGGAAAAACACAGCAGTAATGAGACCTCTGAGCAGTTTGCTGCCATACAAATCAGCTCCTTTAAATACTTTGTTAAGAGAACTGAGGTTCCCTTTCACTAGAGGCAGGCATTCCCCACTCTAGGGAGCTCCTGCTCAGATGTGTCTATAAATACTGTGAGGTCCAGTGGAGGACACACTTCCAAGTGCCTGGTTAGCATCAGGTACCCAGAGGGAGCAGCTTAATACTTCAGAGGTGGGAGGTCAGCATTTAGCATTGCACTTAACACACTGTTACTGACTTCCTTTTTATGGCCAAGCACAGACA
Organism: Cisticola juncidis; assembly: GCA_013400215.1. Taxonomy (NCBI): domain Eukaryota; kingdom Metazoa; phylum Chordata; class Aves; order Passeriformes; family Cisticolidae; genus Cisticola; species Cisticola juncidis. Next base: position 207,248 of record VXBR01009214.1, on the reverse strand, counting down.
CAGAGTGGTTGCTTCAGCTGATCAAGGCAGAGGCAGCTGCACACCTTTGCTGCTGCACAGGTCTCAGGCACTGTGGTCAGGGAAGGCTGGGTAAAGCTCCCCAAAGTTGGAATGCTGATGAAGAAAATTTTAACCCTACCAACCTCATGGATTTAAGAGCTAGAATTTGATTCCAGATTGCCCTGGCAGACAGAGAAACAGTGTATTCATTCAGAGTTTTCCTGGGCACAGCATGAGAGCTGGGGAGCTCTCACTGACAGTTATTTATAATTAGATGATATTTTGAAATAGCATCCAAGTAAACATGCTGTATCCTCTCATTATGTAGCCTAAGTCCTACAAGGACACTATGGCACTTTGTGTTGCACAGCAGTGATCCCTGCTTGAACTTAGGGCATCTTGGATAAGCTCCCAATTAAAAATAAAGTAGCCCAAATGCAGGAGCTGCTCAAGCCCAGTTTTCTTTGGCTTTCAGAGAACTCATCATGACAATTTAATTTGTCTCTCATCTTTCTTGCAGCCTGGGTTAAGGACGAAATAAAAACAGCTGGAAGTGAACAAAAGTTCAGCTCTGCTCTGAAGTGGGGTTGCCACCTGGCTGCATGCCCAGCAGCCTGGCCCACCTCCCTGTGCCCTCACAGTCCCAGCAGGCACTAATGGATTGCACACACAGCACCCGAGTGTTGGAGCTGCCACTGCCTCTGCATTTGAGCTACACCCACCCTACCCTTCTGCTCAGCCTGGAAAAGCTCGAATATCACTAATAGGCAGGTAAAGCCTCTTCAAACGTGGGCTGACTGCATGCAGGGACAGAAATATGGATGTTCAGCTCTAATTAGGCACCTCTTTGGTCTGCTTACATCCTGGAACAGTATCTGAGCTGTATGGGAATACTAACAGGAAGAACACATTTAAAGCAGCCCCTACAGCTTTTCTGATCAAGAACAGCCTTTATCCTGAATGCAGTTTATTTCCATTGTTTCAGAGAAATCTACACTTAAGGTGTAAAGTATAAAAAGAATGGATTTGCTTTTAATAAAACATAAGGGGCAAGAGCTCGTAACAGCTCTTCTATCACCTTAAGAAGGCACACACAAAAAACTCCCCAAAACAATCCACCCTCTTGTGGAAAGGAAAGCTTTTACTTTGGGTAAGCAGCATGCAGAACACAGTGTGAATAAGAAAAGCCCATCATGCCTCTCTCTCCCCTTGAGGGCACACTTATCTTTGCCCACAGGCAATTTGGTCTTAAGATATTTTGTTATATATTGACAGGAATTCAAATGATATTTGACATTGCAACCCATAAGATATGCAACAGAAAAATCTTCTCCTCCAGCTCGCCCTACATTTGGCTGCAGTGCTGTCACAGCTTTGCTGCTGGTCTGCAGCCACATCCTGGGTCCAGGGGCTGCAGCAACACGTGTGTGTCATTACACTTTGTATTTTGAGCCCTCTCACCTCTCTGAGTCACACGTCTCGATGCTTTTTATATTTTCCTGCTTACCATTCAGAGATTAAGACAGGAAAAAAAATTCTGACCATCATGAAATTATGTAAATGCAACTTGGGTAAGATCTCAGATTTAACTCTATGTGTGTGCCAACAGCCCCTTCAAAGAGGAAATAGGGCAGTTTGTCCTTTGAATAGAAGCCTAAAGAAAAACTGTTTAGAAATAGTTAAATGTTTTGGAAGCTAGTCTTTCAGCAAGGATACACACCTAAGATTCTCCTCTTGGCTCATCACATCATATCACATCACAAAAGGGCAAGTATTACTATTATTCTTACAAATGCACACCATGCCCACTCTCATTCTCTAGGTCAAGCCAGCAATCAGTGTGGGCTAAGAAAAGGAAGCATCACATGCAAAGCCTATCAATTCACATTTGAGTCCTGCCAGCAAAACTCCCTTTGCTGAAATTAAACAAAACATCATGTCAGCAGTAAAGTCTAGGACTCCATAGGGGGAGATCCCACATTTTCTGCACTGGTATCAGCCATACCTCTGCAGTGGGGAAGAAATTGCAGGTTCTTCTAACAGCAACAAGGTGCAACTCCAGTTTCTGCTCCCAGTGACCAGAAACACTGAAGTCTCTACAAATGCCTAAAATATCTTTGCCTGCTTGCTTTTTCTCGTAGCACATGCACAACTATCCCTCCTGGAATACACACAGCAAACCACACTGCTCTCTGGTCCAAGAAACACCCCAAATTCCTCCACACTGCAGGAAAAAGAAGAGGGCAGAGCAAAAAAATGAGGGTATGGAGAGATGGAGAAGCAGAGTTTGCACAGGTGTTGGAAGAAGACAGCACAACAGATGGAAAGGGTGAAAGCAAGGACTTTGTGAAGACAGAAAGGATAAGAAAAGCAGCTCCTTGGTCCATTTGCCACTGCTGGACTGTGCTGAGAGTTTCACCTGACAGCGATCTTGCAGATTACCTTGCAACACCTCCTGGAAGCCCACAAGTGCAGGACTAGAGCCTGGGGCATGGAACAAATGGCACAAATTGGGGCAAAGGGTTCCCTGAACCCAGTGTGCTCTAAAGGGAGACACTGAAAGATGTAATAAGAAAGCTGGACAAGAAGAGAACTGTGCACAAATGCCTTTTTCCTCTCCCTCCTTAAAGAAAGTTTCCTTCATTTTCCCACCCCAATCTTTTCACCTTCATCTCCAAAATGGTGAGGTGCCAGGAAGCAACAAGAATAGCTTTCAGTGGGGCAAATAAGCAAAACTGCCAGCTGGAATCACAACAACAGAAAAGCTGCGAACTGAAAAACAAATACAGGAGAGGGGGTATCCAAGCATTTGTGGGCTACTTGGAAATAGCTCCTGGAAGTTAGTAACTTGAGTCTTTAGAGTGCATAGCTGTTACAAACCCAGCTGCAAGGCAAACATGCTGTGCTTCAGTCCAGCTGCCCAGCTCCTGCAGCACTGAGCAGCAGCCCTGGCAGTGCAGCACCGAGCTGGGGGCAGTTCTGAAGTGACTGCTGTGTTGCACGCAGGGACCTTCCTCCACCTGCGCCCTTGGCTCAGCCTTGGGCACACAGCCTGCCCTTCAGGACAGAGTGAAGGCTTATGCCCTCTGTTTAGGGTGGCTAATCACTGTACTCTGTGCAGCTAGCACATATCCTCCTTGCACAGCACAACAAGGTCCCCACAGAGCCTCTAGTCCAGCACACACAATTTGGAGGATGCACACCCCCACACTGTATCCCAACCAGCGGCTGGTGCTCCCCTAAACAGTGGCTGCAGTCTCCCAGCCTGTCCCTGGAGACCTGTCACCCATGAAGCCACATCCTTATCCATGCCAGGTAAAGCTTTTACCATGAGGTCACCAAGACAGAAAGCAAAGCAGCACATGGCACATAATGGCCCATCAAAATGGGTTTTTTATTTCTTTACTCAGCTTTTCTTCCCACCCCCCAGCTCTGATTGTAAGGAGAAATGCCTCAACTTCCTTGTCACCACCACAATGTTTTCCCTGCTCATTTCACAAACAGAATTGCAGCATGTTGTGTTTTATATAACATTTGAGTCACTAGGGTTTAGCCCTGGTATGAAGCAACTCCAGTATCAACTTCATCAGGTTGAGCTCTTGGGCATCTTCCAGCCTCTGAGACTATGTTTAAATCTTTATTCTTGGTTCTCTTAGAAGCACAGTGACATTCTCACAAAACAAGGAAATCCAAACACATCCAAATTCTCTGTGGTTACAAGATTATAGCATCCTGAAAGAAAAACCCCAAAACCAAAAAGGACACTTTTCAGTAATTTTGCATTTCTTGAAGGTTTGCATTTCCAGGAAGCTCCAAGTGACCTTTCCCACTACAAAAGGATTTGCTGCTTTTCCTGGGAAAGTCACCATCCGCTCCTCTGCTGAGAGCAAATCAGCTCTTGCCTGGGTGTGCAGATGCTGCAATCCCTGGCACAGAGCCCCTCAAACACACAGCTCTGGCAGCTATTGCTTGGCATTTCACATCTTCATCGTGGTTCGATCCACTCAGAGTGCACCTTGCAGACTCAGGAGCATCTCCCTCCACATAACAGGCAACCTGAAGGGTGATGAGGCTGGGCTCCACAGCCTCCCCAGCCCCAGGAAGACCCTTCTCCCCCCACTAGCAACAAGCCTGGAAGGGCAACACATCCCCTAGCAGCGGCACAGGAGATATTGAGACACAGCAGCTATTCTTGTTGGTGCAAAGCCTCAGCCAAGTACACAGGTGCCCTGGCAAAGCTGTGATTTATTAGTTTTATGCCAACTTGCGCATCGCCTCAGAGACTGCAGTGCAGATGTGGCTCTAATCCTCAGCAAAGACACTCTTCAATCTGCTTATACACCTCAATGCTGCATTTCTGTGCTAAGCCCTTTAGATGAGCAGACATGGCTTATAGGTGGAGGCACAGTGAAGTTTGCTCCACAAGTTTTTCATCCTGCAAATGGTATGAAAATCACAAACCACAAATGCTATGTAAAACTCTTTCCAAAGAGAAGCACCATTAAGAGCAAAAAATTTCAGACTTGAAATATTGGTTCACTGAGTTTTATGAAGGTTGGTTTTGAGTCATATGCAATCCACATTAAGATGATGAATATTTTCCTATAGGGGAGAGACTTAAGTTGCCCTAATCCAACCAACTTGTTACTCCTAATGCCAAAAGGAAATACAGCAACACCCATGCCCTTTGCTTCTGACAAACCACCACTGGAATGACTGGAACACACTGCAGCTCTTCCCACAACTTCCATCAAATCCTGTTGCACCAGACCATGCTGTCCAATATCCTCCAGCGCTTCATCTTGGCATAGTTGCCTTTGCTGGGGCATTACAGGGAGTGCCAGTTCACGTCATCACTGAAGCCAGGAACACCTAGTTCCAGAACAGCACTTACAGACAAAGCAGAAAACAACGAAGCCCTTCTTTCCTATGCTAGACTTGTACCATTCCTTGCCACAGCAGCATATGATTCATCACACCACATTTGTTTTAAGATTAGGGGTTTGACTAACTGTTTGAGGCACCTTAATATCTTAGATTTTATGTGTATCTTGTGCTTTATTTGAAAGATAGATGTAATTTAAATGGGGGAGAGAATTTAAAGTTATAGCACTTGAATTCCAATTAAGAAAAGACTAATGGTATTTCACCTTCCAATACGTGAACTACACAATTATCCAGAAAGTGTTTATCCAGTTCTGTACATGAAGGTTTTAGCTCACAAAGTCAAAACTTTAGAAACTTAAACAAAGAGCTAGTAGTTTCACGCCTTGAATAACAGAGAAGAATACAAACATTTATTAAACACACAAGAAATAAGAGCAATGTAACTATTTTCCATCCTACCCGCCCTAACACACTACCAGGGGTTCAAATGTCTGGTTAAGAACACACAGTACACACTACTAAAATGAGTATGATGCTGAACTCCTTATCTACCTCACTGGTAGTGAGGAAGTCCAGGGTAGTCCTGGGTACAGGTTTTGCCAAGGTGCCGGCCTCCATCTCCAGAAAGGCACGACAATCTTCAGAGACACCATTCAGTAGCTGCAGGTTTTAAATGAATTAAAAGCTTTTTCACTAAAATGTTTCTCTGCCAGCAGGGGAAAAGAAAATACATCTCTGCCAGCAGGGAAAAAGGAAAACCCAATCCAACCAAAACAAAAACCCAGGAGCAGTGGTTAGTGGCAACCTGTCAATGTTTTTTTTTTTTTTTTTCTCCCCATTCAATTGTCTTGATGGAAAAAACAGACTGCATAGTGAAGGTAGAAAGAAGAAGAAGCAAGCAGGAGATGCTACTGGGATTATTCTTTAATGGCAGAACACACAGTATACACACAGTATAAACAGTCAGAGCTCAAAAGCTGTTCAGCATCTAAGGAAGAAACCAAGCCATGAGGATACAAGGTATCTTGAGAATATTTCTGTCAAATCAAACACTTGTCTGCCCCATACATAAGAACTATCACCTACCACACCTCACTGGACAAGGCAGCCACACCTACAGTGGGCAATCAGAAGAGGGCCATTGCCTAGGGTCTGAGCATATCTGAAACCTCTTTCTTGGTCTGTTCAAAAGCTTTGCCCTACTCCCACATGATGCCTTTTAAAGATTTATTCAATAGCAGACTACTGAGACATGCTGCACTAGCTTCTCAAAAGAAGGAGGTCATTCAAGACAATTAAAGTACGGATAGCAGCATTCAGACCTTTAAAGAATAAGTCTCTTTGTAGTTTCAAAGCATTGTTCAGCTGCACAGATAACCCGCGTTTGCGGAGTGACGCAATGCAAAATTTTCATTATGTACACGGCCACGCTGTTCTATTGAGTACGATCTTCTTTGATAAGACGTCAGGGTGCTTAGTTTCCAGAACTGAAATCAGCTCTACAGTAATGTGCTGAACAGAACAATAGTCCCCTGAACATGACTGGGGTAGACAGTTGTCACCGTGAGAAAATTTTGAAATGGAAGAGGAGTACCTGAAATAAAACTAAATAAAATCTCTTTGTCCCCAGGAGCAACAGCAGTACAAACTCATTATTCACCCACTACTGATATGCACAGGAGTTCACCTAAGGGTAAGAAAGAAGAAAATCACCTTTTAAATCCGTTACCCATTTTACAGATTTTTCCATTCTTTACAGCCATCAATTCTGCCATTTCATCTGACAGCATATACATGGTGCATAAGGAAGAATTTCCTTCACTGTCAGTGGCTCATTGAGATCCACCAGCTCCCTTTGCAGGAAAGTTCAGTATGTTTTCCCTGCCATGCACAGTAGGGAATCACTTCTCTGTGAGTTGAGGTCAAGTGCCACTATATTTGATCCCAACAGCACCACTTTTTTTTTCCTAGATATCACTCAGGGAAAAAAAAAAACAAAAAACAAACAACAAAAACAAAACAGAGCACCACATGGCCTTTTAATCCCATAAACTTTAGTCTTTGTACACAAACTGGGAATTTCTGTGAACTCTTCCAGTTCATATCAATATATGGGTAAAAAATAACTATAAGCAAAGGCTGATCTTTACTTGTGAAAACACAGCAAGACTGTCTGGGAAAAAGGGAGCTCCACTAAGAAAAAGAATGACAGGCTCTTGGGAGTCTGAAGGGAGCAGTAAGCTTACAAGAAAAAAAAAAAAAAAAAAGCTTGGCCTGAAGCTCAGCTCCATGCAAAGCAACATTTTCTAGATCTTAACCTTGATAGCATTTCTCTTTTACCCTCCAAAATTACCCTTAGAAAAATAAGTACCAGAAATGTAAAGCCCTGAGCTGACCACGCACAACGTCATTTCCACACTAGCAACACGTCAGTCCCAGCTTGGCCATCAGCTTTTCCTGCTGATGGTGTGAGGAGAGCCAAGCCCAGGCCCACGTGCAGCCCTGGCTCTCCCAGGCCAGCCACGCTCACCTTTTGCCCCGTTGCAACACCCGCACTGCGATAAGATCTCCTTGTGCCGCAGGTTCTCAGAGCAAAGCCTTTTCCCCTCTGCACCCACCCACAGGGCTCTCACTGGGCTGGGATCGGCTGTGACAATGCAAATCAGGACTGGGGGGCGGAAGGGGGGAGGACAGGAAAAACACTGCACAAAGCTCGCTCCTCTCTCGCTCCTCAAGTCTTGCTTCTTTTCATCTGAAAAAGCCCACTCAGTGAATTCCACAGCGTGAGATCAAGTCCATGCTTTTTCTCTGTTTTCTCTGGTAGGGTGCTCAGCACTCTTTCAGCAGTTTTGTATTTGAGTGGTTATCTAGAAATATTTATTATGGGGGTTGGAAAAAAGAACAGAAATGCCATTTGCTCCCTTCAGGAGTGACAGGCTTGGGGGTTTTTTTAGTCTATTTGTTCAATTAATATAAGAATATTCACAAGCAAAACAATAAAACACATAAACACATTGAAACAAACAAAAATTGATTTATGACTTAACAGCATCCAAAAGCATAACCTGAAACACAACCAGTCTTAAAATTAAAAAAAAAAGAAACCAAAAAGTTTCTCAGGTTTTCAAACTCTGAAAAAACCCCCGAGAAGTTGACATATCTATCATTTCTAGATGGATAAGGTAGGCATGAATGCCTAACTACTTCTAACTATATCTGGATGCAACAAAAGACTACTTCCTTCCATACTATCAAGAAAAACCCTCTCTTCTTAGCAGAGGACCAAATTTAGTGCACATAAATATTTCATAACTTCATCCTGTCAAGGAATCAAACTGAATTACTTAAGGGCAATTTTCCAGGAGCTGCACATCCAAGCTCGAAGAATAAAATTGAACGGATCATACCCATTCTTCTGCTTCGTACTGAAAGGCCAGAAGGTGAAGCAACAGTGCAAACCTGGACATCTTGTGTGGGTGTCATCTAAGAACATTATCCACCAAGTGCTAAACTCCATTAAGAAATGTAGAAACAACACAGTAAGACTGGCATCTTCCAAAGAGAATACAACTCTAGCTCTACAATCCTCTGCTACATCCTGGTCTGCCAGAAGAAACATATTCTGGCTTTCACAAAACCTCGTGAAAACTGAAACAACAGCCAAGAAACAACTTGATGCTACAGAGGCCAACCACAGAATCAAAAGGTGACTGAAGACAGACATCTACAGGTGGTTTGATTTCCAACAGCATGAAACATACGCAGCTTCCACTGACCTGGAGAGCAATTTGGCACCTGAAGAAGATATGAGACCATTTCTGTGCAAACAAACCCTGACCCAAATATAACAGCCACACCCAGATAAAACTGGCACAAGACACTACCTTGCTAACAGAGGTAGCCTTAAACTTCCTAAGCGCTGGAGGACACACATTTGGATTGGACTCTGCATTTACTTTCTTCAGCCTTGCATCAAGAAATTTTCTGACAGAATCCACTTGTTGACTTTGCAAGACAAGAACCGGGATGCAGAACAACCACCCCGCAACAGCCAATTCCACGAGCATTGCACATTCCCAGCGTTCCTCCTTTAGAAGGCTATCCGCTGATTCATGGTTGCTTTCCCTTATTGCAAGACAACCTCCTCTGGAAAAAGGAAAAGTATTCTCTTTGTATCCCCAAGACCACGGCGTCTGTGTTCTTTATAAAATATTGATTTGTCTGCTGTCTGTAGTGCCCGAAGTTAAAAGTACATGCATTTGAGTAGGCAAAACCAGATCCATGAGCTGCTGAACCAGGCAGACCCAAATCAGCTCCAACCCGAAGCCCTTCACACAGAGCTCCACTGGAGCCTGCCTCCTGGCAGGGCTTAGAGCTGGGCTGAACCACTACTGCAGGACACCTACACCAACAGCTGCCTCCTGTCTGGCCATCTCAGGGCACGGGCAGAAGAGCTCAGGTCTGTTTACATCCACTTGCCTGTGCATACACACTTAAATGTTGGCACATGGGACAAAGAAGCCTTTGCATGAAAGCCACATCATCTTTGTCTCCCCAACAATTACAGGATATTCCCATCAACAGCTCCAACACAAGACACCCCCCCCCCCCCCCCCCAGAATAACCACAACAGCCACTTGCTTCAAAACCCATAAACTTTCTCTACCAAAAAAGCTTTCTCAGGTACCTTCCAATGAAGAAAGACAAGAGGAGCAGGGAGATTGGGAGGTATAACATACAGAGAGGGAAATTAATAAGTCATCAATACATACATCCTGTTAAAGCCTGAATCAGAGCCAGGAGCCTCAACGTAAATTAACATTAAGTGCAGTGACTGGAGGCCATCTTAGCTGTTCCCAGTGACAGAAGGTACTACCACGAGGAACTCCTTAACACACCAGCTTTGCCATTCTCACAGGACAACATACATTTGGCAGTATGATGAATAGGCAGTTAAAAAAGAAAAAAAAACCATCTTCTTTAACCTGCTCCTGAGTGCCAGCTCTGAGGAAGCACTACGAGTGAAAGGAAAAATACTGCATAATCCAGGGGCAAAGTCAAAAATCATCACTGCATTGTGGAAACTGCAGTTGAGTAATAAAACAGTCTTGGTCTTGACCTGTACACTGGGAAGTAACAGAGGACGATGCCTATGCTCATTTTTAACTTTTTGAATCAATACAAAACTTGCTAAATCAAGAACTGCTTTATTACATCATAAAAGTACATGGTGACTGCATAAGCTAATGAATTTAAAAGCCCAGAATTTTTTTCCAATTTGTGAGTTATCTTCTGCATTCCTTTAGAGAGCTGGACAGTTTTCATAGAGCTGACATGCAATGCACATACACATTATTACAAAACAGCTGTCTGAGCATTTATAAAAAATTTCCGAGACATGGATCTAGGAAGGGTAAAACGGTGCTGTCATAGCTGTTCTGTCAGACCTGATTCATATTTCCTGGAGTAAACAAAAAGCTGCAGACTTGGAAACGGCAGGTGAGCACCCAAGTGAACTGTAATAAAAAGTTATCTGGAGACTGCAAAGGCTTCTTAGCATTACTAAATTACTCTTTTTT
>VXBR01009214.1:99346-196247 GCA_013400215.1 Cisticola juncidis | reverse complement strand
GCTGGGGCCGCCCGCCGCCGCCGCGCCTGGCCCAGGAAGCGCCATCCCAGCACTGACTAATCAACAGGGTGCGAGCAACGCCTGCGCAGCTGCCGCTCCTCCCCGCGCCGAAAAGGAAAGTGCCGGGCTGCCCGCCCGCCCGGAGAGCCAGAGCCGGAGCTGCCAGAGCCGCCCAGCCCGTCCCTCTCACTCCACCCTCCGACCGCTCGCCCGACGTGCAGCCCGCACTTGGGCTGTGGATCTGTGATTTTAGTTTTCACCTGTGAGTCATGTATATACGTGTGAGTTCATGTATGCAGGCTGTGCGCGCTGTCACTGCACACGCAGGTATTACATATATTGCATCTTCAAAGGTCTTCACACCATGGGAGCGCTCGTAGACATCCGTTCTTCAAAGTGGCTTATGTGATGAAATCTTATATGATCTTTGTAAGAGATTTCATTTAATGTTATCCTTTATTTCATGCATTTTGATCTCCAGGCTGCTAGACTACAGAAACTCTGGGAAATTAAACCAGAAAAACTCTTGGGTGGTTGCACTGCACTGTGCTCAAGTTTATTTCGTTCACTTCTGTATCAAAACAGTTTATTTTATGGCGGTAAACTTGGCAACATTTAAGCCTTTACTGTTGACTAGAGACATAAAAGTGCCTTGCGGTGATTAGCAAGACGACTGACAACATCCCCAGCCAAAGCGGTGGTACTCAGAGCCCTCCTGCTGCTCACCCTTCCCCATGGCTGGGTAAAGGGCCAGACACTGCTGCGTGCCTTTGTCACTGCTGGTGCCACAGCACTGCCAGCACGAGGAGGGCTGAGACAGACACGCTCTTGTTCTGCTCTGCCACAAACAGAGGCTGGGACTTCATCAATGGTCTCCAAGATTAAGCAAAGGCTGTGAAAACTAGTCGACATAGAAGATTACAGAAAACCCAAATTATCCTGCTTTAAGTGGATCAAGGTTGGCTTGAAGCTCATCCTGCTGTGCCTCCATGCTTTAGCTACAGTGTGGCACTGGGTGTTCCCAACACTGGGAAAAACCTTCGTTCTTTATGAAGAAGGTTTTTCTGCTGTTAGATCCTACCTACCAGAATAGCTGGCTTTAAATTTTTTTAAAAAATTACTTTGAAAGATACTTATTTTCAAAGTAGTTTTCCTTTTACCAAGTTCACCAGATGCTTTTCAACAACAGCAGTGAATTAAGCTATTGAAGTGCAAAGTACTATCACAGATTGGGTTGGGAGGTACCACATTGGGTCATCTGGTCCAACCTCCGTGCTCAAGCAGGGTCATCCCAGAGCACATGGCACAGGATTGCATCCAGACAGTTCTAGAATATCTCCAATGAGGGAGGCTCCACAACTTCTCTGGGAACTCTCTTTTAGTCCTTGGTCACTTGCACAGTAAAGAAGTTCTTCCTCACATTTAGGTGAAACTTTGGTGCATCAGTTTCTGCCTCTTGCATCTTGTCCTGATGCTTGGCATCACTGAGAAGAGCCTGGCCCCCTCCTCTTGACACCCTCCCTTTGGGTACTTATTGATGAAGTCCCCTCAGTCTCTCTTCTCAAGGCTGAACAGGCCCAGCTCCCTCAGCCTGTCCTCATTAGAGAGATGTTTCAGCCCCTTAATCACCTTTGTTGCCCTCCACTGGACCCACTCCAGGAGCTCCATGTCTCTCTTGTATTGAGAACTGCACACAGCACTCCAGATGAGGCCTCACCAGGGCTGGGTAGAGGGGCAAGATCACCTCACTGGATTAGCTGGCAATGCTGTTCCTAATGCACCCCAGGATTCCACTGGCCTTCCTGTCCACCAGGGCACCCTGCTGGTTCATGGACAGCTCGTTGTCCACCAGGACCCTCAGATTCTTCTCCACACAGCTGCTTCCCAGCAGGCCAGCCCTCTGGGGTATCTGCCACTCCTCACAACTTTGTGTCATCAGTGAACTTGAGCACTGTAGCTAAGAGCACTATTGCTGAAACATGGAACACATGGGTTTGGCTCCCTCAGGCTTGATGAAGTTTCCAGGTGCAGTATGTAAAGCAAAGTAGATCAGATCAGACTGAGATTCACCAGGACTTGAAGCACTAGTCTGTCAGGAATTGTTCTTAAACTCTGTCTTGGGTACCATTAATTCCAGGAGAGATACCATCTCACAGCATATGTCTCTCTCAGACATCATGCACTTCTGCTGTCTGGGAAGAAAAGCATCTTTCACACAGAAATAGTTACTGCTGATTTTTCCTGAAACATTTTTTCGTTCTTCTGTACTAGATGTCCTATAGCCTTTAAATCTGCTTTCCTATAACTATGTTTGTGTTCTCTCCAACCATTGAAAACCCAGCCCACTCTTAACCATTTTATTGGAACAATGTGCATTTTCAAATAATGTAACTTCTAGATATTATCTAAATTTCATTCAGTTGTCTCCAGGCAGAGAGTTCATGATGTTCACTAGTATTTAAATGTCTTGCTCTTGGAGTCACTTTATGTGTCCTAACTGTACTCCATCTCCATCTCCTTGGAATATATTCTAATAGTACATAAATGGCATTCAAATCACCAGCACATAACAGAAATTTCTTGTTTTAACTGCACCTTATGTATAATTAACACTTTAGAGATAATCTTCCTGATGTCTAGCAATGTCTTAGTATGATCTCTTACCAGTCTCCTACCGGTGTAAAATGCTAATGAAGCGACCAGACCTGAAGAGCAAATCCACCCTAGGGCCAGGGCCTCAGTTTCACAGTGTCTTAGCTTTTGTCTATGTGCCTTTCAGGTGGTGTTCAGGGACAGTCTTTATGAATCAACAAAAAATTCTTGCCATAAAACCATAAGCAGTGTCAAAAGGACTCAGAATAATTCCTGAAATTATTCTTAAATGCATTTGGAATTGACTTGCACATTGATTTCACAACACATTAATGCAATAGTCTGTAAAATCTGTAGTAGATATGTATTCCATTGCCAGCAACATTATTTTTAAAGCATTTCAGATCATCCTCACTTCATATATGTGCTAACATCAGAAAAGGAACTTTTCAACTTACAACAAATTCATTTTAGTATGAGTCTGGTAACATGCTTTACAGTGTTGTTTGCATACATCAAATAAAACTGAGCTTTATACTGTAAGTTTCATGGGGAACCATAATATTTGGTATTTCTTTAAAAAAAGCCTCAGTAATTTGCATTCCTTGTTCCTATGTTATTGTTTTTCTACCAGAAGCCAAATTTTCCTAATATTTAGAAATCCAGTGGGTTGTAACAGAAAATGGAGTGATAATTTCAGAATCAGATCCTCAATTTCTTTCTCTGAATCTCAGAATTACAAAATTATTTAAGTTGGAAGAGACAGATCATCGAGCACAACTTTTGCCCTTGTCAACTAAACCACAGCACTAAGTGCCACATCCCGTTATTTCTGGAACACTTCCAGGGATGGTGTCTCCACCCCCTCCCTGGGCAGCCTGTTCCAATGCTTAACAACCATGAAGACTTTTTTCCTGATGTCCAACCCGAACCTTTGTTGGAGAGCACTCATGGTGCTCGTGGAGCGTTAGGTGAAGCTTCAGCTAGAAGGAGTTAGCATCCTTTGGGAAACTGCCATGGGAACCTGAATATCTGCATCTCTCTCAGATGGGACTGGATCATACCTAGCACAAGCAGTAGGAAACTCTGCACAAAGGAAGAATGTATGGAAGAAATTCCTTATTTGAAGTTCCCACTAGCTATAAAGAGCAGAAATCTAAATTACAGATTAATCTGACCCTTTTTAATTTATTTTCATTGAAAAAGGAGGAGTTACATGGAGGCTTAAACCTAGAGAACTAGTAGAGTTCTAGAGAACTGTGAGTTCAGCACAGCTGAAAGTTCATCAGAGATCTATTACTGAAAGGCAAAACTGCAGAATTTGATCTATACAGAGGAGGGGAATGAAGTGAGATAAAGATTAAGATGGATGAATCATTAGATCTTCAATGACCTGAAATAAAATAGAAAGTAGGTCAAATTAATAAATTATTAATAAATATATAGACTATGTATGGACAAATCCTGAAAGATAAGCTCAAAAAAACCCTAGAAAATTGGATTTTAAAGACAGCAAGCCTGTCAATAAGATGCATAGTGGTGATACTAAGAAAAGAATTGTTCTGTTATTCCACAGATATCATCACTCATGATGCTGATACTTTCAACCTCAGCCTTCAATTTTAGAAGGCAAATGTGATTTCACTCTAGCACCACCAACAAAAGTCTAAGGCTAGAAAAAGGAACAAATATACTGGAAAATACATAGACAGGTTAAAGATTTTTGGACAGACTGGACCTGGTGAAACTCCTTTATGGTTCAAATTGTGTTAAAATTGCTATCTCCAAGAATCAACAGAATGAGGTTCCAGAAAACCCAGAAGAGATTGCATCTCTCTCAAAGCAGGTAAAGAAATACCTATATAAACTGATCAAGTGAATTTCTAGTAAATAAAGAGAATTTAACAGGCTTTGTGGATAGGCGAGAAAGACTGAGGAGTGTAAGAGTTTCTTATAATCTGCTCTTAAAACAAAACCCAAACAAACAGTCTAAATATAGAATTATTTGGAAATAATCAGTACTCTAAAGCTGAAAGGATACATAGAACAGAATTTCACTTAGGTCTTAGATTCAGAACTATCCAGGACCTTTGTCAACATCACTGATGACTGAACAGAGTACACTTCTATTTGGAGACTGTATAGGAAGAGGCTCCAATTATGTTGGAGCACAGCATTACAATTCAGAGGGATCTATGCAGACTGGAGCAACTGAAATGCCAATGAACAAGGAATAATAGAAGGTTTTACACATCCAAAGGAATAATCAACTGCACAAACATGTAGCAGGATAAAAAAGTAGTTCTATGGATCACAAGAGTACTAGGCTACTTCGCATTATGCTGATCCTGGAATGCATAAACAGGAGTATCACAAGTAAGATAATGAAAAGAAAATTTAAATCTACCCAGCTGTTTTTATTTAAACTGGAATAGTCTGCTCAGTTTTCAGGTCTACAGTCCAGGACAGTTAAGAACAAACTCAAGAACCTTAAGAGGAGGGAGACAAAAAGGGCAAAAGATTCTGAAAACCCAAACTACAAGGGAAGGTAGGAAGTTGAGGAGGGAACAGAGAGGGAGAGGAGTTCACCTACATCAAGAGGAAAGGGAGAACCTACTTTCCATGTGTACCAGTTAGGTCAGGTATTAGGAAATTTCCTGCTTGTCAGACCAGTTAAGTAAGGACTGTTGCCACTCAGAGAAACTCTGAAATCCCTAGCACTGCAGGTCTCTGACCATCTTCTTGCATTTTATCAGGGGCAGCTGATCAGAGGTTGAGATATGATGAGAACCCAGACAGACTCTCAAAATCCCTTCCAGCACTATTTCCTTCCTCTCTTATGGTTTTACAAAGGTAAGGATTATCCTTTGTTCCTTGTTTTCAGATTTTGTGAAAAGCATTTCAGTGGCTGGCCAGAATGAGTAGTCAGGAGCAGCTGTACTCAACCCAGCCCATCCTTTTGCACCATTTCTTCAGGCACACTAAATGGGCTAGGGGCAGATGAATCTGGCACTATGCTTAGGCACATTTGGTCCCATGTGCTCCAGCTGAACTCCCTTTCTCAGTACTAAATTTAATACTATTTTGATATTATGATATAATCTGCAAATAGCCCTCAAAAAAGAAACAAGCATATTTCAGGTTAGTGGCATTTCAGAACAGTAAGCCAGTGGGCTTAGTTATTTTGGATGTGCTGGGATGGATGAAAACACAATTCTGCACATCAGCATTAGTCATTCATAAATGGTGATAAAACAACATCTCCTATGCAGGAAAAAAAAAAAAAAAAAGAAGACAGTATAGTTGCCACAATTCTCCAGATTTCTCAACCTGTGTTTGCTTTTTGCTTATCTTTCAGGTTTGAGTTGTGCTTGCTTTGCTTATGATTAAAGAAAAAGTAACCAGCATCCTGATTCTGTCCTTGTTTAAAATTAGTCTCCATGGATTTTAAAGATATTACAAGTCTGTATGAAACAAGTCTACATGAGAATCAGATACTTTCTCTATTAACACTAAGAAAATAACATAAAAATATATCATAATATCCAAGAAAGCCTTTTACTGTGATCAGTTGATAACAAAAAGAACATTTGAAAATGCAGGTATGCTGCTAACACCTGCGCAAACTATTTTAAGGAATTATGAAATTTAAGTAACAGAAACATTATTATTACTGGATTCTGCTGTTCCATGTTTTCTGAATTCTTAGGAAGGTCCAGCAACATACTTTAGTAGAAGGTGTCCCTGCCCATATTAGGGAGGTTGGAACTAGATGATCTTCAAGCTCTCTTCCAACCCAAACCATTCTATGACACCAATATTTATATGGTTTATCCCCTTCTCCCAGACCTCACCTTTGCAGAATCCCTATCCAAGGGTACTGAAGTAGCACATATGTGTCTGAAATGGGTATAAAAGAAACCTAGCCAAAAATTCTCTGAGACTTGTCTTATGGGATTGCAGTAGATATCAGGTACTTAAAAGAGATGTTATATGATTTCATATATCCGAAGGTTGCTTGTGTCATGATGTCAGTGCTCACTGTATTACAAATCTGGTATAAATAACACACACACAAAAAAAAGCAAAGGGTGTTTTTTTAATAACAAAAAATAAGTACACTTAGACTTCATTTCTGCAAACATCTGCATTCAAGCACTGTCACCCTGTGATGCATCTAATAATTCCAAAATCAGATAACTGTTTTATCTTCACATTAAATATATGAAAATATAATATAAACATATAAAAAAATTTGGCAACAAAGTCTGTGTAATACAAAGAATGCCTAAACACTGTGTTTTTGGATTACACTTATAAAATCTTTTATGTTCCTTTGTAACACTTGGTATTTCCTGAAGAGAAAATTGAATAAGAAACGGTATTTCAGAATGCACAGCAGGTTCTCTTCTTAGTTTCATTTAGAGACACAACGTCTAAGTCATGCAATACACAGGATTTCTGAAAAACAAACAAAAGCAAACACTTCATTGAAATTACTAGAACACAACCGTTGGAAAGTTTGCTTTTCCACATACTTTAATGTAAAATATTTGGTGCAGTCACAGGATATGTTTTTCCTTTGAATATTTAATTAAATATATACTTATATTTACATATCTTATACGTTTTCTAATAAACTAGAGGGATACTGATGCCCACACAAGTCCTATCTGGCATCTTTACATTCTTTAGCTGCCTAAAACATCTCTCCTAAGTCTGAAGGTGACAGAAAGTGTCTTTCAAGGAGTCACTACAAACTGTATGTGCCAATCCTGTAAATCTTTACTCACATGAACTGTTCTGTAAGTAAGGTTCTCCTGTTGACTACACCCATTTCAGCTACCTTTCAGTTACACTTCTTTGAATTACTGAGCATGGTTGAAGAAGTCCAGTTGAAAGGAACAGGAAATACAGAATATCAGTACTCACTAAAAAAAATGCACAGGCTATTAACTGTTATAAAGGATGATAATTTTTTTTGTGAAATTCACTAAAATTCTGTTTTCTTGCCTCTATTTAATAACCAGGAATACCCCCACGTGGGAACAGTTCAGTCTTTATCACGATAAACTATCAAAATAGTACTCCACTCTAGTAAAAATCTATGTACTGATTGCAAAAGCAGATTATAACAAAAATGAAAATCATCAAAACCAGGACTCTTCCTTTCAGCAATGAACTCAACTAGATAATTAATGTTGACCAGAAAAACAATCAAACCCAGTTGTGCAATGTCGCAATCTTGTTCTCTGAAACTATGAACACTGAACCCTGAACTAGGGCACAAAGACACAGAGAATATTGTCACACGCTCAGGAAAATGAAAGCCCCAACTTCTCTACCTGCCACTCTATTGCCTGTATCTTGGTAGATTTACCAGCTAAGCACAGAGAAGTAAGTGCAGCCACAGGATTCACTACATTTTTCTCTCAACCCAAACCAAACAGCCACAAACAACCATGTCTGCCAATAAAGAGAAGCTTCCAGAAACAACAGCTCTCTGAGCTGGAATGAATGAAATCCAAAGCACAGGAAAAAATAAAGGAAAAAGGGAAGAAAGGCATCATGTAGTACAATACTAATCATGATTCAGAATTGAAAACTTACACATACAAAGTTACACGGTAGTTAAACATTGACTACAACCAGAAAGATTCACCTACCATTACTTGGCTGCATCAGAATGAGGGCAAATATAAAGTCTCCCCTGTGCTACAAATAAGCTTTATACCTCTTTGGCCGAGAACATTCATCACTACTTAAAAATCTGGAGAAGATGCATGGAATTAGTTTCCTTTTTCCTTCTGTAGCCATAGTTTCAGCTCTTCCAGAATGCTGTCTGCCCTGTGCCACAGCTGTCCCCAAAAAGAGAGTGGCTGAGCTCATTCCTCCCTGAGGCTGCAGGGACCCAGGGAGGCTTCCACAGTGCCTGATGCTGGGGGAGAAGATGAAACATCTGAGAAGGGATCAAAAGTGATGGACAGAGGAAGGAGCAGAGGGTAGGAAATGTATTGTGTGTCTAAACCCCAGGATGGATGCTGAAGCTGTCATCAGTAAAATTATTAGCAAATACCAACTGACTGGAAACCTGAAGACTGTGGCTTACTGATTTTAGAATTTTTTTTTTGTCATAATGAATTCTCCACATAATGAAGAAATACAGCAGGTGCACTTTCACTTTTTTTCTTCTTCTTTTTTTTTTAATTTATTTTTTGAGTGGTAAGGACCAAGAGACATAACATTTTTACTACCCTTGGGAATTCTGACAAATACCAACACGTATCTTTATAGCTTCTGATTAGTTTTGACTTTTTACACAGTTGCGGGGGGTACAGGCAGTAACTATTATAATTTCTGCTAGGCAGAGACAGTATTTGGTATTCTGCAAGCATAGACAGTAAATTAAAAGTATGAAGACCTTTTTAAAGAATGGAACAAGGCAGAATCAAAAGTACACAAACATAACCTTGTCATCTCAAAGAACAAGATACCATTCTGGTTTAGAGATAAGATTCTGAAGAGAAAACAAAAGCTTTTTCTTGAGAAGAAAACAATCAGTTAAAGCAGTAAAAGAGTTCTAGAAAAATCCCTGTTTGAACAGTTTCAGAATTCAAGTTTCATTTGCTTAGAGGAAACAGGCCATTTGAAGATGTTGCAGATTATACTTCAAGACCAAACTTCATGTTTTCAGTCAAAGGGGAGAAACTTACATTTCTTTAAACACTCAGGATACTTATTTGCATCCTTAGCATTTTACTACTTAATAGTACTTTTAGATGGTAAGTAATCTATTAACATATCCTTAGCAAGAATCCTCAGTACTGTTAAGTGATTAAGGATACTGAAACATATTTGATAATGCAACAGTTCTTATAATCTCTAAAATCATTATTTGATAGTTCATCTGCAAACTAGCCAGGACAGACAGACATGAACCACCACTCCACAAATAAGGAACTGCCATTTTAAAATCTATTTAAAACTTGAGGACTATCAATTACTTCAGTTTGTAAGACTATTCAATGTAGGGTCTTTGTGAAGCAAATTAGAGTCTGGGATCCGTTTAAGCAAATGTGCTGCACACACATTTAATCTAAAGAAATATGACAAGTCCTGCATAAAGGGCTGAAGCAACAATCAGATTTGGGCAATCCCAAAAGCCTCAGCCAAGCCTTGGAAGAGGTGGGGCATCCCCTCTCCCTAAATTATAGCAGGGAGGTATGCAAATCTCTCCCACCTGTGAGAACAAGGCAGGCAGCATTCCTCCTCCAGGGCTCCATGAACACTAACACTTCCATCTCACATTTCACCTCAGCTTGTTGTAACTCACTGCCCCACAAGTCAGCCAACAAACAGCAAAAAAATGTGAGAAGGTGAGAAGAAACAAGATGGCACCAAGAAGCTGGAGTTTCCACTTCAGTGTCTTGGGCAAAGTTTTGAAAATACCGCCACAAACGCAGACGCCACTGTACCCTGCAGTGATTTCAGTGAGATGTTGAAACTCCCTGCTATCAAATACTAGTTTTTCCTGTTAAATAGCACAGCAGACGTCTCACCTAACTGGCAGGCATCTCTGCAAGCCAGTTTTAAACTTCCTGCTTAAAACTCCCCTTCTGGCTGTCTCTCCTGCCCACTTCTAAGCAGAATTTGTATCACTAGCATACAATAAAAACCTAGACACAGGAATTGTGATGAGATGGCTCAGTTACCAATTTTGTTTTGTCTTGTTTCAACGGCAAGAAAGCTAGGGTAGTATACGAAGGAAAATGTAATGAAAAAATCCCAACAACCTCTTTGAAAAGTTTCTAATGGAGTAAATATACAAATCTTCATTAAGCTCAGCTGTCCATTGCACATTTTCAGCAATTTTTTGCTGAAAACCTACTCAGATTTATGGTGGGTCCACCTTCTCTAGCACCAGTTTTTGGTATTTTGATACTGGTCTAGTTATTTTGAAAGTGGGGCTCACTATGAGTTTGAATGACAGGATTTTGCTTTATCCATATCATGTCCCCAGTCAAAGTCAGACCTGGAGTGCTTGCTGAAAAATTAGAAGCTTTGGAGAAACAAACAAGAGACTGTAACTGAGGTTACTATTGTTTATAGCTTCTTTAAATCTTGAGGATTTTTACTCTAATTAAAAAAAAGATCCTATTTAATTACTGCAATAATTTTGTTTAGATTTAACAGAAATAGTTGACAAAGACTGGCAGAGAACTTCACACAACAAAGTCCCATGTGACTTCAGTGCCTGACCTGCCATTAGAGAGATCTCAATTATGTATAGTCCTGACACTTTCAATGTATTTTCCCTAAATTCTGTAGTTCAAAATACCTGTTCAAATGCAAGAGAGTCATCTCACAATCACAATCAGCTGGACATGGCACAAGCAGTATTAAGCAAGGACTAGGGATATATTAGCAGGGAAGGCAATCACTGTGGGAACAGGCACAGGAGCGGAGGATATGAGGTCTGGCACAGCAGGATCTATCTGCTGCTGACTACATTCCTCAAGGAATGTTGATGAAGGTCTTGCTCCCAAAGCCTGCTATTCCACCCTGTCTAAAACATCTAACCCACTGGCAAAGCATGGGGCTCTATCTCCCTCTCCTGTTACTACCATGTAGACTGTAACAATGTTGTACTGCAATCAGTTATTCACAAGCTTGAAAAGACAGCTGTGGATCTCCTGAGAGGTTTCTCAACCCTACAGATCATCTAGGTGATTTAATACAGTTGCATCATAAAAACTTTATTTAAGAGAGCAAAATATGTTCAAAGTCAATATCCTGCAGAAGCAGCAAATGCCAGAAGTAGGCCAAGTCTGTAACTTTCTTTTTTTCTCCTAGAGTTTAATTTATTTAATTTGAATCATATGAAACCATATAGGCTGAGATAAAGATGCCTCCATAATCAATGGAGGGAGAAAGGTACCTCCAGAACACCATTTTATCCTAAAGACTCATCTCTTTCCATTGAATAGAGATGATTCCAGACGACCAGACCAGTCACACAAATTTTAGCTGGCTAGGATTGCATGCTAATAGGAATCTCATCCCATATAAACAGAGGTTGTGATTAAGTTTTGATTTACATGACCTAATTATATGCTACTGTTTCCAGAAGAATATCTGCCTCATTCAATGTCCAGAACAGACTTTTTAATAAAATTAAATAAGATAGCATAGTTAAATTTTGCCTTACATTGCACCAGCACTAAGTGAGTTGGTACCATTTATCCTCTTTGCTTTAATCTCTGTACCTTGGTTCCCACATGTGCAATGCTGAATATACCTAATGTTACTAAGAAAGTTAAGGAGATAAAAATCTAAAATGGATCTAAAGTACAGCAGGACGAGCATTATGAAAAACCTCTCGAAGGAATTATTATTTTGTGGTCAGTACAAGATAGAAAAAGGGCAAATAAAGCCTGGGGCTCCATACATGACTAAGGATAATAAAGAGCCACTGAGTATGCACTGCTGGAGACACAGTGATCTTTTAGACAAACTAACAATTCCATGAACCTCAGCAATAATGAAATCCAATTTCCTATGGCTTTGAGTCTTAAAGTGAATTAAATTTGATATCTGTGATACAAGCTCCAGCTGGAGTAGCTGGTTGAAGCATTTTTCAGTCTTTCTCTGTAGTGGTCTCTCATATTCTATGAACTATTCCTGGAGACCTCCCTTCTGCAGAATACGCTGCCTCTCACCTTATTTTCAAGGAACTATGCAGGAACTTAATTATCTTTTAGTTTGATCTGTTAAATTTGTTTAAAATCAGCTAACAAGTTCCAAAGGTACTTCAAGAGCAAAGAAATAGAAAAGACAGTATGATCTCAACGATCTTGTTGCCATAGGAAAGAAATGTAAAGAAATGAAGGAAGAGCAAAGTTGAGGCCTGCTACTCCTGAATGTTCATCTCAAATGACATCCAGCTGTTAAATATTAAATGTTACTCTCAACAACAGGGCAAGGTCTTAAATGGATTTTCACTGTTCTCTACTCAGCAGATATATGTTTATTTAATATGATTAAAATAATCTTAGTTGTCAATCACTCTTGGGAGGTAGGCAGAATATAAATTTTGGCTAGTTTTATTGCAGTTTTCAGAAAAAGGTGATAACTTCATTCCTACTATCCTTTTTTTAAAAGGAGTTCTCTCCTAATCCTAGTTTAGAAAAATACCAACAATCACATCCAAAAAGACATATACAAAGGCTTGTAATATTTTTTTTAAAACCTACTTGAGAGCACTACTGCTTGCCAGACATGAAACCGAAGAACACAAAAGAGCAAATGCTAACTGCATTCTGGGTGGTATTTTTTTGGTTTTTGTTGTTTTTAGAGGACTGACTCACTAATCCAAATAGTTCACTGGCAACCAGAAGTATTGTCAAAGAACAGCTGTCATCTATTAATGAACAGGTTTAGGCATATCTGAAATTCGTGAGTATTGTGACTAAATAAAATACTGTTATTCGTCAACATGTCTAAGCAAACTCCTGTAATAATCTATGTCATTAACATTTATTTCCACTGCAGCCTTTCAAATACAATCAAATCGGTTATTATTGCCCTTCTCCAAAAATCCATCAGTCAGAGGAAGTTAAAACTCAAGTACTGCATTCAGTTATTATTAACTGATTGGTTTGAAAATTGAAAGTTCTCAGAAATATGGCATGACTGCTTAGCTGTTACCAGTGTAAGCTGTCAAAAAAAATCTGATGGTTTTAATGAAACTGCCCATCCAACTCAGAGCTGCAGACACAGCATGGAATGGCTGGGATTGAAAGTATCTGAAAGGTCAATCAGCACTTCAGTTATCCAGATCACTGGGATACAGAAGTCTTCTCTCTCCCACTACAAGACAAACTGCAAAACAAGAGATGGGAAACCGCAGCACAAAATAGTGACAATATGCTAAAACACTTGCCCTTTTTTGTTTTGTGTTGTTTAAATGTCTTCAATATGAAACTTTTTAATATGTTTTTTTTTCCTCAATCCACCACTGAACCACACAACTTGTTATAAACTTTGAAAGAATCAGGAAGCTCAGTACTTCTGTATGAAGTACTCTGAACATCAATCTCCCCCATCTACAGGGATGTTTTGTGAAAATTAAAGTTACTAAGGACATGTCCACAGTAGATGGCAAGCAATAATGTACAAAAGAAGTCCTAGATTTCCTCAGATTAATACAGTCTACTGCAATGCATCTGAGAATGATCTACTGCCTGCCAGCCTGCCCTACTTATTTATCTTACCTCTGAATAAGCTTCACACACTTCCCAAAAGCATGGCCATAATAGACTGTCCTAGGGAGCTCCTTCCTCTGTGGGACTGGGAAGGCAGTGATGTGCTTCCACTGAAGCATCTCATCAGTCTGGGACAGATGGTCCATTGCAGAGCACAGGGAGGCCCCATATCCCCAGGCATAGGTGTCTTGGGCCAAAACGCTGTGCAAGGCTGTATCTCCCTTTTAAAATCAGCAAATATGTATTTCACCTCACCAAATGGGTGTATGACTGAAATTATCTCAGACTGGCATCTATCATGTAATTTTTCACAGCTACTAGTCACACTTGCTACTGCATTTTCCATTCTCCAAAATTTCATCAGTTAGAGGAAGTTAAAATTCAAGTACTACATTCAGATTTCACAGTTTTGTGAACAGGCAAATTATTTTGTCGAACCTGAAAACCATGATGAAAGTGTATGGTAGATTTTTTTCCCCAGCAAACTCCTTCTTATCAGGCCAGTGGTAAAACCTATTGGCCTAAAAGGGTTCTTGTTTAAATCAACAAATGCATTTTACTAAAAATGGCAAATTATACACAAAGTAATGGTACATGATGCCTCATCAGGATTCCAAATATTTTTAGCTAAGGTGAAATGTTACTACAGACAAATATGACAAATTCTCATGGGCACATTTTCCAAACACATATACATGCAGAGCATACAACTGTTCAAAGCAGTTCTAATTAAAACCAAGCAGTAGTATAACATATTCAGCGTGGTCTGATTTTTTTTGCCATGTCCACAGTACAAATCCCATGAATTTTCATGAAGGTTAGTAGGAATACTGAAGTTTCACTTACCATAAAATAAGTGTAGGCAATCTTAATGTGAAAAATACCCAAACATAATTCCTGCATGTGCGGAGAATTCTCTTAGAGATAATCCAAACACACTCTGCAGAAATGCTCACTTTGCACATATTTGTCTTTGCAGCAATTATGATCTTAGCTATTGTTTTGTAGTTTTCATGTTCCATACTAACAATTCTCTATTGATACTAGACAATGTATTTTTCATTTACAACAAAATCAGTTATCTTAAGACTTTTTTACAAGTATCTCAAGGGCCTGCTATTATTCTCCTGGTCTAAACAATATTTGACTGCTCAGTTACTGAGCTTCATTTTCATGAAAGTGAAAGTAACCAAAAGATTTTTTTTGCCTTTTTTTTCTTCTCCCGAAATAACCAACTACAGCTTGTGTTACTATGTAGTAATGACAGGACCCTGATTTAGAAGCAGTCCAACCCTGAGCTATTATTCTGACCATCCCCAATGGCTACTTAATCAAAACACTGCTACTTGTGACTTTGTCAATAATTTTGCTCATTTATCTTTATTATGACTTGAAGAGTATTCCAAGTGGAAGGTTAGTTTTGTATAACTAATATTGGTGATGAATGGCAGTGATAATACATTGCATGAAGAACATCTATTAATGTCTAAAATAATATTCTACTGCCTAAAAATAAACTGCAATGCAAAACGTTTTTGGAGCTAATGAACAATAATTCAGCCCTACAAAAGAATTGCAACTCTGAGGAGTAAGGACCTTTAAGACAACACACTGAAGTTAGAGATGCTGGCTCTGACAGCTACAATATTGATTCTACCACTAATTAACTCTAATCTTTAGGCCCTGATAACTTCAAAACCACTAGTGTAAATCAGGCAAACAAACAGCTATGAACCTTGGATAAAACATTTGATTGCTAACATAAGAGCTCCACCGATTCCATAACCATGCACCACCCTCACTGTGTGCATACTCTGCAAGACACCTAGAGAAAAAAGGAAGCTTCCTGGCACAGAAGTGGATCTACTCTGGAGCTGTTAAACACTCCCTTAAAGAAAAGTATAAAGCCACAAATGCATTCTTACTGAATTTTTTTTTTCTCTCTGAACTGTAGATACCTGCTTGCCTCTGCTGTTTTCTCCCACGATTCTTCTCCTCAATGTTCCTCCTCTGTATCCCTGCAGCTACAGGATTCCCCCCCAAAATACTAACTCCGTAATTCAAAACCAGCATCAGCAGTGCTTTGCTGAAACTATTCTGTAAGTACAACCTTATTTACCCAACCTGTCAAGAAAAATCTCCCGTTTTCTTTCTCCTTAGAAAAGAAGCCTACCTTTTCCAGGATTTCCTTAATCAAGACTGAGAATGCATGCTCAATGTTCACATTGTCTTTAGCACTGGTCTCGAAAAATGGCATTCCATATTCCCAAGCAAGCTGAAAAACGAATGCAGGAAATGGGATGAACATTCTTCAGGGAAAAAAAAACCAGTTCCTAATACTAGTAGCAAGGAATATGGAGGTGTTCTGACTGCTAACACACTATAAAAACACTAATTAAGTACATGACTGCTCAGTAAAGTACTCTATATTCATCCTCACTTTATAAATCTCAGGTACTTCCTAAAACATTCTTCTTAAATTTTTGTGTTTTCAAAACAGCTTTTTTAACCAATCTTTACTTTTAAATAACAAGAATAAACTTCACTGGGTCTATTCTCAGTGTTTTGATTTATTTGGAAAATGAGCTGTCTCCTAAGCAATTATTTAGAGGAAATTAATGGAGTGCCTACAGATAAAAATATGACAAAAACTATTGAAAAAAGGTGGCATGATGAAATATAAAAATGAAATGCTCCTTTATGCTAGACAGAGAGAAGCACAGAGTTAACAGACAAGGAAAGAAAATATATGTATGCAAAAAGATATTATGGTAAAAGGCAAAGAGAGAAAATACTCAGAAGAGCAGTATAGACTTTACATATACTTTTTGGTCAGTTTTACTTAATTTACTCCTTTGTCTTATTTCCAGTGTATTTCTAATACAGAAAGCTTTGAGTTATGTTGGCGTGAAGAAAAAACATATCCAATATACAGATTTCAAACTTTTAGTCAAAATATAATAAACTTTACACTAAAGGTAAAAAAAAACCTAAGCAAAATGCAACAAGAAAACGTAGTTCTGAAAATAAAGATGAGATCTAACTGATCCATTAGACAGAGACCACTTCATAACTTTGTAAGGGATTATGAAACTCAGTGGACGGCTGTGAACTGTTTTTGGTAGTGCAGCAACTTGTTACAGAAAGTTAAGATCATTCAACTATTGCCAGTACAAAACAATGATGCATAAGGGTTTATTAAGAAAACTACAAGCAATAAAATAATACTGGGGTAATAAAGTTGAGAGAACTGGTTTTCTGATTATAAAGTACACAGCAACTACTATTAAATAGCCCTTTTCCTTCCTTATATCATGTAACAGGTTCCTAGAGGTTACCTATGTACAAACTCTGAACACAAACACACCCTTTTTATCGTGGAATCACAGAAATAATTTTGAAAGATAACCCCACTTGAAATGAAGCTACTGCCCACACAATATTGGGTCAGCTACTGCTTTGCTTACAAAAGTCTTGAAATCCACCAATGATGGAGATTCTGTAGCCTTTATGGGACCCTCTCCCATGGCTACATCAACCTTCTAGTGCAACTGGCTGTCCTCAACTCCAACCTGAACCTCCCAAGCCAGGACTTTTGTTTGCTACCTCCCTGTTTTTGTCTCTACTGAGGAGAGTCTATTTCTGTCATTCCTTTAGTGCCACTTCAGCTTCTGTAAACCAGCAACTGCTCCTAAGCCTGCTCTTTATCCAGCTCCCTCTCCTCATGAAATACCAGCACTAGACCCCAATCACCCTTATACCTGTCTGCTGGAACAGCTGCAGTTTCTCATCACTCTTCTTGAATTGGGAGAACAGAAGCTGGACAGGATATTCCATCTGACCTTGCCAACACTAAGTAAGGGGGGTAATAATCTCTCCAGATCTACCATCCATTATCCTTCTACTGTAGCTCAGCACCTTTAAAGCCATGAGGGAACACTGCTGACTTATATTCAAGCTGGTGTTTATTGTAACTCATCGGTCTTTCATAGCAAGGCAGTGACTCATGCCTTAGATTATTCCATCACAGGTGCAAATCTCTGCACTTCCTGAACTTCACAATATTTCTGCTGGCCCAGTTCCCAAGTTTATCAAGGTCCCACAGAATCTGTGTTCTTCAATGTAGTGTGCCACACACTCCCTTAATCTCATGTCACATGCAATTCTCTTTTTATCATCAACCAGATCACCCATGAAGATGCTAAACAATATGACTGAGGCAAGGCTGACTGCCTATACTTCCCTGAACCTTCTTCCTTGACTTTTTAACAGATACACATCATGCTGGCATCTTTGTAGTCAAAAGGGATCTCTCCCAACCAGGATGATTTTTCAGAGCTGACTGACAGTGGTTCAAATCACAATGACCACACCTTTAAGCACAACTGGGCAAACTTCATCCCATCTATGGGTGCATCCAACTTTCCTAAGCAAATTCTAATCCAAAGCTTTCCCTCTGCTGGCTGACCTGCTCCTTCCCAAAACATGCCAGTACCTGCGGAGGTCTGGGAGCAAGCTTTATTTGTGAAGACCAAAGAAAAGAAAAATCAAATCAAACAAAAAACCCTTGAGTACTTGAGCCTGCTCTGTATCATATTACTACATTGCCTACTACATCTATCAGTGCACCCCCATTTTCTCTGTGTGTGCACATTATTGCCACAGAAGATAATTGTATTTTTTCACTTTACCCTGCATACTGCTAAATGCTGTGGCAAGAAAGTCCTCCAAAAATATAGCTCAGTGGAAAAAAAACCACTTTTCCAGTGGTAAAGCTGTTGAAAGTACGAACATGTATTTGGCAACTCCCTCTCCGAAAGGCAACGGGAAAGGGTATTCAAATAACTACTTTTTTTTCTTTGGAAGGCTCTTGAATAGATCCATAAATAAAATATCTAAATACATTTACAAACCTGTGGGCATCATACTATTGAGGAATTATATTTTATAATATCCTTGATAACAGTTTGGAGATCTCGTGTGAAATAAGCTTGTATCTTACCAACAAGAATAAAATAATGCTAATACTACTTCCTAGCAAAGCGCTGGTATGATTATCAGAGAGATACATCTGAAATATTCTGAAACTGTGCAGAATGTGAAAAATCAGCTTTGAAACTATAAATCAGCTTCAGCTATGAAGAGAGCAAAAGCAAAAAAAAGGAAGATTTTTCCTGGCTTTTTCTGTTAGAAATATTTGAAAGGAGAAAAACAACCACATTCTACCAAGACGTATGACCTTCAACATTTTTATCTTTCAGCGAAAAAGATAATGATATTGGGGGGTGAACAGAGGAGCCCAAGAAGGCTGAGTTAAAACTTTTATCAAAGTGAACAAGAAGCAATTAATACAAGAAAATTATACTTCCTAGGGTTAAAATTAAATATCTCAATTTCTGAGTGATTGCAATTACATAAGTTTGCACAAAATAAATTATTACATGATTTTGTACAAAAAGAAACATCAAAAAATTTTCTCAGCATTAAACTGAAATTAAATGAAATTATATATGACAGCCACTCAGTTATAACAGATTTTTACAGAAATGCCAATATAGATGATGTGATTCCAGGAAATCTAGAATTCTTCTATGCAAGAGACTGAACAGAAAAACACTTAAAGCTCATACTATCAGGTAATGTGAAATATATAACTACAAATTATTATTTGTCAATGTTAGAATCAAACTGTTTTCCCCTCTTAATAGGGCTATTTTCTTCTTTAGAGTGAGAGGACAATTACTGTCTCTGCTAATGGAATCTTTCTCCAGGACATTCAGTCAGATCCTTTAGCAGATGTAAATCATATTAAAAGAAGAAATAGTATAACAGAAGAGTTGCCTTGCCTCAAAACACAGGGTATATCTAGAAAGCAGATTCACTAGGGAGGAGGTAATGATATGTTTCTAAAAAAATACTACATTAAGAGGAATTTTGGTCGCACAGTTAAGAACCCAGAAGTCAGAAAATGTCATGCTTAATACCCTAAGCAAAACCCTACTGCTGCCCTCTGGTGCACATGCATCCAGTGGCTCTCTAGATTTCTGACAGCGCATCCTTTGTGTGAGACTACAACATGTACTTTTCAGCAACCTTATTCCTTGTACACAGATAGGGTACATTAACACTGAAAGCATCATGCATGTGAACTATGAACTTTCAGGAGTGTAATGTCCAAAAGGTGGTATTATTTTTTAAAAAGTTCCCTAATCTGGGATGATATAATTGGCAAGAAGCTATCAGTGTGTTTTCTTTAAACATTAGACATCCTGCTTGACTCACCATGCCTGAAAGCAGAACAGGAGGGCTAATTCCAAGTTCCAGAGAAGAGATGCATACAGTTTGCAGTAGCAAAACATACTAGTATACAGGATATGCTCTCCTGCAATATTTAATTATCCAAATTTCTTCTCTCATAGCATGGCTTCTGAATTTCCTCACTGGCTCTCAGTGAGAGACATTTGCCATTCTCTTTAGAACAGCACTCCCCACTCAGCAGCTAGAAACTCTACTGTAGTCTCAACTATACATCATATACACAGTTTTGGGGAGCTGATGCTCCCTATCTGTCTAGTCTTATTTACAGCAGTTGAGAGACAATGCAGGTCATTTTTCACAGGCTGCCAGAATAGTTCTTTATGGTCAGACTGTAGCAAAAATATCACTGATGTGTGGCATCAGAAGAATTGTGCAGAACATTTTAATATTTCACATTACAACAGTACTCTGAAAATGCAGTCCTATATAAAGATTTCTGTTGTAGCAGCTAAAGCTTTTAAAGTACATTTTAACCTTTAAAAGAAAAATCAGTATTCTAAAGAGATCAGCTAGGAATTACTTAATGTATTTCTAACACTCCAGAACTCCACAACTGTTCTTCTAGAGCAAGTCCTAATGGAATTTTTGGAATTCACGAGCTTTTTACCACTTTCAGTTTAACAGCTCAGTCATGTACTAAGAAACTCAGGAGGACCCAAAGAAAGTACCAAAGATACCTTTTCTCCTTTCTGTTTTGGAACTACCCGTTCTGACTCCTTATCACACTTGTTGCCCAACAGTATTACGTCCACTTCATCACCTGCTTTCTAAAAGAGAACCAGCATTAATAAGTGTCAAGTAAGAAAAAAGCAAACAAAAAAAGCCCTTCACCTTCAGCTCACACTAACCTTCAGAACTCCTTTTCCTTGAAAGTAAAGGCTAAATTCAGTCATGACCTTTATATGAGCAAGTATTTTCCACCAGTTACTGGGATTTGGAGGAAAACAGCAAGAATGTAAAGAGCAGAAAAAAACTACTTAAAAGAGCCACGTATAATTTCCAACCCCTTTTGTAAGGTATAAAGTATATGGTGCATAGGCACCATCTTCTGATGAATGCTCCAGCTTGAGGCTTTAAAGTGACTGGAAATGCCCTGGAATTCACAGACACTGCCCTCCTAAAAGTAATAGATTCATGGATTAGCATATGACTCTGGTCTACATCCAGCACTCACAAGTAAAAGGGAAGGAATTTGCCACACCTGAAAGAGCACCTCTCTGTGCTTCACTTTTGCACACAGACAGTAAAATTACTTTCAAAGTGTTCAAACTCAACATAAAAGTCTGATTATTTCAAGATACTAGGAAGAAGGCAATAGATTTTTAATGAAGTAAAATTTTAAAACCTCATTGATTTCAAAAGGAAGAAAAATATACCTTTTTGACCTTGTCTCCTTCTCTGTTCCTCTAATCCACTCACATGCACGATGACTGTGAAATGCACTGGGTTTTTAACATCAGTGTTATTTTAAGATAAGTCATTGTAACTATGTGACTGGAATAATGACAAGGAAAGGGAATAGTTCTGCAACAGCATGTGGAATTTGAAAACTGACATTCATTGTGAAAATTGTAATATTTAAAACCACTTTTGGTGTCTAAATGGACAATACTGAGGGTCTCAATCTACAAAGAATTGCAGTAACTGTAGTCTGATGCCATGGCTTTTTCTGGAGATACATGCTCCTACAGCTTCCCTGATGACTCAAAAAGCCTGGTCTCAGGCTGCAGATCTCTCTACACAGATTTGACGAAATCTCTGATCTCTGTCAAATCCTGAACTTCTGTAACTTCGCCATAAGACAAAATCCATCACAACCATATAGAGAAAAACTTCTATTCATTAAAGGATAAGAGAACACTGTTTTTAGTCTATTTCTACTTTTACAACAATTTGAAGACTTCATCACTAGATACAATTTAATATTAAGGAACAGTATTTCTTTTTTTTTTTAATCTATTCTCCTCTTAGAGTCATCTAGACTTCTTTCATACTCACAGTTTAATAAAATGAAGTAAACTTCATAAGAGTATGAAGTACAGGCCTAAAATAATGAATTAATCTAACCTGGATTTATAGACCAAAATGTTGGCTGTTTAAGAATGCACTGAAGCTTCACTCACTAAGATCAGTGGCTCTCCTACGTAAAATCACATACATCAGTCCTAAAATAGGGTAAATAGACAATTGTATAATCAACTTTTAATTCAGAAGAAGACTGAAAGTTGATGAAGGTTTTACAAGTGACATTTGACTTCACTCTGCAGTTAAAGGTTAGGGGGAAATACATACTGCATGCACAAAGCCACTGAATTAATTCTGTAACTTAATTTCTATATAAATAGTACAAATTTTTGCAGTAGGAATGTTCTATCTAAACAGCTTCAAACAATAACAAAATTTAAATAAAGTTTGAAGTACCAGGCTTTTCAGCAAGTATTTATTAGTACTAGCAATCATAAATTATTTACTTCTGCAAATAACTACTATTTCTACATCAATATAATGTATCCATGTATTTCAATTTGTCTGGATGCTTCATCAAAGCACTTATAGTTCTCCTTTCCTAAAGATTGTATCTTGCAATTTCTTGCATTTAGAACACTGAAAATTGTTAGTCAAAATGATGTCCATTTTAAATTCTGAAAACTGATTATGGATTATGTATGATGTCTTAAAAAATTAAGTTAATACGACTAGACTAGACTAGAAGTTTGACCATGTGCTCAGCTGGCATAAAAACTGCACAGGTACACTGATTTGAACTGGCCAAAAATATGGCTTTTCAGTGCTTTCAAAAGCTCACTGTCTATTTTCATATTCTGTTATTTATAGCTCAGGAATAAGCTTTCCAAATGCAAAATCTACTGCTAAGAAGATAAAGGTTATTTTACAATTGTTAAAATCCTATTATGCAAGTCAGCACTGAGGAAGCTCATAGACTCGGGAAACATTTTTGGCCCCATATTATGGAGAAGTACTATTAAAAATGTCATCAATTTCATCAAGGCAAAAAGAATTTTTTTTTTCCAGATAATGTTTTGCTCTGTCATCTCAAAAATGCCAATTTTTGGTTCACTCTCTCAGTTTTTCTTTGGGTTGCAAAGTTAAAATAAATATAATCTGAACCTGGAGAATACCTACACTATTTTATTCTGCAATGGAAAATATTGTCACTGTATTTCTCTGAAAAAACGGGAGCCAAGAGATTTACTGAGACTGACCAAGTTTTCTCAAGTGTTTGGCACAGCTTGGAGCCACCAGGTTTTGGCAGAAGGGCTCCCAGGCAGATGGATGTGGCAGCAGCAGGAGCCAGGCTGCTCTGAGCAGTGGCCACGGGAGGGAGCAGCAGCAGAGGCTCAAACTCAGCGGTGCCACATCCTGGACTTGGAACACTGGACACTCACATCACGGTACCACAGCCCCTGCAGCTCACTACTGACAGGAGCCACCCACCCATGCCCTTCTCCCCACTGCTTAATGTCCACCCAGCCAGGGAAATACACAACCTATGGGACTGTTAACAGAAATGAAAAATGCAAAAGCACAAACATCTTGCTCAGCCCTTCTGTATGTAAGTTGTTTGGGGATTTGGGTGGGGTTTTTTTCCAAATGTCAGCTCTTCTTTTTTCTACAGTTTTTATTTTCCAGAAGTTCTGTGAATTTATGTGAGTATGAAAAATAGCAGACACCTTTTCTCTAAGAAAACTACACCACATCTGTACTTACAGGTTATTGGAAGAAACCACCCCTTCACTTCTTAAATGGTGAACACAGAGCTACCAAGAATGATCTCAGCCTCCCCTGCATCAAGCTGACCATGATGATTATGAGCTCGCTGAGACTCCTCATATAAAGCTATCTATCCAGGGATACATCTTCTAGAACACCACCTTGTCCCTTCACCACACCTCCAGGGTGAAGGGCTGTGTGATATCGATTCTCATTAATCACAGATGGAAAAGGCAACAGAAGTTTTTTGTAGGTCCAAACAGTGAAATTGAGAACCTATAACTTATAAATACACTATGGGAATTCTTAAATAGTCTGTATTTGACAAAGAAATGTAGCATTAATATAGACTTTTACATTTGAAGATGTACATGGTCAAACATGAAGATGAAGGCAGAGCTGGAGGAAGCCATAAAACTGCAAAGATTCTTCTTCTTACTCATTGGACAATGACACTAGAAACCTATCCTTTGTCATACCAAAGAACAATTTGTTAGAGTGTCCTCAGAGTCTCTTTGAGAGCATCACGTGGGCAGTGTTTATATTAGGACTGCTAAACATGCCTCTTTTCACATATTTTTCTAAGCGCCACCTTAAGACTGCAGTTACAAATGCCTGTTTTCCAGGACTTCAGTGGAAATAAATGAATGATAAAATCTATTTGTCTACTAGCAAATTTAGAATAGTAGCAGTAGATATAAACCAATTTTTCCCAAAACCAACCTAGGACTACAGACAAACCAATTTAGTAAAATGACAAGAACAAGAACAGTAAAATGACAAGAATTTTAAGTTCTAATCAGAGCCATTATGACAAACCTATCTATGAACTGGGACAATTTGATCTTTTGACATCAAGCTTTCTCATCTCAGGAAGAAAAACTCAGAAGAGTTTCAAGTCAAACTAATCTACATTTGTAAAGCAGTTTGCTGTGCTGCTTTTATTTAAGTATGATGCAGAAACACTGAAAGACAGTCTAGTCTGCCAAATGCACCAGAGGAACCAAACCAAAAAAGGGCACTGTGCAGAAATGGCAGCAACTCAACAATTCATACAGTTCATATCCTGGTTGAGGGATCACTTCTTCAGGTAGGACAAATAGAAGGTTAATGTGTTCAAAGACACTCAACTACTGTCACCAAGACTTCTACAAGAGAAGAAGATTATCTCCTTCCTGCAGGAAATTAATTCTGTGATGGCACACAATTTCCAGCACAGAGATAATTGTTAGGAGCTGGTATTGGCACCTTCGTGGCCATACCAGGAGACTAGCAAAATTAAAACCAGTCCAAGGTATTTAGAAGTAAATTAAGACCTACCATCTATGTCAACAATTTTTGGAGACCCAGACACCATTTGTGAATAATTGCGTGATTTAGGTTGGCAAAGACTTTTAGAAGACAGCTGGTCTACTCCCCTGCTCAAACATGGGCCAACTTCAAAATCAGGTCAGGTTGCTCAAGGCCCTCTTGAATGGAGTTCTTAGTGTCTCCTTTAAGTGATCCTCTCTGGCACCTATTTGAGCATTTGAACCCCTCTGTTGTGAGGAATCTTCTGCCAGTGTTAGTTGGAATCTTGTTCAAAACATCCTGGAAAAAACTATTTTCTGCAAATGGATCTGGTACACAGCTGCTTGTAGTTAATTTTCAAAGGCCAAACAGCACCAGCCTTTCAGAACAGGTGCATCCAGTAACTAAAAGCCATATCAGCAGGAACACTTTAATAAATTGGACATAACCTGCAATCCTATAAATAAAGAATGGTTTCAAGTTCTGAAGTTATCTTCCTGCAATTACTATGCTTCTAATGAATGCATTACAAATCCAATATCCTTGTATTGGACTTGCCAAAAATGTCCTAAGATATTAATCTGTGACTGAGTATATTTTTCACGTAAGCTTTTTAAAAGTACAGTCATGTTAGTTTCCTCTAGTTCTGAATTCAAATTCTACAGCAGTACAGATATGGCAGCATATTTGTGTCTTGTACTTCCTTGGACAATAATTCATTTTGAATAGTAAAGCTGCTGTATTCCACACATAAACTAACTGAAATATAATGAGAACATTACTGGTAATCTGATTGTAATTGCACTGACTGGCCAGTTTTTATAAAATCAATAGGAGTTTTTAAGAATGCTAAATTGCTTGGATTGCTATTTTCAACTGTTGCAAAAATGGCTTAGCAAACTGAACAGATTTTTTTCTAAGCTTTCTGTTTAAAATCTTTATGTGCAAAGAATGAAAAAATGAGAGCATAATGCAATAATTGGATTGCCTCAAAAATTCCCGTTTGGTTCAGGTGCAAGCTTTACACCTATTAGTCTGGTATTTAGTGAAGCCTCTATTCTCTCCGTTTTCCTTTTTAAAACTTATTTTTTCTGTGCTTGCGTATTTTAAATGGTGCAGTAGAAACAGTCACTTTGATTCTGGGCACTTGTAGGGAATTAAATACTAGTTTGCATTCACAGAGCAAAGCAAATGCAAGTAATGTCACTGACCTCCAGGAAGTAATTAATTTTCATGAAATGCCTTGTGTTTTAACAGTTATTGCTTAAAAACATTTCTTTTGCAATGAATGGCCCCATATATTTTCACCAAGACACTTCAGAATCTGATATCCCACTAGGACTAAATTAAATTTTTTATTACTATCTAGCTCTATTACAACACTAATTGCTAGTTTTGAGATTGGTACAATCAATCATGCAATTTACATTCCTAGAAATTCTTTTAGATTGAGTATTTTTATATTTTTAAAACTTTAAACTAACAAAAGTACCTTCAGGGGTTAAGTATTAATACCCCGAGTACATTTACATGAAAGCTTTTAAAATGTCACAAACGGAGAGCAGGCTCGTGCAGGTGTCACTTCCTGATTGACTAAAGCAGATCTAAACCTGCATGGTGGCCACAGGAGCAAGTCCCATCCTTCCCTCCACTCTAGCCCTACAGCCCTGATACCTTCTTGCTTTTTACGGCTGTGCATTGCAGCCCACTGAATCAATCACACTGTTGATCTAATTGAAGATGACAGAACAAAATGACCCCTTTGGAGCCTGTGTAAAGCCACAGCAATATTTTATATTGAAATATAAATATATAGACAGATAGATAGATAGGTAGATAGATATAAATGGATATATGCAGATAATTTACATTTTCTGTTTAATCTACAGTTTCAATAAACTCCTATCATACTGTTTGCTGAGCTAAATGTTTGTTAACCATGAAACTGTACAACAAGTGGCATATCTAGCTGTGACATTTTTTTGGCCAACAGAGGAAAGGCACATTTTTTTTAACAAAATAATAAAACCAGATGTGTTAAAGTGTGTGCAGACAAGCCAGTAAAGAATATCGTGTCATCGAATCTCCTTTATAACACATTACTGAAGTTTGGCTCTGTTGCCACTAAGACTTTTAAGATGGCTCTAAGGTCAAGAACAATGACGTACTAGGCCACCAGAATAATATTTTTAAAAATGAGATAATAGGAATATAATGTTTTCCTAAGGGTATATGATATCCCATGTATGATATTGGACATATGATCACATGTGTACATATATCAGCTGTATACTGAAGCCATGAAGAGAGAAAATAATGCACTTGACAGTTTTATTTCAAGCCCCCTTTCCAAAGATGAACTCTCCCATCCACCCCACCAAATCACATGAGTATTTAAAAACCTGACTGAAATTTTTCTTGATTTTGATCAAGGAGAGCACTACCTTGCTTGTATTCTTACACTAACTTACACAAGCATACTAACTACAACCTGCTGTGCTACTGCTGAGGGGCAATATCAGTGTTCCCAAAAGCCTCCTCAGGAGTGAAAGTAGAGAGAACAACACTGATCTTGTTTCCCCGGTATGAAGAGACAGGACACATGGGAATGGCTCAGACTGTGCCAGGGATATTCAGACTGGACATTGGGAATAATTTCTTTACTAAGCCAGTGGCCAAACATTGGAACAGGCTTCCTACAGCATTGTCAACTCCCCAAACCAAATTAAGAGACATCTGGACAATGCTCTTAATAATGTAATTTAACTTTCGGTCAGTGCTTAAGTGGTTGGACAGCTGGACTGGATGATCAATGAAGGTCACTTACAGCTGAACTATTCTATTCTATTCTATTCTATAACTGACTTGCCTCTAGCAAAGAGAGAACACATCAAGAGAGACCTACCAAAAAAGACTTGGAATACAGGATTACAGTCAGCTGAATGATTTTGTGTCTAAGGGCTTACTCATTCCTCCTTCCCTTCACATTGTTTCCAGACATTCTTATTCTGGCCTTCCTACTCCTACCTGTTTACCTTACTCCAGCTCCAGTAAGTGCCAGACCTTCACATGAGCCTCTCAAACTCACTGATAGAGCAGAAAAGCCACTCAACTTCTTTTGCTGTGTTGGTTTTCTACCACATTAGGAAGTCAGGGTGAAGCACAGAGGGCTCTGACAAGCTCCAGTGGTAACACATACCCCGTCTGGCAGCCATGTGCCTTTGAATCACTTCCTATGTCACATGAAAGCACGTATTCCTGGCTGCAGCACCACGGGCTGCTGAGCTAACCAAACAGTCCCACCCCACTTCCTCTTGAAATCATCCTCTCAAGGAATATACAGCAAGGACAAAGAGGATACTTAATTCCTTTGATCTTGGGATGAGGTAACTACACTGAAGCAATGAAATTAGGACAGGGAAATCACTGGTTGTGATACAGAATTTTGATATGAAATCTAATTAAAATCCCAGGATGAGCTCATGTAGACTGATTCATGCATAGCCACACCAGTGACAAGAGCACCATAACTCAGCATTCACAAAATGGGATTTGAAGCTATGTTTTAGAAGTACTTCAGAAAACATTCCTCCATCAACATGGGCTTGCCTAAATATAAACCATGTTCCAGTTTCAGTTGACAGTAATTCTACTATCATATTGTGTGCTGAATTAAATGCAAGCTTTTCTGGTTAGAAACATACAGGAACAAGAATACATCTCATGCAGTCATTTAAAACGACACATTAATTATCTTCATTAAGTGATCAACCACTGACAGATACATTTACCTCGTATATGTCATTCATCCAGATTGTTATGCTTTGAAAACTCTTGAGATTTGTGATGTCATATACGAGAACAAAGCCTTGTGCACCACGGAAATAGCCGGTACTAAGTGTATGGAACCGCTCCTGGCCAGCAGTATCCCTGAAGGAAATTGTAACAAACCACACACACATAAACAAAGAAGCAAACAAGAGATGATCAAACAGACAGAATCCCCACGAAAGATTAGTTTACTTTAAGGAGTATTGTCCAAATTTTAAATTATGTACTCTAAAACAAAAGGAACAAAAAAAAAGATGAGAGAAAATCTGGGTAAAAGATACAGCAATAAGAGAAATACACTGGAATTTTTTTCTGAATAATACAGCCCTACTAGGGAAGCCAAGCCAGAGGCTGAAACCTGAGAGTAATGTCAAGCCCACCATTCCCTCTTTACATAAATAATGCAGATGATAAAAAAACTCAGATGCCAGATGACATCCTTGTATTCTGACAGCCTCTTTGTAAACTGTGATATGAACAGCAACCTGGTTTAGATAGAAGAACAGCCTTTGGGAACAAGCCATAAAATAAACTGACACAGTGATTCTTACACATAATGCCAAAACTTGAGGAAACAAACACAAATGGAATCCCTCAATCTGCTTCAGGAGATGTTGACTACAAAATACCACATCTGAAATGTTTCTACACTAATACACCAAGCAAGAGGAACAAACTAGACAAGCTCCACGCATTGTCCCAGTCTCAGACTTGACATCCTGGCATAAGTCAAAACTGATGGGAAATAAAATGAGTAAGGAAAGTGCATGCCCAGTGGAAGCAAAGTTAGGTGACGTGGGAAGAATACAGAGATTGTGTTCATGACTGTAGGGAAAAAAATCTGTGTGGTCAAAGCTACACTGAAGCTGAAAGAAACATGGGAGACAATAAAAAAAAATTTCAAATATATGAATGGCAAAAGGCAGTGTAGGAAAAACATCAGCCTGTTGTAGGATGAGGATGGTCACCTCACCAAATGGGACATGAACAAGACAGGTGTTTAATGCATTCTTCGTCTCTGTCTTCATCACAGATGACAGACCAAGGGCATCTCAGTGCCCTGAGCTGGAGGATCACAACTGTGCGAATGATCAGCTCCCAGTTGACCATGAAATTGTGTGGGATCTGCTTCTCCA
Source organism: Cisticola juncidis (assembly GCA_013400215.1). Taxonomy (NCBI): domain Eukaryota; kingdom Metazoa; phylum Chordata; class Aves; order Passeriformes; family Cisticolidae; genus Cisticola; species Cisticola juncidis. The sequence continues at coordinate 166,084 of VXBR01009214.1, read as the reverse complement.
GCTGGATCCCTACAAATCCATGAGGCCTGATGGGATTAATCTGAGAATTCTCAAAAAGCTGGGTGATCTCATCACAAAGTCTCTCTCAGTTTTTGAGCAGTCTCGGGAGTCTGGAGAGGTCCCAGCGGACAAGAAGCTGGGTAAAGCTGTCACAGTTTTCAAGAAGGGCAAGACTCTGGAAACTACAGGCCTGTCAGTCTCACTTCAGTGCCCAGTAAAATAATGAAAAATATTATTCTGGGAGATATACCTGGATGACAATACAGTCATTGGTCACAGCCAGCACAGCAGGCCAAAGTCCTGCTTGTTGAACTTGATTTCCTTCTATACAATGGTAATCCACCTAGCTGATCTAGGAAAGTCATTAGATATGATCTCATTGAACTTCAGCAAAACTTTTGATACTGTCGCCCACAGTAGCCAAATGTCCAACACACAGCTGGATAACTATGCTGGATGATAGGTGAGCAACTGGCTCACAGGTCAGGCACAAAGGGTGACAGTGAATGGGGTGACATCAGGCTGGGGTCTGGGCACTAGTGGGGTTCTGCATGCTCCAACCTTGGCCCAATTCTCTTCAACATCTTCATTAACCACTGGGATGCAGGATTCAGAGGATACTCAATGAGTTTGCCAATGACACTAAATTAGGAAGAGCTGTTAACTCTCTCAAGGGCAAAAAGGTCCTGCAGAGACCTTGACAAGTCAGAGTACTGGGCAATCACCAACTGCATGAAGTGTAACAAAGGCAAGTGCCAGATTCTGCACCTGGGGCAATCCTGGTTGTGTGCAGACCGGGGAATGAGATGCTGGAAGGCAGGGCTGCAGAAAGGGGCCTGGGGGTCCTGGTTGGTAGAAAGCTGAACACGAGCCAGCATTGTCCTGCCAGTCAGGAGGGCCACTCATGTCCTGGGGTTCATCAGGCACAGCACTGCCAGCTGGGCAAGGAAGGGGACTGTCTCGCTCTGCTTTGCACAGGGGCAGCCTCACCAAGTGCTGAGCGCAGTTTTGGGTGCCACAATATAAAAAGGCATTAGGCTCTTAGAGAGCATCCAAAGGAGGGCCATGAGAACAGGGGAAGCCATACAAGGAGTGGCTGAGGTGACTTGGTTTGTTCAGCCTGGAGGAGACGGAAGGGAGACCTCATTGCACTTACAGCTTCCTCACAAAGGGAAACAGAAGGGCAGACACTGATCTCTTCACTCTCGTGACCAGTGACAGGACTTGAGGACATGGCCTGAAGCTGAGTCAGGGGCAGGTAGGTTGGCTCTCAGGAAAAGGTTTTTCACCCAGAGGGTGGCTGGGCACCAGAACAGGCTCCCCAGGAAAGTGGTCACAGCATTGAGCCTGACAGAGTTCAAGAAGTGTTTGGACAATGCTCTCAGGCACATTGTGTAGATGCATGTAGAATAGATGCATGGTATTCTGTGCAAGGGCAGAAGTCAGACTCAATGATCCTGATGGGTCCCCTCCAACTCAGTAGATTCTATGATTCCATGAATTATGCCTTAAGAAAGCTATAAACAACCCTGTAATATTTTTCATTAAAGCCTGAGATGGAATAACTGCAGATCCAATACTGGTCAGATAATTCACATACAGATTTATTCCTTGAGAAGTCAAATAAATTGGAGTAATGGAAATAATCTTCAGTATTAGATGCCTGGAGTGCTAGGTGTCACAAGTCCTACATAACCTTTAGAAAAACTTCCAAACCAAAAAATACTGTACATTCCCAAGATTCATCTTATCAAAAGTCATTTCTCTTGGTGATTCTTTTGAACAAACATTTGATGGTAATGAAATGTAACATCTTGCTTTGTCACTTTCCTTGATGTTCCTATACGATTAAACATACTTCATATGGATCACAGATCTGCACTTGTTTGTACGCTGCAAGTTTTATTGCTAACGCAACCCAGTGACAACCCTCTTTTTAAACTTACATTAGCTGCTGCAAAAAAACCCTCTCCTATGCTAAATTCAAATTTTTAAATTATCTAGTAGAAGCACCTGCACATTATGAAGACACACAATTAAAAGTACATGAGATTTTTCATGTCATAATGCAATTAAATTGGCTTTCTTTTGTGATACTAATTAAAACTTACCATATTTGAAGTTTCACTCTTGTATCATTAAACATTACTGGCTTTACTTTAAAATCAATGCCTAGAAGAAAAAAGGAAAATCTGTAACATTTCTCATAATAACACGGATTGCCTTTCAAGATTGTTTCTCAGCTCTAGTTATCATGCCATTTCAAACAGAAAGTGAAAAGGAACAATACCACAGAAAGAATAACTAGCCAACCATATACATTCAAAATGGAAGCTGTAAAAGGAAATTATTCACTGCTGAGTGCCAACACATTGCACAAATACAATGCAGAGCAATGCCAACACCAAGCAAAGAAGGGGCAGGTCAAAGCAAAGGTGAAGATACTCTGAAACTACAAGTATGACTATGGATTGGCAAGGGACGTGACAGCAGTTTCATGGCCTTTGCACAACAGTACATTGTGCAAATACAGAGGTGATTTTCAAGAGCGTGGCAGCTATGAATGGGAAGGTACAAATGCTTACAAAGCTGTCACATGTGCAACACGATTTTTCTGTCCTTACTTCCAAATCCCTATAAAATTTATCCAGGGTTACATGAACAGCAGTAGGAATTGGCTGTACACAGTAAGTGCAAAGACAAACATACATGGGATTTAATTCAAAATGAAAAGGCTAAATCAGATCCAGAAAGCCAATGCTAAAAGCAAGTACTAACATTAAAAGCAATGCAGAATGTTGTCTCTACATACACTACATTTCCTTCCTTAAAGATATTTTCCTTATGATTTATAGTGCTTTCCTTTATTAAATTGTCAAATTAGTGCTTCAGATGTGTTAGATGATACCTAGATTTATGAGCTGTTGAAGTTCCAGTTTTAAAATTAGAATCTACCAGCTATCAGCTGCTATCTTAGAAGACATATTTTTGCAGAGTAAAGCATTGTTTCCCCTGTTACTTCATTTCTGAAGTTTGAAATGCCATTTGATAATTTCCATGATTGCTTTTTTCCCCCCACTGAAAAACAATTAGTCTCTTTTTGTCAATTATAGTAAATGAAGTTAAGATAATATTGTGACAAGCTGACCATACTGTATAGGCAAAATTCGGTAAGATCAGACTATAGTTACTTAAAATTACACTCTTTCACCAGTAGCAATGTCATTTCAAGGAACCAGACTGACTGAAAAATCACAAAATTTTTAGGTTAATATCACTGCACTGATTTCCATAAGAATGTGCAACCCAAATTACTTTATAAAAGGAAAGTACCCATGGCAGCAAACCAAAAATGCAGAGGAAATGCTCCCTTCCTTTGTACTGACAGATGTATTGTACATAAAATTTTGACAAGTACACTCCCACATGCATGCACTCACATGCACTTTCAATGCTATTTTTTTGTGTGTATGTGGTAAGGGAGTTGAGGTGGATTTTAAAAATTATTATGATAATCATGTCCTTCACTTGATGAATTTTCATTGAAGCTTCAATGAAAAGGAAAGATGAAATAATATAATTGGTATCTGTAATTAATATTACACAAAGTTTCCTTGATGGAATTAATAATGTCAGAAGGAAATGTAATTTAAGTAAAATTTGCTCATGTAAGATGAAATTCCAACGTGATGGAAAACATTTGCTCCTGAAATTCACATGGTTTTGTTTAATTATCTGTATCATTTTCTACAACTGATGTTGGAGCAGTTGAGAGGGACAGAGTATACAGTGGGAGGCTGGAACATCACTTACAAATGGTGCACTGGGAACACAGCAAAAAATTACATTCCAGACAGAGATTCCCAGAACTATAGGGGAAAGTTCTTAGTTGACATACATTTTAATAATAAATTGCTATAAGGTTTTAAAAAAAAATTGTAAAAAGGCAAGCAGAGTGCTGAATCAGACTAAAACTTAATCTAAATTAAAATCAGGCATATTGACTTCTTAAGTCAACTTCAAAATTTATTGACCTAAAAGGTCAATGAATGTTAGTGAAAAACAGAAGTCAATATGTTCTGCATGCATGAATTGTTCATGTCTTTATATGAAATTTCCAGCAAACTTAGCAAATTGGAAAGACAGAAAAGAAAAATGAGATACACAATACCAAAGACAGCTCATGGAATTCAGATGCTTTTAGGCTTACCTGGTATACAACATGATCAACATAACAAAGCAAGCATTGATTACAGCTCTTGAGATAAATGTTATTGGAATGCAACAGAATGTACTCGCTTCTTTTAAGTAGTCAAATAAAAGCAAGAAGGGAGATGCTGGGTGCAAGTTCAAATTCTGGTTGTTATTTTCAACTTTTAGAGCCATGAAAATTTATTTTCTTTATATTTCAAAGAGTAAATAATGCCCATATTAGGACTGAGGCATCTGAAAGACAATTAAGTCTAAAAAGCATAAAAATAGTCAGCCACAGGGTAATTCAGCTGTGAAATGCTCCTCTCCCCTCGGCCATCTGCACAAGTCCTGTTCAAAGAGGTCTTTTCCAGCTGGCCTGGAAATTACAGCACACTTTTCACCCTAACAGAACTGGTGGGTTCTGACAGAAACTGCTCAATTCATATGTCTGTCCAGTGAAAATGCAAGTTTGAGTAGGTTAGTAGGATGCAACAATGAAAGCATGGACAGAGGGTGGTGAATGCCCCTGTGCAGGTTCTATCCAGATCTACTGCCTCTGGTTCTACTGCCTGTCACACAGTATCTTCAACTCCACTGTTTCCACTGTTATTCCTAACCCATTCTTAACCACTCCTAGCTGCTGATGCATTACTTGCATCAGATTCTTTTCTGAACATGTCAAGAAATGTCTGAAGCTGAGAGGTGTCTGAGCAGTCACAAGTACTGATAATTCCTAGTTTGCTGAGAAAAGCAACTCATGGGATAAGATGGTTTGTTAGGAAAATAAGAGCGACAAATAATCCAATCTTGTTAAAAAAAAAACAAAAAATAAGATGTGGATTGCTACTGGTGTTCTTAACACAGGACACATTTACCTTCAATATGGTTCATTTTTGTTGATTACTTTACTCCCTTCTGAAGTTAATATCCAGGAATCTACACAGACTTTTTAATCCTAATATTGAAGTTGTACCACTTTCAATTATGAAAGATTTGGGAGGATTCACAGCTCTGCAAAAATATTTCTCACAGAAAACACGTGTGAAAGACCACAGCAACTGTAATACAACAAAACAACCTCACAGCCTGTGAGATCACAGTTTTGTTCACTGGTATACAAGCAGGTCTTTTTGTTCATAAACCTACTCTTTGACTTTATACACAATACCATTGCTCAAACAAACATATTTTTTCTTTATAATCTATTAATAATACAATGCATCCGTCTTATGATGTGTATAAGTTTAATTAGAAAACTGTAACTGCTTATGATTTATCCAAACTATGTAATTGAAGAGGAGGAAGGGCACCTGGCCTTGAGTGTTTAAGTGCTGCATTAAAAGCTTTCAATGAAAATTTACTGTGGATTTATTTTTTGCATATTCTCATAAAATACATCATTTTAGAAAAGTTCACTACTGGAGCCTACTACAAAATGTTCACCAGGCTTTTTCCTCTGTAATAACACAAGCATTTCTCCTAGTAACACAAATCTGTGATTCATGATGACATGGAAATGAGACTTTCAACAACCTTTTACCTTCTGTGCCTATGACCCTCTTCCACCAAGGAAGATGATGGCACATGATTTTGTCAGGGAACTCAGGAAGTTGCAAGACTGCACAGTCGGGATAATCTTCCCTCTACTCAAATCATCAACCATTTGACTGAACTTTTATGAAACAGGCACTCAGATAAAAACAGGTACTTGTTCTGATGTTATCAACAGTGAGGAAGAAGACATCACAGAGAAAACACTATGTGTCTTCTTCCTTGACACCACTAGGAGCCACAATCTCTAGGGTGTCCCTCTGTTGCAACTGCCTCCATGAAGAAGGAGCCTTCCACTTCCAACATTACTCTTTTGGAAGATACCACTCATAGTCCCATCTGTTTTCAAAGTCCAAGCTCTAAAACACCTGGTAAAATGGAAGTAAATGGAACACAGTATTCCAGAAATAACTTTAAAAACACATTCAAGTAACAAACACCATGTTTGGATCATGCATTTGTATTTCAGATAAGCTTTTTTTTAAAGTTTTTAAATAATCGGTGTCACTAATGAAACTGAAGAGATTAATCTTAGTCCATAAACTGTCACATGAACTATTATCTTCACTATTCCTTGAACTAGTACAAGTCACAACTTGGGAAATATATTCTTAATATCATCATCACATAAAAGTTTTTTGAGTCTGCAGTGGACTGAATCAGGAGTAAAAGAAATTATGTCTCAAAATGATAACCTAGTGCTCAGGAATCTCAATGTAAAGCACATCAGCAAAGCTGTTATTTATTTTTATAGCCATTCTTGGGCTTTCTGGCTAAGCTTGGTAACAAGTTGCCTATTATTAGGATCAATTTTGTGCCTTACTGTTAGTTGTGTTCTTCCCTCTTTGTGCTGGTTTCAGAAACTGCTTTGTAAGAAAGGGCAAGAAAATAAAAAGTGGTTAAAGTTCAGCCATTCTTAATGTGGCCAGGTCAAGTTATCTCGTGTACATTAAGTATTCCCTGGACCAACTACTGACACAACTACTGTCTGGCATTTAATTCTGTTATGCCAACTCCTCTAAGATTGAAAGATGTGCAAATAAACCATGCATATTCCAAAAGCAGGAATACGCAGATTCCTGGCATAATTTAGTTTTCTCTTCAAAAGAAATGAAACCAAATCAAAATATTCTTACGCATGAACTCTTAAAAATTAAAATTTCCCAATGAGAATTTTGGAAAATGTCCACAGGAAATCAAATCCAACCCACTTTCATGCTGGAGACAAGGTTTTCAGCATGTGGACAGACACCCTGCCATTCCCCATGGCTCTGAGGCCCTGGGAGTGCCAAGGCAGTGGGGAGTTCCCCATCACCTGCCTGCTGCAGCGTGCGCTGCCAGCGCAGAACTGACATGGTCTGCCAGGGTTAATTATTTCCATCATTGCAACAGCTCTGTTTAATCATCACACACACCACTAACTACAGGAGAAGATATCTTTATACCATTAAAATTAAAACCACAAAGTTAAAGCTCTTTCTAGCCTGAAATATTGATGCACTGGGCTTTTACTGACATCTGACAACCCTCTGAGGTTGGTACCTGAAAGGAGGCTGTAGCTAGGTGGGGATCGGCCTCTTCTCTCAGGCAACAAGTGACAGGACAAGAGAAATTAGCCTCAAACTGTGTGCAAGGGAAGGCTTAGGTTGGACATTAGAAAGAATTTCTTCCCAGAAAGCATGATTAGATATTGGCATGGGCTGCCCAGGGAGGTGGTAGTGTCACCCTGGAGGTGTTTAAGACTAGACAAGACACTCAGTGAATGCTCTGACATGGCAGTGTTTGGTCACAGGTTGGACTCGAAGATCTCAGACGTCATTTCCAGCCTCGCTGATCCGAGGCTCTTTTTTTCTGCACCTGCACCGATGCACGGCAGCAGGGCCTCAGTGGGCAATAAGAAACCGTAACAAACAAGTCTTGACAAGTTTACACCAGGAGTAGGTTCGCAATAGCCCGGCAAACAGCAAGGACAGTGTAACACGGCAGCACTCTGCAGTGGCTCTGGAGCCAGTGTGACATGTGTCCCGACACCTCGGCCAAAGTTNCCGGGCGCGCCGGGGCGGGGCGGGAGCGGGCCCGGAGCCTCCTCAGCGCCGCGCCAGCCGCTGCCCCGAGCCCGCGCTATGAAATTATGCACAGACACGCTTCTTTTTTCAAGTTTCATCACCAGAGAGGAAGTGCGGAACTTGCACAACCCCCATGACGCTTCCCCGGTGAAGTACAGAAATAAACATTCTGGTTTCACGTTGCTTCCTAGCGTTAAGTCAGAGGCAGAGGAAACAGGTTTTACTGACATCTGACAAAGTGACCTTTAACACATACCCCCCAAAACCCAAAAAATCCAAACCACCGCTNTCTAGCCTGAAATATTGATGCACTGGGCTTTTACTGACATCTGACAACCCTCTGAGGTTGGTACCTGAAAGGAGGCTGTAGCTAGGTGGGGATCGGCCTCTTCTCTCAGGCAACAAGTGACAGGACAAGAGAAATTAGCCTCAAACTGTGTGCAAGGGAAGGCTTAGGTTGGACATTAGAAAGAATTTCTTCCCAGAAAGCATGATTAGATATTGGCATGGGCTGCCCAGGGAGGTGGTAGTGTCACCCTGGAGGTGTTTAAGACTAGACAAGACACTCAGTGAATGCTCTGACATGGCAGTGTTTGGTCACAGGTTGGACTCGAAGATCTCAGACGTCATTTCCAGCCTCGCTGATCCGAGGCTCTTTTTTTCTGCACCTGCACCGATGCACGGCAGCAGGGCCTCAGTGGGCAATAAGAAACCGTAACAAACAAGTCTTGACAAGTTTACACCAGGAGTAGGTTCGCAATAGCCCGGCAAACAGCAAGGACAGTGTAACACGGCAGCACTCTGCAGTGGCTCTGGAGCCAGTGTGACATGTGTCCCGACACCTCGGCCAAAGTTTAAGCTGCTGTTCGCGGCTGCACACACGCACAGCCCAGCGCAGGGAGGTTTGACACCTCCCAGCCCGGCAGTGCGGCGCTGACAGCGCCGGTCTGGCCGTGTGAGAGCCGCGGATACCGGGGAGGGCAGGGCGAGGGGCGGCAGCGAGGCGGGCCGAGGCGCACGGAGCCGGCGGGCACTCACCGATCGTGGCCATGTACGAAGCGTAGGGAGAGCCGGCGGGGGGCGAGGCGGGCTCCGTGTACCTGCGCACGATGGAAGTCTTCCCCACGCAGGACTCTCCGGCCATCACNCAAACCACCGCTCCAAAACAAAAACCACCAAACCAAGAAACCCTGTATCTGCAGTGTAGGCTTGCTGCATGTATGTCTGGATGTTTTTACGAGAATCCCACATTGTCCAGGTTATAAGGCCCATGGACCTTTGCCAGCATGCACACACAACTCATCCAGTGTCATAAATTTAGGAACAGGATATATTTGAATGAAAACTGCTAATGTAGATTTCAAAGTATTTGTGTCTTATCTAGGCCTGCAGTGACTTCCCATGGGATTAGACATTGTCACCTTCAACTCTTCAAGCAACAACTTGATGAGTTTATGTATGAGAGCTTTTTGTGGAGGAAAATTTATGACTCAGTGAGCTCCACCTAACATGATTCAGAATTACAGAATCAGGACCATCAAGGTTGGAAGACCCCTTTGGGATCATCCAGTCCCATTATCAACCCAGCACTGCCACTGTAACCCCTAAACCACTAAACTGTATCACCAGCACCAGATCCAGATGCCTTTTAAATACCTCCAGGGATGCTGACTCCACAAATGTCCTGTTATCAAAGACCAAGTATTATTTCAGGCTTAAGTCCCCTTCATCCATCATGGCAACCTGCACCTCAGCTTGCCGGTGTCAGACTTGGTGACCTTTAGGACTCTGGTGGAAAATCTCCAAAGGATATTATCAACCTGTTTCTCAATCAGTGCAATTTGCTTCATTGCTGGAAAAATGGGAATTTCTGCTACAAGCTAAGAAATAATGATTAGGAAATCGACTAGTGAATTCAGTGGGCTTTTTAGGAGTGACCTCTGAGATGTGACTGTGTGAAAAATCCAACAATAGAAAAGAAGGCATCAGTTGAAGTTTTTCCATTAGGGACAGAGTAAGGTTGTGTACTGATGAGTCTGAATACATTCTTGAATGATTGTCAGTGGAAAATGTTGAGCCCACAGGACACTTTTGGGTGACATTGCAATATGAAGATGTTTTGGGAGCCTGGCCTCGCAAATAAATGAAGCAGCAGGCATGTGGCAGGCATGTGGCTTGCTTAGTTCAACAAAATAAATGCTAGGAGGGAATATGGTTACTCTTTGCCAGGGATTCAACTCAAAGGAGGGAAAAAAAGCCACATAAAATAAAGAATAATATAGAGAATAGATAGATATACACTGACCGTGAATTCGGCTAAGCCAAAAGTTGTGAGGGTTCTAATGATATTTCGGAAAATTCTTGCAATTGAGGTAATTGGGAGAAAATTCTTCATAAAGGCAAAATGAGAAGAACGTGTTAGGGGGGCTGTAACTGCTTGCAATCGGGAAAGACTAGATTTCATAAACCAAAACACTTCCTGTGAGAAAGATCCCCTGCTATCTCAGCAGTCCCATGAAGTTCTGCTTCCCATGCAGAAATTTGAAGTTACCATTGTTTAATCCGGATTTAAGGGAAGACTGGGTACTGTCATCTTCTAGTATTTCTCATGGGTCAGAGGCGATGATGTGTATGGGGGAACTCCAACATTGATAATGTAACATCAGCAGTGTCTCCAGCCAGCTGTGTGTCAGTCCTGCTCTGGTCCCTCTGTCACTGTGCCTGCTGGAGCGAGGACAACGGTGGTCTGTCTTGTGTCCTGTGTACTGTAGCACAGGTTGGGTAGCACAGAGCTTTACAGATACACCTTAAGGCTTTGTCTTTACTGTGGAGCCTTCTCGATTGTCTGCTCTGAGGCTGTCCTTCTCAAAACAGCTTTCTTCAAATGCAGGCAATGCTGCAGCTACCTGCAGCAGTTAGATTTATGTGTTAGCCTGGACTGATGGTGTTAACAAGGATGCTATATTAGCTCAGTCTTTACCCTCTGCTGTCTGTCAGGCCAACCAATTTAAATAAAAAGGCTCTCCTTAGCGTTTTATACATTCGAGTGTTGATTTATGAGCCATGCGCAAGGCAGGATTCTAGCCAAATTCCTAATGAGACTCCAAATAGCCGGGGTTACTGCTGCTCTCAGTGTCTTACAGTATCACTTTTCCTCATATTCCTATCCACAAGGGGACAGTCTTTCCATCTCTTACCACCGACTAAAACCATTTAAACGTTAGCTCCTTGAAAAACTACCATTCAGTGAATGAAATTTATTTTTTAAATACATGTTTCATGCTTTAGAAAAAAGTTCCAGCTCTTTGTATATATGATATTACTGTACGTACAGAGTTAATCATTAGCAAAGTTAGTTTAATGAAGCTAATGACTTGAAAATAATGACTGTGACTACAAAATAATCAGTGCAAAACACAAAATAAAGTTTCCGTTATGTTTATTGAGGTATGTTTGGAAAAAATGTGTTTTCTTCTCATTCAGCTGTTTGGATTTTTCACTTAAATTTCTTGACTCTATACAAAAACTTGATAAATAGTACTAGTAATGAAGATGCAAATTTTAAAGGAATTTTAGCAAGAGATCTTTGACTTTTCACATAGAAAAATGACTGGATTTGTTATTATTATAATGACTAGATTTATTATATTATTATTATTTTAATTTTATAAAATGTTAGATTACAAAAACATCACATTCATTTTTCTTCAATATTTGTAAGTTGTTGCAGTTGCTCTCATAGATATGATTCTTACATTTTTGCTTCTTACCCGAAATGTTCAGTTTAGAAATAACTGCTTAATTTAATTTGAGTACAGAATAGTTTGGACAAAGCAGATAATGCCATATTTTTAAATTTTCAAACTGCTCAGACCTCCTAGTTTGCACTAGTGTGGCATATGGCCCCAATCTCTCCTGATAAGTTGATACAGCAGCAAATTTTTCATAGAGCCAAACCCCCACAAAAGTGGGCAAGTCCTCACTGCAGTTACAGAAAGTAATGTAAAGTGCTCCTAAAGGAAGGAACCAGAGAGGTTTTTCAGCAAAATACTTCATGCAAACCATGCAGCATAATCTTGTTGCTAAGCCTGCTTTGCACATACTTGCAAGCAACCAAAATTTTAAAAAAAAAAAAAAAAAAAAAAAAAAAAAAAAAAAAAAAAAAAAAAAAAAAAAAAAAAAAAAAAAAAAAAAAAGTTAGGGAAAAGAACATAAATATGAACTAAAGATGAAGAAGCATTCTTTTGAAACATAATGGTATTGTTACAGATGCCAAAACCTCCTTAATAAATGAAGCTTCCTCCTTAATGAAGTAAAACTTACAAAATATTGCAAAGTGGTTCAGTGTATTTCCATCTGAAATTATTTGGATGGAATATTAGAATACTAATGCAATTACAAATATTAGCAGCATATTCATGAAAGTTTTCCTGAGCTGGAGATATAAGCTAAAAATTATAATGAGAAGAAACAACGAGGCTTAATTTGGATTTAAAATGCTCAGTACTAAGTCTCTGCTCTTGTCAAGATTACTTACTGAATAAATTCTCTTAAGCGGCCAAAGTGGAACTTTTTGCTTTCATTTCTGTTAAGATAAAACCACTTCTGAGTGGACAAAATTGAGGTAAATTATTCATGATAGTCAAAACAGGGTTCACTAATCCTTAAATGAAATTTCTGGGCCAACTGTAAAGTATTTTAGTTATTTAAGAGACAAGACTCTCTGTCAAACCAGAATATACTTTCTAAGGTTTCATCAGAGAACAGGACATCTCTCTCTGCATCAGAATGACTGAAATGTGTTGTTACTGATAAAAACTGCTGAGAAGTGATTGTGATGAGTTACCCATTGTTTATAGCTGCTCATGATCCACTTTGGATTTGCAATAGGTTTTAATTTTACTTTCTTCAACGACAGAAGTTGTCTGTACATTCTGCCTTGGCTCATTATCTTCAGTTCTTGTATCCTTTGATGTCTCTGGATTCAAAGCCATGTTTCTTAATATATTTTAAAGAGACAGTGCGGTGGTCACAGTAACAGGTAATTTCAGCTGATTGAAGAGCAGTAAGGAGAATAAATGAAAGATGTGAGGATTTCTGTAATCAGAGAGAGAGGTAGTTGAGGCTCAGAGAAATATTTTAGTTACAAAGACAAGTAAGAAATATTCTGATACATAACAGAGAAAGAAATAGGGTCACAAGTCCTGCCAGAAGCCTGCTCCAGTGCAAGCTTCTCACAGGGTCACAGGCTCCTTCAGGCATCTACCTGCTCACCGTGGGTTCCTCCACAGGCTTTAGGTGGATTTCTGCTCCACCATGGATCTCCATGGGCTGCAGGGACACAGCTGCCTCACCATGATTTGCACCATGGGCTGCAGGGGAATCTCTTTGCAGTGCCTGGAGCACCTCCTCCCCGTTCTTCTGCACTGACCTTGGTGTCTGCAGAGTTGTTGCTTTCACGTATTCTCACTCCTCTGTGGTTGCCCAGGGTTTCCCTCCTGCACCTTCTTGACGTGGACAAACTTGGGAGAGCTGTGGTTGTTCAGCCTCCTGAAGCTGTGGAGGCTTCATAGAGACTGTCTAGTATTTCAAGAAGCTTTATAAAAAGGAGAGACAGGGACTTTTTATATGAGCAGATAGTGACAGGACAAGGGGCAATGGTTTTAAAGTGATTGAAGGCTGGTTTAGTTTAGACGTTTCTAAGAAAAAGAGAATAGTGAAGCATTGAAGCAGGTTGTCCAGAGAAGTTGTGGATGGCCCATGTGTGAATGTGTTCAAGGCCAGGTTGGATTATTGCCAGGAGCAACCTGGTGTAATGAATTGCACCTATGCCAGGGCAGGGTTTGGAATGAGGTGATCCTTAAGGCCCCCAACCCAAACCATTCTGTGGTTCTGGGATTAACACCGTTCCAGGTGTGCTGCCACTATTGCTGATGGGTTCAGCCTTTGCCAGCGGCAGGTCCATTTTGGAGCAAGCTGGCTTTGACTCTGTTGGACATGGCAGAAGCTTTAATCATCTTCTTACAGAAGCCACCTCTGTGACCTGCCCCACCTACAAAAACCTGGCTATATAAAAACATGACAGAACATATCTTAGTAAACAGCATCCACAGGAATTGCCACAAGAATCTCTATTATTAAAAAAAACCAAACACTTGGGAAGCATCTTAATATCACAAAAAGAGCCCTATAATAAGAAGAGGAGTGAAAAGATATGTTATCATCAAGATATTAAGACTAGGAGGAAGACACTAAGTAAATGTGCTTATTCTGATTTTTGTTGACACCTGAAATGTCAGGAGCAGTGTGGACTGAGGGAGATGATTGATCTCCAAATCAGGGGGATGGAGTGTAGAAAATTAGAGCAGATGTAGAGGTGAAGGACTGAATTCATCCTCGCAGGGGCCTTTAGGTACAATTTATGGGAATGATTTCCTAGAGCAGTTTTAGAGGATCTATATGGAGTGTGTGGCGTAGAGAGGTCACAAACTAAGGGCCAGGCAGCCGTGACAGTCATCTTTGAAGGTAAGCTTTGACGTTCTTTTCCATGTACTTTTTTACCCAGTGAATGGAAACAAATAGGAAACCATGCAAGCAGACTGCTTATAGATGAGTTTGAGAACAGACAGGCTACATCTGTATCACCTTCAGTAGAAATATCCGTATTTCAGTTCAAGTTCACCAAGCAAAGTTGCTGGAGGACTAAACCAGTGAAAATGCTCCATGTATCCTTGTAGGCATTAGCTCATTTCCCCTAGCTGTCTCCCACTGGCTTGCTCTTGTCTCCATGTGTTGTGTCACAGCTGGTTCAGCAAACTTGCATGCCACATGCTCCTCCTCTATGCCCAGACTTGCTATTCCAGCTATGAGGTGGCTGTCACACCATCACAGACTGTTGAGGCCACAGCCTAGTGCCTTTGGTGGAGCAGTGTTTTTGGAGAAGAGGTGTTGGTAGTTGCTGATAGTGGTGTTTAAGCCTCTGAACCTTGATTAGCAAACTGTACAGTAGCTGGCAGCTCTCCAGACAATTCAGCTTTCCACGGTGGGAGTCGCCATCCATGTCCAAAAGCACCCAGCTACCCCAAAATTATACACAAAGGGCAGCATGAACTTGTATCTTCTCCTTTTCATCCTGGTGAGGAGGTCTCTCATATGGGCTGTACCATTCCCCTGTGAAATAGCTTAATTCCTTTGACCTTCAGATCTCATCTCCAGCCAACCTCATCTCCAATCCCCACTAGTTATGGAAAACTGGGACTGGGTTGGGTGCACTCAGAGCTGGGGGCTTGGTGAGCCCCCCTTTTTTAAGTGTTCTAAAGATTTGAAGCCACCTTCTCCAATTGACCTCATGGTTTTGGTTAGTGGAGGTTATCTGAATGACTGTCTGGAGCAGGCAGTGGTTCTTAATTTATTTTTCAGTGACTCTCTTCTGATTTAATGGATGTTGCTGGGTTTATACTTATTTTCACCAGCCTGACTATATTTTCTATATATCAAAAACATTCAGAGTTGCAGATAGACCTTTTTATGTATCATATAAATCTATTTAATTGAGTAAATAAATAAACACTTCCAGAATGGAGTAAGAGTGAAAGATTGCATTGACGCTATTAAGAACAGAAATATTTTGGAAGTACCACTACCAAATCATCTGTGAAAATGCCACATAGGCACTTGAACATACATAACCCCAGAGAGTATGTTTTCCTTGGGATAAATGTCAAAAATTCAGGCTTCCATTTTCATTTAGTATCTGACATATTCTTCAAATGCAGAGTGCTTGGCAATGCCAGAGCATCTTCCACTAACTGTAAAAAGATTTAAATTGTATTTTATTTGTATTTAGCCTTTTGAAAGCAAAGTAGGGAATAATAAGATTATTTGATGTGTAGATCCTATATGCCTTTTTTCCTGGAAAAGTTTGGTAGAAGAATGAGGCTAAATCAGTAGTACTCTAATCTGTTGTGGATAATCTAATTTACGTTGCTATATATCATGTTAACGACTCAAAACCAATGTGCATATTATATTTTCTTTTCATTTGCTATTTGGAATTCTCAGAATATAAGATGCAGAGACAGGGATAACCCATGTTTTCCATGAGAGATTCATGGAAACTGAAAAATAAGATCTTTTAATATCTTTCATGATAACTGTTTTTCTTGGCTTAAGTGTAGGTTTTAAAAAATGGTGCTCATTGTTTTGCTTGTAGTTCTTTCATGCATGAACAATCATGCTGATGATGCATTTACTTCAAGTGAATTTTCCAATTGAAAAAGTGCTCTTGAGTAGTTTAAGTGCTATGAATCACCAAAACCTCATCTTAGTCCCATAAAAGCACTGGCTGCAGAAAACAGCCTTGGAAAGAAGACATATTGGGATTGTACTGCGTGATTCAGCTAAAGGGAAGTATATTTGGTCAACACAGAAGAAGCTGAGGAACCTGACAGTTCTGTAAAAATTAAATCATAATATGCTAGACAGACAGAAACTAACTGCTGCAGCCCCCTCTTATATGCCTCACTTATTCCTTACAGGTTTGAAGCAGTGATTCTAAATATGAGAACCACAGCCCTTGAAACGCAGGATTTTTGTGGGGCATATTTTATTCCTTAGCTCTTTCTTAACTTGTTTTCCTTTCTCCATAATTTTCCTTGTAGTCTGACTGTTGGAAGGTCTCCCTTTTCCTGGTATTGCTGCCTGCACCATTTGGACAAATAGTGTTTCTGATACGATGTTTTCTTAGTATTAACAAATGCAATCTACTTATTTCTTATATAACATTTTGACTGAAACAACTTTGAGTCATAAATATTTGTCAGGGAAACATTAGTGATTTTTCAGCTCTTATGCAGCTTTTATTAAGGCTACTTTTGAAAGCAGATAAAACTATTCAGTAAATTACAGTGCTTAAAAATTGTAAACTTCCATTGTTTAACGATAACTTCAAAATATTAAGCTATTGTCTTAGATTTTTTTTTTAAATTTATGATATAACTTGAAGTCACAAGTTTTTAACAGTATCTTAAATATGTTGAGAGGCTAAAAAATTTAATTTAGCTCTCCGTATCTTGCATAGTGACGTATTGTCTCAAGTGAGCAATACAAGTGTAGTGGGTTTCCTTATGCTTGGAATTTTCATCAGGATCCAAGGCTTTGGGGCCCAGATCTGGTCACAGACTGACAAGCCCTATGGTGCTCCTATAAAGGCTGAGAGGGTCGCTGTGGTCACACCACCTTTTCTACTTGCTGTCACTTACACAGATGCAGTTGCTTGTAGCAACAAGCATCTACTCATGTTTGTTGATAGAGTAGATGGCTTCTATGTTACCCTGATGGATATAAAAGATTTTTGCCTACATAAAGCCACGTAAAACATTTACATTTTTATTGTTTTTCCAAGAAAATTTGGATGCAGTTAAAGATGTTTAGTATGAGCTATGGGACTTTGCACAAGAAGTCTGGCCAGCAGTGCTGATAGGCTGACCACTGATAACCCAGTATCAGTTTGTGATTGGTACTGCTCCTTGGGAGTCTGGAGCCAGAGTGCCTGAAATGCACCTTTAGGATAGAAGATAACTGAGAAAATTTGATGGTTTATCTCATGGGGTTTTTTTTGGTGACATCATTGGTGCACAAGCCTTACTTTGGGGATTAGCATTCTTCTGCTGTTCTTTGAGATAAAACACTTGGTGAAAGTAAAATGTAATTAATGTAATCACACCCTCTGATGACTTATTAGAACAATAACTGTAAAACAAGAAAGAATAAATAAATTGACTTTTGGTCTCTACAGATTCCTAAGCAACAGGGATGGCATCTTCCCCTTCCAGTCTAAAAAAAATTAAAAATGCCTTGAGGGTGGCATGCAAGGGAGAGAAGCTATATGAAACATGAATGCCTAATACCCCTTGAAAAGAGAAAAAACAGAAGGTATAGTTTTGCCACAAAGGTATGAAATAATCAATGCTCACTTCTAACTCAGTCTAACCTTCTTGAAAGCATGCCTCCCTTAAGTAAAAGTGATGTTTAAATCAAGAAAATTTTCTTCGATTTACAGTTAAACCCCAAACTTTCACCTAGGTCCCTACCCACACACAAAGGTGAAAGAATGATTGTGCACGTCATTTGAACTGTTGATCCAGCAGTTGAAAGTTATTTGGAGAGAGAGTAAAAAATGTTAAGAAAAGTTGCATGTGCCTTGTTTGGCAAAACAGACTCTTGCAGTGGGACATACAGGTTGTACACCTGCATAATAAGCTCTCTTCCTTTCCAACAGAAAGCACATTATCAGTTTTGCACTTCTGTAATATTTCATGTTCACAGTTTACGTGGAAACCTTTAAGATTGCTGCAGAACAATCCAACCATATGAAATTGGTGCTTTCTTGGGGAGCACCATTCTGCTCAGTATTATTATTGCTAAACTTCTCTGGTTATTTGTACACCAGGAATTTTGAAGTCACTGCTAGGACTTTTTAAAAGAGCATGTCTGAGGCGGCTGATGTTGTGCTGCCCAGTATGCCACACAGAGCATTTTCCCCATGTGCCACTCTTGAAAATGAGTCATTTAGGCCACTAAAAAAATATTCACCAAAGGTATTAACAAAAGCAGGTTTTAATATGGATTTGCAAAGGTGTGGCTTAACAGAGTTCAGTGGCAAAGTTCACTCTATTACTCACTACAGAAAAGAATACAAAGGAAAGTCAGTTTAGAATCTCTTTAGAATGATTTACACTGAGACTGAGGATGCAAAAGGGTAATAGTGCAAAAGGATAAGGAGACCCTTCTGTTAAGTCACAAAGTTCAAAGAGGACCCCCTTCTTTCTAAACTCATGAGAGATCCTAGATGTAGCCAAGTCCAATCTAAATCCCGTGTTTGACCAATGATTTATATCTAAAGGGCTTAGCAGCACACAATTACTGATTAATGATTATAAAGTGATCCAACAGGATTTACAACACTCACAACAACTGCTTAATTATAGACTGAGGATGGCAAATTTTATGCTATGCCTGTTAGAGGGCATTTGGATCAATTCACAAATGCATACACAGAGATGCAGAGGTGTATATATATAAAAAGGTGCCTGTTAAAAATTCCCCGTGAGTTCCTTGAAATACTCCTGTTGAATGTCTATGCATTTCTCAAAGGGTGAGGGCTGAGCATCAGAAGAGTGGATGGTATCAGCCCATGCCCCATCAGCTTTTGGTGATGGTCCTTCAAGTATCACAAACTTGAGAGTTTGTGGGTACTAAGAGGCATCCCCCTCAGATAGAGGTGCTGTCACAGTCCACTACAGTCCACCAAAGGGCCTCACCTAGGTGCCTTGTTTACAGGGTCACAAAATTACTGACTTTAATCAATATGGCCATAATCCTGGCCACATTCCAGGTCGGTAACTACTGAAGTTTTTCAGAAGTCTGGTAACAATGGTACCATTCCACTTGGGCTACAGTTCAGCTAAGTAATGTTCCAATGCTGTCAGGGGGTAATTGATTATCCCTTGTTCTCCACCTTAGTCAGGAAATGGAACAGTGCCACTCACAGCTGTGCAGTTCAAGAGATCCTGGTATAGTCAAGGAATGCTTCACTGCCCAGCTCATAGAGTCAAGGGACACTTCACTGCCCAGCTGGTATGGTCAAGGCTTAATGAGAATGGCTGAAGTCACAGAGCAGGTCCAAGGGAGCTGTGAGGGTGTGGGAAATGCACCACCATAACCCACCCCATGACTTAAATCAGTTCGTCTTGCTCCACACAGTGGTGTTGGGGTCACCTCTTGCCTCTGGTCGTTAATCTATAAACAGATTAATGCCATATTCCAGTTGTAATTTGAGGGAAAATGTTGGTTGTTACATAATTATTTAGGTTTTATTAAACATGATTGAGTAGTATTACATATGTAAGGAGGACTTCGCAGCAGTGCCACCCATCTAGCTATCTTCCACACTGTTAAATAACAAGTACAATACGACATAAATAAATAAAGTTATGATGGGATTCAATTTATAGCTCCTGTTGGTGATGAGAACCACTCAAATAAAGTATCCCACTAGTGATGTTCTCCGTCCTTCTTTGCTGTTTCTAGGACAGGGTGTATATCTTCTGTGTCTTAATAAGCAGTGCTTAGAGTTCTATGTCCATGGTTTTAGACATGTATGTTGTGATTTTTGACTCAGGTCGTCCTTTTCTAGTAGTTTCTTCACCAAGGTGAAATTCATGCCAGTGGGGTAGGTGGTAAATCTTGATGTGAGATGCAGTTAATTTGCAATAATTGGTGGATTGTGACAGGATCTGAATGGTTAAAATTGCATCCCAATTTGGTAAAATTACAGACACAGATATCTGACTGATTGCTTGTCTCTACAGTGGTGTTATCTGTAAGTATAGAATCACAAAGAGTTCTCAAAATACCCCAAATCCAATACCAACATATACAAGTACAATTTTGGGGTTTCATCGGGATACATTTCAGAATGACAAACAAGTTATTCAGTGTCAAACAAATGTTTTGGGTTGTAAGGATTTTACTTCCACAAATAAATAACTGCTGTTTCTGAACAGCACACGCATCAACGTCAACAGCTTTCTGCCAGTTTTGTTGGCCCTATAGTCTATGGTCTATCAGACATAGTTTCATGGTGATTTAATCCCATCACTATATACTATATACTATAAATGATTGGCTTTATAGTATATTTCAAAGTATTGTCAAAATAATGTCTCCAGTAGGTCCATGTAAAGATGGAATTTCTTGGTTATCCTTTTCATCTGTACGAATCCATTCCTGCCTATGAAAGCAGATGTTATTGTGTAGTTCTACTGCTGATATATTTAGATCAGCCATAGCTACATTTAAAATTACACATGCATCAACCCACAGACACCCTGTTGTACACAAATTCCACATTTTGTGCTTAACAGTAATTAAATCAAATAATAGTTCTACATTGTGTTTACCCCAAGGCAAAATGTGAGTATGGGTTGTGTAAAAGAAAAATCGAACCAACACTCTGATTCTGAGAATTTATAGAAACATTTCTCTTATTTCTTGGCTTGGAAAAATCAGTATAGTATTTATTAATCTTGATGGGACTTTCTGGAGTAGATCTGTTGATTGCCCAGTACCCTATTTTTATTCTTATTTTTTATCTCCTCTCCTAGAAATAGTATTAAAATTATTATTGTTATAATTCTTTTTCCATGTAACTTGTTCTATCTTCACTTATCTTCTAGATATGCCTCATTTCAATGTATAAACAAAGTAGCAATGTTTAAGCTTGCCTTATCTTTTGTCAGGATTCCCCAATGTTCCAGTATAATGTAGTGCATGATCCCAAGGCTTTCGTGTTTGATCTGGAGGGATTATACTTTCTCAATCAAGAGGAAAACCAAGACTGTGTTGGGGCTATACAGCTGTTTTTACTGCTATCAATATAGATTCTTTTTCTGCTGTAAAAGGAAAGAAATAAAAGATTTTTATGGGGAAAGTGAATGGGTTATCCCTTTTGTGATGCAGAATAAATCCACTGTGCATTGATTCCGTATTTTTCAACACTCCTATTGGTAGCTTCCCAAGCAAACAAGCCATAGGGTTTAATCCGAGTCACAGGCACAGTTCCCACTTGTGGTAAATTTACCATAATGGGTTGTCCTAATTGTAATGCTGATATTTTCTTTCACTGGAATGTAAAGCATCGAGTTCAGCTTTTGCAGAGAATGCTTGACTCACAGATTCATCATTCAATTGATGAAGCACTTTGAAAAGTCAAGTATCCCACAGAACACTGTGTGTCCTAACGCTCCTTTACAATAATCCCATAGGTCTTTCTACCATCCCATCTGATTTAGGGTAATTTGGAGTGTGTAATACCCATTGAATTTCTTCTTGTTTGGCCCGTTCTTCCACCTCTGTACATGAGAAGTGTGAGCTAGTGTCACATTGAATGGTATGGGGAGTAAGTAGAACCAAGATCATAACCGCTTAACTTTCATCCATCAGCTTTTCAGCACTCAGTCACTCTAAGGTGGAAGACTACTGCTACAGTCTATGAGGACAGGTTGATATCCTACAGAGGGTTTGAATGGCCTGATACAATCAATTTCCCAAAAGTTTTCCCTTGACAGAGGTGTAAGGTGATGTTTTAGCCGGGTGATCTGATTGTATTTTAAGCTGCACTGCAGCCATTCTGTAAGAGTAGCTCCCCAAGTTTTCCAGCCTTTGCTCTGTGCAGCCAAATAATGTGCTGATTTGCCAGTGTGACCTAATTTCTTATGTGACTAAACTCCTGATTGATACCACTCAGGATTTAAAGAGTTCCCAATTTTTATCTCCCTAATTTTAGTCAATTCATTCACCTTTTGATGACAGTTTGTGGCTGGTTTATTACCCTTGGCATGAGTTTTCACCCATCCCATTATGAATGATGTTTTCCTGTCTATATCGAGAAGTAATTGCCAGCCTTGAGTTCTCCAAACTGAAGATCTGCCTACTTCCCAGTTCAGATATTTCCATTGAATGGACCATTGTGTGATGTCTATCTACACAGCATAGGACTCCACATATATATATATAATTTTCCTCCATTTTCTGCTACCAAAATAACTGCCCTCAATTTTCCTGCTTGTGTACTACCTTCACCTTCTTCTATTATTTGTTTGCCAGTGTTAATGTTTAGTGCAGCAGCCTTACATTGTCATTTACCATTTATCTTTTTTGCTGAAACATCAGTGAAACACTTTGAAATAGGTTACTGGAAGTACCCTGTTCAGCAAATCCCCATTCTGTTATGACAGGGTTGTGGGGGTGTACTGGTCCCAGTGATTGATGGTTTTAATTCCTGTATTAAGGTTTTGACTGACTCTTCATGTTCTGAATTCCACCTCCACAGTTTTTCCATTCATAAAAGCAAATATAATGTGCAAGCAGTGGTAGAAAATCCAGGTACTTGTTTTGCCCCGTATCCTAGAGTTCTCATTAGCTTTTGTAACTCCTTCCTAGACTGGGATGACTGCAGCTGTTCTGCTTTTCTTCAGGTGTCTGGAAAAATTACTGCATTTCCTGCTATCCACCAAGCACCTGGAATCTTTGCTTCTTTACTTGGCCCTTGACATATTTTTCTGGTGGGATTTCACCTTCTTTATGCAGTGCTTGCACTGTTACTGATGCTTTCCCATCTCTTCAGGCGAATCTCCTGCAATTACAGTATCATCTGTATTAACCTGATTTCATTTCTTGAGGAAGTGAGACTGTCTGTAAAAGTTCAGCAAGTTCAGCAAGCACGGCATGAGCAATCGTGGGTGAATGTTTATACCCCCATGGGAGTCTGCTAAAGGTACATTTCACACTTTCCCAAGTAAAAGCAAATTTCTCTTTATTGTCTTCCTGTGAGGAGACCATAAAGATCATATTTTTCTATCTAGTGCTGCCATCCACGGATGTGTGGCTACTTGGAGTCCAACTGCAGCATTGGGTACTGCAGCTTTTAGTGGGGCCATGCTGCCATTTAAGCACCAGTAATCCATAGCAAGTCTTCATCTCCTGTCTTGTTTTTGAACTGATGAAACCAATGGTTCTGGACACAGTCTGTCATGTTTTCAAATCAACAATAACTTCCTTTTTGGAGTCCAGGGCATCCCTCTGGCTGCCCTGGATGGTTCGGGACCCTGGCAGAGGGGTCCGGTACCCTGACAGGGGGGTTTGGGACCCTTGCAGGGGGGTCTGAGACCCTGGCACATGGCCCAAAGTGACAGTCTTTGATCTCAGCCCATGGGAAAAATTATCAGCATTGCACCAAGAACTACAGACCCCAAGAGTTTGATGTAAATAGTAATTAGTTTATCACCAAGTGCTAATGGAGAAGGCGAGATGGAGGAATCAGGGTGTGGTCCTGTTCTTCTTCCTTCTTGTCCATGTCCTCCATCTTCTGCTGTGGTGGGTCACAAGGGATTGGTTTAGGACAGAAGTGACATGTCTAGAATAGGTAGTAGGTATTGGCAATCAACTCTAAATAAGAAATACATTGTGCACAATGGTCAGAGAAAGGGTACAAAAGGTCCAGCACGCCCGACCTGGGGGGAGTTGCTTTATGCTCTTGCCACACCAAGGACCTTCTCTGGGCACAGAAAGAACTTGGAGATCAGAAACAATAAACAACCTTGAGAAACCTGAGCTGGCGAACTCCGACTCTTTCTTCTGCTTCTGGCATGGACATTCAAAGGAAAAAAGACTCTAAACCAATATATCTCGGGAATACCGACCCGAGACTTCCTAAATTCTAAATTCCTAAATTCCTAAATTCTGCTTCATGCTGCAACAGAAATTGAATAGGGGGGATGGGAGGCAGGTTGAGATGGCCTGTGGGTGGAATGCACCATCACAGATGTTCCATACAGCTCTCTTCACTGCCTCATCCATCATCTTCCACACGCTCCTGGGTTTTCCACCTTGCATATTTCTCCAGCATTGTGCTTCACAAGACATAGGTAGGGTCTGGTGAAATGGAAAGACCAAAAGGGTGAGAGGAGCCAGGACGGGAGACACAGGGTCTGGTGAGTTGTTAGAAGATTGAAGCAGACTGTGAAACTAGACCCTTCCATCCTTTACAAACCACAGTTGTTTGTGCTGTACTGGTGGCATGGCATTTCTTAAATTAAATCAACATCCAAGAAGTGACCTACCTCAAAGATGACTTTGACATTTAGAGTTTGTGGTTGTTAAGGTAGAGGAACAAAATTACTATGGGCTACTGCAGGCTGTGGCTGAGCAAAGCAGAGCAGACAAGTGGTGCTGTGGCTGTCGAGACTAAGGCAGCTGTGGCTGTAGTTAATCCACAAGCATGAGCACTGATATCTTGTGTGAAATAAGGATAGTTAGCATTGAGGGAGTGCTCCAAAGCTCTTCTGGAGCCATTGATCATGCACATTACAAAGTGCACAGGAGTGTGTCAGCTTAAAAGAGTGCTGCTTGATGACCGGTGAAGTTGACCAAATCTCACCTTCAGAGGAAGCTGGAGATGAAAACAAGTAATGAAATGTGTGCCAGATAAGTTACACAGGATAAGCCTGGAAAATGATAAACATAAAGCTTATCTTTAGAAAGCAGGGAAAGGAAGAGCCAGAGACTAAAGGAACAAATAATCAAACAAGCTGCAAGGACAAATGGGATTTGTCAAGTACAAATTGTATAAAAGCAGCCTAATTTCTTTCTGTGACAGGATAACAGACCTTGTGGATTAGGGAAGAAGGAGTAAGAGTCTGTAAATCACAACTTCAGGGAGATTTTTGTCATGGTTACACATGGAATTCCCATAAGCACGCAAGGAAAATACACTCTGGGTATTTTCAAAAACTAAAGGGAATAATTAGTAGATCACTGTCACACTGAGGCAAGTTTCAGGAGAGAATGTCCCAGAGATCTGTCATGGACTTGGTGTTAGTGTTGAATATTCATTCACACTAAATTTTAGTGAAACATGGCTGATGAAGTAAATAGCATATTTATTAAATTTGCAGAAAACATCAAGCTCAGAGAGCTGCACACAGTTTTCAGGACGGACTTAGGATCTAGATTATACTTGGTATCTTAAAGAAGGAGATAAGAAAAAAAAACCACTGTGTGAGTTCATAACAAAAAACTCTACACTCAGAAATGAGAACCTGCATTTCGAATCCCACAAACCTGGAAATAGCTACAAGACCATAAAAACCATGGAGAAGATCTGGAAGTTACAGTGAGTATGAGTTAATGATATGGCAAAAAGGCAAATATTTTACTGAAATGTTTCTTACACCCTGCCCTTTGTGTGCAGTGTGGATGAAATTTTCTTCCTCTGCTCAGTGCAGGTGTGATGTTCAGCTGGAGAATGGTGTCCCGTTTTCAACACTTTTAGCACTTAAAGATGAAGCTGAAGGAAGTAAGGTGGATCTGGAAATTTTCTTTATTTTCCTCTAAACAAGATTAAAGGAACAAGGCTTTTTTGATCTAAAGTTCACTTCTTTGAGAAGATTTTCCCAGTTTTGCAAAAGTGTGAAATGCCATTCCTGATAAATGATAAATTCTTTTCTCTCTGTGACTTTCTTAGCCACTAGAAGTTTAGTGATTCTTTAATTAGAGTCACCTTTGTCTGAGGAATACAGACATGTCAGAGGACAACCTGAGGATGTATGGTGTCCTTCCCTGTGGTCATGTGTTAAAAGCCAACAGGATTGTGAATTGAAGATAATTGTATGTGCAAATGAGCTAAAGATCCACGTGACAATTACTAATTCTAAATAAATAAAAGTCTAATTCAATATATTTGGTAATGGAACACTAAATGCAGAAAAGAATATTTTCTTTCTCAGCTTTTCACAGGTGAGCTGGACTAATCCTGCCTGCATGCTTAGCTTGACTTCAGCAAGTATGGCAAGTATGCAAATTAATGGGGATGGACAAGCATGGATTTACGAGAGGCATTTAAATAGTATCAGTAGAGTAAAACCAATACATTCTTGTGCCATGTAATGTGCCAGCACTCTTTTAACTGCACAGTCTCTTTGGATTCCTCCATTTTGATCAGAGTTGCAGATAGGCAATGGTGCAAGTCTTCATAAGCTCAGTATATTTCTTTCTTGAAGTCTAAGGTCACTGAACATTGACAACCTCTTGTAATTACAAGTAGAGGCTTTTCAGTTGGGTTCCTTCCTGTCTTCTGGAGCCAGAAATATTGTATATATAATGCAATAGTATGGAACTCCTTGGGGCATAAGTATGACAACAAGGAAGAAAAATGGACTGTATCCCTGGTGGAATCACAAGACAAGAAGTTCAAACCCCGAACTGATTTCAGGTTTTTGAAGGATCTATTTTGGTGATTATTTCAGGTCTTCACTAAAGCTTTTGACAATAGTTTTAACATCAAAAGTCTCTCAGAAACATGGATGTGTAACATCAGTAAGAGGAATGATTTTTGCCTCGCCAATCTGTTCTTTGCAGACACATGTGAAAGGTAAAATGCAGATGTTTTCTGTCAATCCATGGCTTTCGAAAAAGTACCTGGCCTCTACTGAGTCATTTATTTTTGCTGCTATCCCATCATTAGTTATATATGTAATAGTTATATGTAAAAAATATAGGTATTTCTCTCATGCAGAAAGGAATCCCAATAGCATGTTAAGGCTCTCCAGTCTTCAGTTCCAATCTTCTACACTTTGCATGCAGTGTAAATCAATTCTGGTGTCTGTAAAGGTCAGGTTGAACATATAGAGGTTGCAATTAAAACACAGTTTGAGGTGCACTTGTGGCTCTTGGACAGCCTTTCAGCAGGCAGGGATCTGCAGCTCATGAATGGCACATGCTAAATTCCAAATCGTGATGTAGCTGTGATACTACAGATACTACATATCTACAGATATGACAGACACAGACTGCATTAAGCAATTACACTTTTTTTTTTTTCTTGGAGCAACCGATATAGCTGGGAAAAAACTCATGTTTTCAGGCACAAATTTCTTGCAGATAAAACTAGTTGTGGTTTACAACCAAGTAATGTGTCTAACCAAAAATGTAATTTCTTCTGACAGATTTGCTCCACTGCAGCCTGGGCAGCAGGACCTGTCAGTGCTTGCTGGTGGCCCATGCTGGGACTGTGCTGGTGTGCTGGCAGCTGCTGTGGGATCCTTCATGGTGGTCCTCCCAGACACAGCAGAAGCAGGACAAGGCAGGGATGTGGCAGCAGCCAGTGACTGAGGAGACAGAAGGAAAAACCTTATGTTTGCCCCCACAAACACTGAATCTATCCTGCAAACCCCATCAGGCTTTAGTTTCCCTTCAGGTGTCCCCGTTTTGTCCCTCATTTGGACAATGTCCTGCCATCTCTATTGAACCAGGCTTCAGCCCTCTTGCCCTCGTCCCATCTTTCCAGAAATCCCATTCACCACCCCAGCAGCAGTGGTCATCCAGCAGCCACCTGCTCTGTCATTGTCAAGGAGCAGCTGTCACTTGCCACAGACACCAAGGGTGAAAAAGGAGGAATGCCACAGCTCTTCATTGTGTACAAGTGTAAAGCATTGTTTTCCAGGGAGAGAGATTAGAGCAGAATAAGCTATACAACTGCAGGATTGATTCAAAAGTGCTAAGAGAGGCAACACTAAATATGAACGTTCTCTTTTAAAGTTAAAATAAGTGATCTGAGATTATGAAAGGGGTCTAAAGAACTACTTTTAAAAAGAGCAGATATTTTAAGTCAAATGCTACTTTTGCAGACTTGCTGACTTCAACTTCTGCAATCCAGAAGTACCTAATGTCCTGCCTTAACTAGACTGTATTTCCACAAAATACAGCCTAAGTACTGTTTTTTGACCTCCTTTATATATATCCTTAGACATGAACTTGTGGTAAATGCAGAACTGGGGAATTTTTGAATGCTGAGTCAAGCTTCTAATGAGGAAAACAACAGAAGTCGTAAGAGGACTGGTACGTGCAGAGAATCTATTTCACTCTGGAGCTGCTTCCACCTCTGTCTTTCCCTGTGTAAGAGTCTGGGGGAATGGTGTCTATTCAAAAACATCAATTTCTCCAGCAAGTTCAGCAAGTGAGGCATTCCACAAGGCGGTGCTAGTACTCCAGAGGCTGTACACACTGGGGGCTGGTTCTTGTGGAGCAAAAAGTGTCATCCTGTGCCCAGAGTAAGGGCTTTGCCATGCAAACAGCAGCTCTGTGCCCTAGCTGGTGCCTCAATCCCTTTATTCAAGTAAGCCAAAGCAATATTGCCCTCCACTGGTCCTGAAACTAGTTTAACTGCTAATGTGAGTTGGACAAAATCTTTGTTGATGCCATCAGGGGCACTTTGAAACCAGAATTTGACTCAGATTCTGGGACATTGGTGGTGTTCCATCTGCACTAGGAGCTTTTGCTTTTCGGTCCCAGCTG
Organism: Cisticola juncidis; assembly: GCA_013400215.1. Classification (NCBI taxonomy): domain Eukaryota; kingdom Metazoa; phylum Chordata; class Aves; order Passeriformes; family Cisticolidae; genus Cisticola; species Cisticola juncidis. Next base: position 137,360 of record VXBR01009214.1, on the reverse strand, counting down.
TGGCAGGGACAGTCATTACGAGTGGCACTGCATGGCTGCACAGCAGGAGGGGGGTACAAGTGTGGATCCCTCCTGTGAGGGATCTTTGGTCAGGGGATCTGTGGCTCAGCTTTTGCCAAAAGCAGCTAGAAACTTCACTCAGCACAACTTCTGGCACTGTCCAGCCTGAGCCCACCCAAAGTTTGGGTTTGCTGTTGACAGGGATCAGTGACATTGCCATCAGGTAAAACCTGCAGGTCCACTAAGCATTTCAGATTTCTAAAGTTTGTGATGCTGTGTTGAATACTCGTGTTTTCAATTATTATGTCTGCTGCTTCTCACTGCTGGCTGAGGAGGAGGTGAGGAACAAGGTCTTGCAGGCGCCAGAGCTGGCTGAAAGGCCCCCAACAAAGCCAGTCTCCCTTTAAAAACCCAGGCAAACACCAGCACCCAACAGCTTCATGCTAACAGCAAGGGGCTTTAAATACTTCCCCTCATGCTTTGAGGACCATCCGAGGACTGTGCAGGCAGCAGAGCAGGCTGCAGGTTTATTCCTTGGGTGTGAAGGTGTGTCAAGGCACAGCTGGGTTTCACTTGTGTGCAGGTGGCACAAGGGAAGTCTGTTTGATGATAGGGATTTCTGGTGTGGTGAGCAGCAGTGGAAAGATTAACTGTCCTGGCATTTAAGTGACCAAAATTAGGCTTCCTGTGAACAACCCTTTGACATAAATAATGGAAATTCACACCTATCTGGGTCCTACAGCTTTTCAGATTATTTGGGGCAGGCCGAAATTGGGTGTGTAAATCTCCATGAGTACCTTGGGCACTCTGCTGTTTTCTTAAGGAGCTCTGGAAGTTGCTGGATTTGCCTCCCTAGTTCAGTCCTTTAACCTGCTGTTCTCAGCAGCACCTCCATGAATAAAAATGTTCCTGGTATGCAAGCCATACTTCCCAGAAAATTACGCTTCTAAGCACCCACAAATTTTACTTCTGTCTTGGTACATCTAGAATAGCTGTGGGAAGTAAGTCCAAGACCACTGTGAATGGCTGAAGTACGAAATATTTTAATATTGATACATTTATTGTGACTTATCGCACATCAGAAAAATTTTTTAATTTCCACCATTGGTTTCTTTCATTGAAGTTGGAAGAGGTGCATGGGAGCAGCTTGGATGTCAGAGAGGTTTTTTGCAGACTTAAGGACTTAATTTTAGAATAATTTTCAATAAGTTGCTAGGAAAGACTATGGGCTGAGGGTTTTGCAGGATATTAAGAATTATATCACCCCTTCCAGAGCTATCTGCAAATCCTGTGCTGGTGTGATAAATAACCCCACACTTGTCAAAAGACAGGGAGCAACCAATGTCCTTGCAAACTAAAAGAGGTCTGTTTTCCAGACAGCGAGGTGGTGAGAGCTACAGTTGTTGTTCTAATGCTGTTAATGGGTGACTGTATGCTAATTAGTCAGATTAACTAAGCGGGTGAGTCATGCACTAACCCTTCTTGAGAGAAAGTGCCCATTTTGAGATGCTAAATGAGAACATAAATGCAATCAGGTAGAGAATTCTTGAAAGATAAGAGGAGAGCAGACCTGCTTGTTAATGGAGTTAGTGAAATTAATTCTGCTCTGGAAAGGGGCGCACACTTTCATGTTCAGGGTTTATTTTAATGGGGAAGGGTTCAAAACACTCAGATCTATATAAAGCATTTAGCTAAGTAGCTTCAATGACCTAACATAATCAAGGAGATTTCTAATATTCTCTGTTATGTTTGCACCTTTGGAAAAATTTCTTTATTTTTCTTTTCTTATTTCTTTTTTTTTTTCTAATTAGAGGCATTCAGATGTTTCAAATGAAGACAAAACTATAATATTGTGAAAAAACACAAAGCCCTCTCATCTGTGATTGATGGGAAAGTATTAAAAAATGTTTATTGTGAATGCTCAAGTTATTATACAGAAAAACTACAGCCTTGCCACATTTGAGAATCAAATGGCATCAGTGCTGAGAGGGACCACAGGTATGGTTCTGCTGTGGTGTTGGGACTCACCACTGAGGGTAAGAGGTCTGGGTGCTCTTCTGTGGAGAGGATCTGCATCCTTTTTTCACTGTGTGTGATCCCTTCCTGTCAGGGTGGCCAGCCACTATGTGTGTGTTCACCTATTTTTACTTTTTTTTCTTCATTACTTGTAACACTGCAGGCATCAAGGAAATGTGGCAGCAGTGCCAGCAGCCATCCCACATGCTTTAGGTCCTGAGCTAAACAGGGCTCACACAGGCAGGAAGCCGCAGTCTCTGCTCTGAAATCCCTGTTAGCTTCCCAAGTGCCTGATACAGTGGGAGGAGGAAGCAGCAGACCTGGCTGCCAGCAGTTGTTCAGTTGAACAATGTGCAGATTCAGATGAAGCCTGCACATGGCATTTATTCATGGCAGCACCTGCAGCAGCCCTTTGGGCACTGTGAGGCTTGTGGGGACATGTGCACATGCACATGGGAGCCAGTGGGGAAGTCAGACAGTGCTGCAAGGAGGCTGATGCTAGGCAGAAGTTCTGAGAGAATGATGCCATGGGGGGTTCTGTGGTCTTCAGGACCTCCTGAAAAAGCACAGGTCTTGCCACTGCCCTTGGGCACTGAATTCACCAGGAAAACATTTTGCCTCAATCTTGCTTTTGAACATATTCTGTTGACTCATTATTTGCCAGAAATAGTCTTTTTTCCTAAAGTTTTTTTTTACTCTTGCAGTCTGATAGCGGGCAACAGCTTGGTAGTAGAACTGCTAAAAGTGCTGGTTCCACAACCCTGCCTCCTTTTCTAACCCAAACTCTTCCCAGTGCTACTGCAGTGGCCACCAGTTTCCAGCCCAGAGGTGGCTGCACTGAGGTGACTGATGAAGTGATCCTTATATATATTTTCAATTCTCTGAAGTGCCTTGAGGCTTGCAAAAGGCACTATATAAATCAATTAATAACAGTATCAGAGGTCAGTCAGCCAATAAGAATACAATTTAGTTTAATGAGAGATAAATAAGACAGACAGAGTGTGAGGGAAAGGGAGCTACAAGGCTACAAGCTGGCTCTAAGTACTCCAGCTCCTGGCTTTATCACAGTGATCATCAGAAATACTGAAGATAATTGTGTCATTGCCATTTCTTAGTCCAGTGTAATATCAGTTACTGGTTTTGATGTCTTACTCAGCTCTGTATCAGTATGATTTTAGGAAGAGTGTACATTATTTTCATGAAAACAAATATGAGCATGAGGAAGCATTTTTCCCTTGCGTGCAATTCCTACTAAAGAATTTACATTCTTCTAATTTACTGGTTTACTGCACCACTTAGTGCACTCCTGAGATGTGCAGAATGTCCTCGCAGTTAAGAATGTGCAGATGAAATTTACCCTTTTTGCACTGAATCACTCACTCTTCCCTTGGAAGTCACCATGCTCTTTCCTCCCTCTAAATCTCCTTTAACCACTCTAATAAAAGAACAGATTATTCTGCACAGTTACCAAATGGATCAAAAACGGATGGTTGGCAGTTTATTTGGATTTTAGGGTACTTATATATTTCTGTAACCAGTCTGGTACTAAATAGGTGAATGGAAAGACACGGTTTTACATTTGATTCTTCCATTTGTATGAGACTGTGGATGTAGGAATGAAAATTCTCTATTTTAGCCCCAGACAAAAAACTGGGCTACACCACCCTCATCAAAGCAGTATTTGTTAAGTTGCCAGAAGATGCAGAGAACAGTGAGCAATAACCCTGAAGAGGGGCAGGACAGGGGATGGGGGAGGCCTGTGTGGCTAAACAAGGAGGTGTTCCATGTTTGTGCCACAGCAGAACCCACGCAGCACAGCCCATCGCCGTGTCTGTGTCCACATGGAGCTGTTGGAATGCACTGACCAGTGTCTTGGTACATGGAACACTGCTAGGGAATGTTCCGAGGCTTGGTATAGAAACTGCCATTAGCAGCAGGGCATGAAACATGTATCTAAAGGAGAATTAAGCACTATGAAGCACTCATGGTGTGCAAGTCCATAGCTGTAGGGCAAGGTTGACTTGGGTTTAGATTTGACACAGTTTAGTGTAGCATCATTACATGCAGAATTGTCTCACCTGGTTATTCCTTGGGTCTTCTTTTTGTTCAGCTGTGTCTGTACTTACTGCATCTCTCTTTGTCTGGCAGTTGCCTACATCGAGCTCCAGGGGATTACTTGTTCAGATCTCAACCTGTGGCTGTGGCAAAGGGAGGCAAAGGAGGAAAGCCGACCTTCCTAAAGCTCTTTCACAAGAATCCAAAGCCAAATGGTGCTGACTTAAAGCACATCAGCACTTCCAATGCTGCGCCCCCAAAAATCCCACTTATGTTTTTGATTCCTTTCATGTGCCTTAAAACAGCAGCCTGTTCAAATCTGGGGCTGTCGCCTTCACACTTAGGTAATCCATTTTCAGCCACTCAGACCTGGACTTGAAAACATTTCTTCTGCAAGGAGGACTGCTCTTTGTTCTCTCTCCCCCATGCCAAAAAATCCAGCCCTGAACACTGTGACAAAGGATTAGCTCAAGCTGAGGCCAGGCTTTAATGTAAATAGCCAGACAGAGAACAGAATGGCTTCTTTTATCAAACTTAACATCCCAAAGCTCTACTGATTTCATTGTCATTATGGTGGTGATTAATTTGACCCAGAGTACTGCCACCCACTGTTAAAGCCTTCGCTGCATCCCTGTTGATAGCTCTCATGACAGAGATTACAGTCTGCCACTGCGTTGTCCATAATTAGTACTTGTCAAAATGAGATTTGCCTATGGTAGCCCACTGCTCATGAGAAACCCATTCAAAATTAAACATGCTTTGGAAAATAGAGGACAGTTCATCCTCTAATTGGAACCAATAAGTACAGAATGACAACTCTTTTTCTCGTCTGTTAAGTGTTGTTCAGGTCTTAAAAATGATTTTGTGAGTTCTCTCCATAGCTATCAGTAAGTGCCCTCTGGTGAACTATGAGGATGTAAATTCTGTTCTGCATCTGGGTCCTAAAATGTCTGCACAGTTAATTCCCCAAAGCAACGTAGTTTAATTACTTCATCTGAAACAGGGACACGGTCAGGGCACAGTGGCAGTCCCTGACACATGGCCAATGCCAGCCCTGCTGCTCATCCGTGAGTGACGGCAGGTCTTGTAGGGCTGAGCACAGCCTGGGCAATACCAGGAGTGACACCAGGGAGGGAGCATTTGGAAGAGCTCCTGAATATCTCCAGGGAATGGAGGAGAGAGGAGGCAGTGAAGCCACACAGCCCATGGCCTGCCCAATGGGCTGGCATGGAAATGGGTTGTTTGTAGTGACTGGGGAGTGGGCTAGTCCAAGGCTTCATTCAGCCATGCTCTGGGTTGGACTAGGCATGGAGTATAATACACAGTTCACTTTACAGACCAAAGCTACAGCTCTTTGGGTTTTTTCCCCACTGTAAGAGAAATGGCCAGTGTTATTGCAACTCAGAATGCAAAGACTTAGTTACTAGATCCAGTATTGCTAAGGATTGCAACAAAAGGTTTTCTGAGTAAACTCTGAACTGTAGGGTCAGGGATGGAGTAAGTATCCACACTGGAATCAACTGAAGTTGATGTCCAATGACATTTTTTACTAGACAAGCAGGAGAGCTGGTGTTTTTCAGAATCATGAATACATCTACCTGTAGAAATAATCACTCTGAGCAACTGCCTAAGAACAAGAGGAGGTGATCCAGAGCATGACACCCTTGTGCTAGTCAAAACAGATCATTGTTGAGAAATACATCTTTTTAGTTCAGGTACTGGAAGTGCTCAGCAGTTCTTGAAACCAGTGGAATATATCATGGCAAAAGTGAATGCTTCGAGAATAATTCACTAGAGGTGATGATGTGCCAGACATAATTCTTCACTGATATTTTTCAATATCTTGCATTTTATTTCACTAGGACAAGCAAAAGAGATTAAAAGACATCAGGATTTTTTTTTCTGAGTGCCCAGACACTGATTAAAGTGCCACACTTTCCTACAGGAGCTTAATTAATCTTTACAGAGTCCTGTCTGTAAACTCCACTTACTAAAGTTTATTGGATTCCCTACCTGAATCTCGCACAGCCATATGACATCTTTCATCCTTATCTTCAGTGGAAGTGCTGGTACGAGGGGGACATTTTGGTTTGCATAGTGCCAAAATATCAGTCTGATCTGTTGTGACCTGGGCAAGTTATAGGGAGGTTTCCTAGGGATGGAAAGACCTCATTGCAAAGCTTCAGTCCATTGCAATCCTGGGCTGCACTGCTGTAAGTTAGACAGAAACCTCCTGGTCACTGTGTAGCTGAAGATGTGGGCCAGCTGGACATCAGCTAAAAAGGGAAAACCAGAACTGCTGGTGGTTCTAAATTCCATAGTCAGGGAGAGACTGAGTCACAAGCTTAGAGAAAAGTGAAGACTGATAGTCTCTGAGTTTGCAAAAAAAGCTGTTTCAGGGTGGGAATAAACAGTTCTCCTGTTTATTCCACTGAAAGCAGCAGAAAAAAAAGCTTTGAAGTTCTGCCTGTTGTGAAAGTTTTAGATTATTTAATTATGGGCATAGATTTTTGGAAAATATTTGTTTTCTATGTTAGTTTTTTTTCCAGGAATCACCTCTTCAAACTAATGAGACACTTGAGCTAGACATCAGGAAGCACTTTGTGATGATGGCGGTGACTCCGTCCCGTCACACATGGCTACGAAGGGTAAGCGAGTCAGCAAACGTCTGCCGGGAGCGCGCCGGACACCGCCGGCCCCGCCGTGCTGTGGGGGAGGCAGGGGATGACCTTGGCAAGCCCAGCCAGCCCTCTTCCCTCTCACTCCGGCAAGTCTGAAGATTTACTTTCACCCTGAAGGTAATCAGTCAGTCGTGATTTTGACCTACAGTTTAATGTGCTCTCTTGCTATAGTTACAGACATCCTCCTTCTGGTTATGCTCCCTGCTGTGACTAATGGCATCTTTGCAGTTGAAGAGGTGGTTTTTAAAGAAAAACATCCAAGTTTCAGCGCTGTTACTGAGTTCACAGTTTTAGCAAAAACAATGGCACAGCAGTCCTTGCTATGGCCTATGAACTTGTCATTTTCAGGGTGCAAATGTGTACATGTATATTTGCATACATTTTGCAAAACCCCTTCATACACAGGAAGCAACATTCTTTGTTTGTTAGTGTTTATGAGAAGGATCATCAGTCTTGGTATTCACTATTCACAGTGAAATACCCTAAAGTTCAGCCTCCATTCATACAAAATAGTCTTGGTCGGCCAAAGTTTTTTGAAAACTGAATTATTTTGCACAAATGGAAACAAAAATGGAAATGAGTTTGCAAAGATCAGGAACTGAATACCACACAACATACCAAGATATTAATCTTTATAATATTTATAAAAATAAAATATTTACAAATCTGATCCTGCAAATGTGATTTTCTGGAAGATGTTTAAGGGTGACATGAGAAACCATTTTTAAAGATAAAACCATAAGGATTTTAATTACACTTTGTAAAATACCACAGCCATTCATATCTACTTCTCCTTTTTAAAATACTGCAATGATTGAAGGTAATTCTCCAAACTGAAGAAAAGGGTTTTAGATTTAATGATGAGACGCCTTTAAATAAATATTTTTTTTTTGTCTGTGTAGATGCTGATGAAAATTTGGGGAAAATGTTACATTCATTTAAATCTCGTTCCCTTGTTTTCTTTTTCCATATAGGTTCCCTGTATCTGTTCACCTCTAAGCCCAATTAAATTCAAGGGCAGCAGATCACAAAAGCTAATGCTAGTAGACCAAAATTTCTACTCTGTATGGCAAGAAAATCAGCAGAAAGTAGCTCAATTTTTTTTTCTTTGCTATATAAAACCGCAGATGTCATTTGGATACTAATTGGAGTCATTGTACAATCATGTTAGATGCCCTGTTCTCATTCAAAATGTGGCAGGTAACATAGCACCTATGTTCTTCAAGAAAAGATCAATGACAAAAAGGTAGTTTTCTGCTGCAGGGAGAAGACAGACAATTAGAAAATCACTATTTGTATTCAATCTCTGTTTACACTGGCTGACCACATCTCTCGCAAGTGCGCATTTCTCTCCAGCTTCAGAAATACACAAATATATCAGCACCAGAAGTCTCCTCTCGTTTTAGTTTGCAATTCAGGATTGCTTTATTAATCAACGCAAGATGCATTCATTGAACTGGATTAATCCTGCATAAGTAATTTTGAAATTTCCTGCTGAAGTTATTTTTCATTTCTGGGAACAAATCATTTATTTGGATTTTCATATATCAGGATCACAGAGATTTGCCACAGTCAGATTTTAATTTTAGTTACATCTGAGCTGGCTTATATATTAGGGTGCATAGTTTTGCATGAGAGCATCTTCTAAAATCTGTAATTGGTGTGGAACACTGACATGCACAGAATACATCTGACAAGGTCCAGAGAGTTAGGTTCAGTTTCGCTGATCAACATCTATGCTGCAGATTAACTGAATCTTTTATGGCATTACAAGCCCTCCAGAATTCATTAGTGTGCTTTCCCTTCCTGCAAACCACTCTGACCTCCAGTGCTGCTGTCACTGCTCCCTTGGACTGGACCTGAGAGGCTGAAACACTGACTCCTTTCCATTGCTGCACTAATAACAGAAATTAAACGTGTATCATAAAATTGCCCTGGAGTGTTTGCATTGGCACTTACCTTGCCTTTGAGCACTGCTTTGGATTTCTTTCTCCTTTATCTGTACCAGAAAGCACTATTTAAATTGAAATATGGTCTCTCCCTTAAAAGTAAGGGAACTACAGTACTTTATTTATGAGTGATTATAATACAATAGAAACCAGTACATATAATGAGGTTTGGCATGGATTTTTTCTCAGAAATTGGCTCACAGATGCAGCTAGCAGAGGAAATCATTGTATTAAAAGCAGAAAGGGGGACAAACACATGAGGGAAAGTGATGCCAGGGAGGTGGCATTGCTTGGGAGGTGAGTGCAGAGTACCTTCGAAGACAGCGCCATAATTAATAAAAAGCATATTTTTCAAACTCTGTCATTTTTAAGGGTGTGGGTACAGGTTGCAAGTCACCAGCAAATCAGTCTTCCCACACTTCTCAGCCAGTGTATGGGACCACAGCTCAAGGTCAGGGAAATACCTTCAGTCACTAACCTGTTATTCTCCAGGTCCTGCTCTGCAAAAGTATTTAGGCAAGTTTGTCATGCTGAGAACGAAATGGAGAAAGACAGCAGAGAAAGAGAAATATGGAATAGTCCATGTGTCCAGCTCCCAAAGATGACTCTTATCAGAGAATCAGAAAAGGACAAGGCTCTTCCCTCCAATGCAGCTGGGACCAGGAATTGTGGTTCGTCTGCTCTTCTTGTGCTTCCCACCACCAGCATCAGCTCTCCTCCCTTGTCAGAGGTGCAGGCCGTGTTTGGGTGTTTGCCACAGCTCAGGCCCTGCAGAGAGGTGTCACTGGGCATCTGTTTGATAGGTTTTGTTGTGCTGAAGTCTGTGCATTAAAGCTTGAACACTTCAACAACTAAGTACTCTGCTGATTTATCCCTCTGCTTGGCAGCTTGACCACTGAAAATGATTAGCTGAATACCATCACCCAAGGGCTTATTTAGTTCGTTTCATGTTTATCTCATGTTGTCTTGTATTGAATTTTCTTATGTTTCTCTTCTGTCGTTTGTATTGCATTTCCTCTCATTTTTTCCAGCCTTGCTCTGATATGTGCTTCTCAAAAACCATCTTTGCTTTCCTCATTAATCCTGGTTTTTCTGTGCTCTTCATCCTCAAAAATTTCCCACCTTCTCCTCCCATAATCTCATTTTCTGTTTTCCCCTTTGTTTACTTTGTTCCCTTCCTCTCTAAATCATATCTCCATTGCTTCCAGCTTCTCCTCTCCATCCTCCTCCCACATTACTTAAAAAAGCCTGCATAAATCTCCCATCCTTCCTCTGCTGAAATAAGCTCATTAATGAAAGAATCCTATTCATTGTGCTATCTTAGTGCTATCCAGTACTGCTCACACCTGCTTTAAACACAGGGGCCAGTTTGCTCAGTGAACCCTCCTGGTTTGCATAGGTGGGATCTGGTCCCTGATAAAGGTGTTTAGGCATGAATAAACAATGCAAGAATAGTTACTGGTATTGATAGTGCTGCTGCTTCCTGGTAGAACCTCCTGCTTTTTCCTTGCCTTCTCAGCTTGGCAATACCTCTTGTCCCAACTTGTCTACAGCACGCCCATGCCAGCACATCCCCTCCAATGAAATGAAATACCCATAGTTAGAAGGGTCAGTTGCCATGGGAGGAACATTGTGAAGAGGTATGAAGTTACCACAACAAGCACTCAATTGCTCAGAGGAAGACTGAGCTAAACAAAATAGAGTCCTTTTCACTTACTGTGGGACAGAGGAACAGAGGGAGCAGTGCAAGGCAGAGGCACTTCTCAGGCCTGCAGTGGCTTTTCCAGTGAGAGCAAGGACAAGGATGGAGCTTTCCCTGCTGCTTTCCCAGGCCAGGCACTGTGCTCAGGGGGAGACCGGCTCACTACAGACCTGTGTTGCACTGCAGTCACTGCACTGACAAGCCCTGAGTTATGACACTGGGAAAACAATGAGGCCTTTATGCAACACCAGAAAACAAAGGAAGTTCACACATCTACAGGATAAAAAAAGTTCCAAAGAATTTAATGTAGATATTATTTATACATACACTTTATAAGTAGGAATATGGCAGACAGTTGAATTAGTACATAAAGTTTTATTTAAAGTTTCTCCCCTACAAGCAAGCTTCATTTACACAGTCTAGTACTGTACAAAATTTACATTCTTTGTGTGACTTATTTAGTTAGCATTTTTTTCCTTGGTCATGCCTTCCTGATAGATAGAAAGATTTAGATACAGTCCTCATAAATCTTTAAATTACCTTGGTAAAAAAAGGAACCATTTAAAAGGACAAGAAGTATCCTTTAGAAATGGTACATTTAGTAGAGACAGGTGACAGTCAGTGTTCAGTGGCAGACCTTTTAAATGTCATACAAGGTTTCTTCATTTAGTATCTTAACAGTTTCCTTTTATATATATATTTATATTTATATACTTTCAACAGGAAAGGAAAAAAAAGTCATGATTGCACCAAATATATTTTACAAGGGATCCCTTGGATCTGAACAATATAAATAAATACAAAACCAACTAAGATTGCACTATGTAGGAGAAACGGATTAAGATTTCAGGATATACACTCCACTTTTATGAGTTCCTTAGTGATGCTCACTGGAAAACTCCCCAAGGGCACATTCAAATATTAGCATCTTCAGATAATGATTTTGTTTAAACATTTTTTCCAGGCGTGCAGCTACCTCATCAATTGGATTATTGCATTTGTGTGGTACCAGTCTTTTCTGCGTTACTCCAATTTTACAAGTTGTGTAATTCTGCAAGCAAGGGAGTTGCAGTAAAACTGGACTGATGCCAGAGAGAAACAGTCCCATGATATTTGCTCTCTGTTATTTATATTGCTCTCAAGCATCAATATATAGTGTAATTTCTGTGTACATTCACCCTTTTTCTATTTTGCAGAGCAAATAATGAAGTCTTTCTCCCGTCTATTGCCTCTGCAGCAGAAACCAACCTCCAGTAGCTGCCTGCTCCTTACTTAATGCAGTAGCATTAAGTCCTGTTGTATGTGCAGGGCTGAAAAATGCAGGATTGGAGTGTCCTTTGCCTTTTATCTGGTGCAGCCAGCTACAACTAGGCAAATTAAAGGCCAGATACTTAGCTGACATAAAGTACATCCATTGGCTTCAATGGAGCAATGTCAGTTTACACCAGTAAAGAAGATGGTCCTGAGAGTAATGGATGCAGCACTAGTAAGCCACAGTGGAAGAATTACGCACATACTTTAATGAGGTGCAAATGATTATGTCTGTTAATTGCAAGGTGATGAAGAATCGGGCTCAGATTTTGTCACTGCTTTTGCAAAGCCAGGACAGAAAGACATAAGCTTAACACATAGACAGTCTGATTTGTGCAAGCAACTATGACTTCATGAGGCAAGTCCTAAATACTACTGATCCTGTGTGGGAGCATTCTGAACTCGCTTTCCAATGTGTAAATAATTACACAGACTATAAGGCAGTGGAAAGTCTAGCCTTATATTACTTTGGATCAACAGTTAAAACTCTCTCAGAGTGCATCTTAAGACCAACCACACAGGGCTAATTTAACTACTTACCAGTGTCTCTGCAAAAATGTGCATAAGCATTTCAGAGTCCAAAGCAATGAAGTCAGGATTAAATGCAGTCTTGTCTTTAGAAAGAACTTGCACAGATGCTGATATCTAACAGGTTAGTGAAAAGGAAGTAAGGTTTCTGGTGCTTTGTTAAGTGGTCACAGAAATAACTTACTTTACAAAGTCAGATTTTAAGCTGTAGAATCCAAATTCTGTTATACTAATGTAGAACCAGTCATTCCATGTGGTTTCAGTGTAATGACTCTGACTTTACACAAGTGTGATTAGAAGAATTTGATCCTAATCCCTAAGCTGCTATTGCAAGAAGTGCTCTGTAAAGCATAGCTTTCATTGTAGTCTGCTTTCTGCTGCACTTGCACATGGGGACTTTGAAGGCAGAGTGTATTAGTTGCCAAGCTGTGCAAAAACTGAATATTTCTTTACCTCTTATAATCTTCTGATGCTGTGTTGCTTGCAGAGCATATGAAGTAGTTGTAGGTTAGGATTACATAGGAGGAAACAATTCTGCAATGCAGTGTGAGCTTTTCACTATTTGAATTCTGAAACATTCATGAAAACAACATCCTCATGACTTCAACACAGATCACATGCAGGTAGATACAATGCACAATACTGATCTTGTCTCTTCAGGCTCTATTTGAACAGTTAGCCATCTTTTTTTTTTTAAGTTAAATTTAATGTGAGGAGTGTCTCTGCAGCAGGAAAAGGTTAAATCAGTCTGAAATGGCAGTCTGTCAGCATGTAATGTTCGGTGTGTTTTAGCTTCTTGCTTCATAAGACACCGGCACCTATCTGAGATGGGACAACGCTTGTTTTTTCTTTTCTTTTAGTTTGCTCCTAAAGCATAAACATGGAATGAGGGGTCAATTATGGTAGCTTTGTTTTAACAGGAATTCTGTTCTAATAAAATATTTAGGTCACCCGTCATCACTTTCCCAAATGCACTCAGAGTTCGTGTCAGTGCTCCCGGCCCATCACTTGTTGTACGGAACGCAGGCCGGCAATACCACAGTCGAACACGCGGGTCCTGCAAGGGGCTCCGCAACGTCACCTTCCAGTTCTGTCCAGGTCCCTTTCTCAGGACTATAGCAAATAGTAGAAGATTTGTAGGCTCCCTGTGGTAGAACAAAATGTCATATGTGTCAAAATGTCAAAATGTCAAATGTGGCTTTGGTAAAATACACAAAGTCACACATCAGCCCTAAAGACAGTTGAAAGTGACTCAAGGCCACTCTAACTTAAAAGCTCTTTAAGAGGTTTTGGTTTCTTCAGCAACCAGCCACTGAAAATCAGTCCCATTTACAAGCACCTCATAAGCAGAGCTGTAAGCATATAGTCCCATCAGTCACTTTTTCAAAATTCCTTCTGATTTTCAAATTACTACATATCGGTGAATAGAATGTAATAATAATTTATCTAAATGGAGAAGCACAAAGGTGAAAAAACACTCCATGTTCTCCACAAGCTGAAAACTAACCCGAAGCTGCCCCTGTAACTAATTCCCCCCCCCCTCTCCATCCCATCTGCATATTATATGGACTGGGCACGAGAACCCAGAAGGAATAGAAAGGTGATTGTGGAAAGCAGGTACGCACCATACTCCAGCTGTAGCCTCCCACCAGGTAAATACTGTCATCCAGGACTGCGCAGCCAGGGCCACTGCGACCCTCCAGAATGGGAGTCTGCAGGATATTCCACTGGTCACCTTTTGGGTCGTAGCATTCCACAAGCATTACGTCCAGATGGGAGAAACCTGGAGGAGGGCATGAAGAAAAGAGAGCATGTGTTACGACATGCTGTTTTATTGCTTATTTTACTAATAAGTAATTTCACTTATATGTGAAATAAGTAAAATTTAAATTTTTAAAAATGAATTATTTAAATGAATATATTACATTTATTAAATTACAATTACAATTATATTATTACAATTACAGTTTTCAAACATTTTTCTGGAAAATATTTTCATATACATTTAAGCCAACTTCTGTAATATGAATGCTTCGTTATTTCAATTCAAATAAATCTGTTGAAGGTTTTTACCATTAGTGCTACAGTCTTCTATAAATCATGAGTCCGTATAAATCCTGACCACATCAGGAAACACTCAGTAATAAGTTATCAATGACACAAGCAGATTCAAACAAAATTCTTCCTTGTCTGTCAGTGCTAATACAAGTTTGAACATGTAGGAAAAGACTGTCCTGGCAGTTTTTCTCAAAATTCAGCAGATCCAATCTATTCAAAATTGAACGGATTGAATTTTGCTCAGAAATCAATGTCTAACAAGTCCAGGGAGAGCTTAGACAACTGATGCCACTTGGTTCTAAAGGGACAAAGTGCTTAGCATGATGGACATGATGTGCAGGACCAGTTTCAATTTTCCAGCTCATTTAAGGTGTACCCTAAAGCACACAGCTGGGGTAAGGTCTTTAAGGTAACAAAAAAAATGTAACCACAAAAATGGTGGCCCCATCTTTCCCTGGTAGGCCAAAAAATGCTCCAAGCAACTGCTGCTGTTTGATCACCAAAGGGCAGAGGGGCCTCAGCTCAAGATTCTCAAGCTGTATCAGTTAATATGAATTAAGTGAGCTGAGCACAGACATTGAATACAGGAGTCCCTATTCCTGCTCTAATATTTAGGCAATTTCCTATTTCAAACTACCTTCTTTAACAGAGCACTGCATTAAAAGTATGGCTTCTTAATATGTTGAAGTGCTTTTATTAACCCTTCTGTCTTCTCTTCAAGGTATGACACCAAAGAGAGGTAAGATTTTCTGTAAAAAAGGGTATTTGGTGATATTGGCACTTCACAAGGGAGCTGCTTGCTCCAATATTATTTATGTCTGAAATGAAATAGTATGAAATAATTCATAATAATATGAAATAATTATTTTCTGCTTTAAGGTTTTTAAGAGGCCATTAAAAGGCCTCAGCTGTACATCTAGAACCTGTCAAAAGCTCTCTAACAAATGGCAGTAAGCACATGACTAGCTGTGATGTGGCAAATGCACAGCTAACACTACTTCACAGTTCAGCTTGACAAAGGAGGGCTTTGCCATGGAGCCCTGCTATTCCCTGCCAGTGAAGAATTTTTAACATTTCATCCACACTTCAGTCCCCTCCCTCCTCCCTGTCTTTGCAGTTCTTCCTTTTGTTTCACTGTATAGGAGAATTTTTTTTTTTTTTTTCAAAAAGTCCTTTTACCAGCCAGCCACATCTTTCTAGAAGCCTGGATGTTAAATACCTCTCACAACAGTGAGAAGTTCAAGCATAACAAAGGCACCCAGGACAAAAGTTGTAGAGGCAGAAATGCAAGGCTTATTAGAAGTAGGTGAAACTGTGTGGGGGAAAAAAAGAAGGTGGCAGAATGGAAGCAATTCAAGCCTCTGCAAGCCAAAGCATGTGCTTTAGCTTGAAGAGAGCTGTGACAGGTTTTACTTTTGTTGGAGGAAAAGCCAACACCGTGAAGCACTGAAACCTACAAAATTTGCAGGTGTTCATGTACAAGCAGCTTTTGCCCTCTTCACCTTCAAAGGTGCAGTCCATGAACACCCATCAGAGCTGGGGGTGGGGAGTGGAGGCACAGCAGCACTGAACCTGCCTGCAGGGTTTATTCACCAGTACTGTTTATCAGGCAAAATTTACATCTGGGACTTTGTCCCTTGCATGCTCCACAGACACTCAGATCTCCAAAAGCAGCATGTGGCTTTACAATGTCATGGGGACCCATGACCTAGTCTTACTGGCACTTAACACATTTTTAAACTTTTTCTTCTATATGATGATTTTCTCTTTTGTTGTTGGGAGACTTTTACTTTTTTGGTTTTAAATATTAATGGAGAAAGAAAGTGAATATAAACTATCAAATATTATCACGGGACAAAGGAGCAGGAGGTGTGCTTTTTGTCTAAGTGGTTGGATTAAGAAGCATCTTTAATAGCAATGACATACAGGTATTAAGATAAAAAATACCAGATGCCTAAGCAATAGTTATTTTAATATGAGACCTTTTCAAAAGATGAAAACAAGAGACATCTAAAAAGAATTATAATAAACAGGCTACATTTAATACTAAAAAGGGATTAAAAGAGACTAGTCCTAATATTTAATGGCTGGAAGTTTGCTTTTTTTTTTTCTCTTCATTAAATCAGGAGCTTGTTTTTTGTGTGTTGCTCTGAATAAAGCCCTCTTTAACTGCACACTTTGGAAAATGATTTACAGAGGAAAATATTGCTGGTACTTTTGGGTCAAAGAATAATCTGTTTGTTTCATTGAATTCTTGGTAATGACAAATTGTCCATGCCTTTGAGTAATGGAAGCTCCCATTTTTATTATCTAAAGCATTCATTACTCATATATTTAATGTACTGTTATAATTTTAAAATAATTTGCATAAAATGTTTTTAAAATTGCTGGCTCAAGTGTCCTGTTAAATTGTGTTGCTTGGCTTTTAATGCATTTAACAGTGACTGTTAAAAATACTCTTTATCAGAGACGTGGGACACTGAGATACTTTTTTGCTGTTAAAAATGTGACCTTTCAAATGGTTTCCTCCAATGGCATACAGTCGATCATTCATTACAGCCAGAGTGTGGATTGCTCGTTTTGTGTTCATGTCCTGTTTTCGGGCCCAGACGTCCATCACAGGGTCATAGCAGTACAGCCAGGGGACGTATTCTCCATTGTGAACACCTCCTGCAAAGTAAATACACAGCAGCTAATTAGTATAAATAAAAACATTGTGCTGCTGCAGGGATCTACCGCTCCGGTTTTGGGGTTCTGCAGTTTGTTGTTTTTTTTATGATGGTTTTGGGTTGGTTTTGTTGTCATACAGCAGGAATTATTCAAGACACTGGCCTGAAATGTATATCTTGCCATTGTGCACGGCTCCTGCATGGGCTGCCAGGGGTTGTGGTAACGAGGACACGTAGCGCCACTCATTTGTCTCCAGGTTGTAGCACTCGACGCTGGACAAGTAGCCAGTTTCGTTCCTTCCACCGATGACGTACAAGTTCTTGTCAAGGCGGCAGGCGTAGAAACTGGCTCTCCTGGAGGACAGGGCAGAACAGAACAAAACAAGCCAACAACAAACCAATTAGCCATGTCAAACATTTCCTTCCCCTCTCCAGCTGCCTCCCTGAACTAAGAGAGCTGCTCCTTCACATGCTGCCTCAGAGAGAAGTGTCCAGGAGCTTCACATGCTTACAGCTATCCTAGAGACTGTGGCTGGCTTTGCTAAGCAAATACACAATATTCCACATGAAAAAAATACTTCATTTTTTGTGTCAAAACAATCAGGCACACATAAAACTGCCAGGAAATACCCCTTCTCAAACCTGTTTGTTGCTTTTTCACACCCATGAAAGATAAAAAGGTGCTCATTAATGTATGGGGCATTACCTTGTAAGGGATATAACAACTCAGTAAGACAAAGTGAAAAATGAGGTAGATAATGTAACAATAATAAATTATCTTGACATTCACTTTCTTTATAGTCCTTCAAGGGTCATTGTTCCCAATTTACTAAGAGAATCACATCATCAAAATTTTTCTTCAATTATCATTTTTTTCTTCTTTCTGCAGTACTGCAAATAGAACAACTTTCCTTATGCTAGCCACAACACTGCATTTCCACCCTTTAACTCAAATGAGGTCTGTCTCCATCCAACTAACCCTGAGAAAAGTTTTGGCCACCTGTCTGCTTTTACATGCAACTCAGGTGTGTAGGAAAAGAATTAAGTCCTCTGGCCAGGACTGTCGGGTGTATATTAGTTTGTATTCCTCATGCCTCCAAAATTAATGGTGAGTGTATGTTGCTGAAGTAAAAATTGAGCAGTAGATGATTTTGAGAGATGTTGGTTGGTGTAATCCCCTCTCAGGGAAAGTACCCTCAATCATTCAGTAGCAGGAAGGTTTGCCAGAGAAGAGACCTTTAATTTCAAGCTGCGGTAACATGAGAAAGTAAACTGCAAAAGAGCACAGATGGGCTAGGATGAAGAGCATACAAAATATTGAATTACAAGAGTTGTCAGTCCCAAACATAAAATTTTCTCCTGGGTGAAACCAGAATGACATGGGAGCCCAGAAATGAGCAGGCAGGCCAGGCACAGCAAAGTGTCGCTCTGACAGCTCCTGCGAAGCAGGCACTCTGAAGTGTGGCTGTAGCTTGCCAAACCCTGCTCTGTGGCTGATTCAATGCACTCTGGTCTCTGCCCAGATGCCTTAATTTGAATCTGGGAGCAGCTGCATATTTCACTCCTGAATCATGCACTAAATCTTGGGGTCTTGATGGTCACCTACACCATCAAGGACTTGAATCTGCAGACCTCTGCAAAGCCTTTGGATGAGCAGGGGTACACACAGAGCACAGCATCCTCAATGAACAGCTTTGGTATGTCCACCTCCTTCCCAAGCTTCCCAAGAGCCATTCCATGACCAGGTGAGCTAGCAAAGTCTGGTGTGCCTTGTCCCTAACCTGACATCTAGCCAGGCATGTTCAGGAGCACTTCCTTCAGTGAAGGCAGGAATAAGATCTTGCTCTTTTGCACAGCTACCTGTTTTCACAAAATTTGTAGCATTCTTTAACATTTTGGAGAAATCTCCTTCTTAGTTAAAAGTGTCTGAGACTGGCTGGTGGTTTATAAGTTGAAAGAGAAGTCAGGTGGACACCAATAGATACAGCCATAGAAGCAGCTGGGCTGGCTGGGCATTCAGGGAAGAGATTTGATGCATCATGCCGGTTTCTGACCTCACTTTTTGAATTTGGTTCACACAGGGCTCCTCACCAGCCAGGGTCACTGAACACCTCCTGTTCACTTCTCTGCTTTCACCCTGCCTGCACACAGGCAACTTGGACAGTGTGGGACAGAGCCCCTTTCTGAGTGGGCTGGGAACACTACCACAGGGAAGATTTCTGATAAAACCCGTGGAAGTAGGAGGACAGGAATACTGGCAAGTGTCTCCAGATCAACTGATGAATTTAAAAAGACCATTTAATTTATCTGTCAGTGGGCAGATAGAAGCTGATGGCATATTTTGCTCTGCATGGTCAGGCAGCAAATTGTGCATCTATGTTTTTAGCCTGATATTCTATGGAAACAAAGCTAATTTGATTACACTGTACATGTACCCATATCTGCCTACTGTTATCTCCTAAAAACCCCCCTGCTGACTGATTTCACTCTAATTTGACAGAGGCTATAGGTGTTGTAGGCAATCGAGTGTGTATAAGCTTTCTGAGAATATGTGATGGGCCTGAGGCAACACAGCCCACAGTTGCCCCCAAAAGTAGGAAAAGCTGCAGAGGTCACCTCCTGTTATACATGAGAGCCTGCACAGGCAGGTACACATTTTTCAACTCTCCTGTGTCCAGCAACCACAAGGCACAAAACCAGAGGGTGCCTGTTGTCAGTGCTCCCACATCCACTTTTCTGTCCTTGTGCACCTTCTCTGGTGAGCCCATTGACAAACTGCTCTTGGCATGTTTTACCTTTTATTTTTCTTTTTTTTTTTTTTTAAATTTTTTTAGTTCAGGTTTAATAAACAGAGGTGAACACAACTTGCATGCATTATTCTCTTAACTAGGATTTCACTGATGGTATTCTGTATGTGTACTCCTGGTTTCATCCACACAGTGTCACTATAAGGAGCAAAAATGAAAGCATCAGCATACTTCACTCTTCTGCTTGGATGTGAACATTCACTCAGCTTCTGTCACAAATGTTTTAAGCTTTCTGGGTTTTTGTTAGTTTTCAATGATACAGTGTGTAAGGGCATGCTGTTACAGTGTGCAAAGGCATGCTGTCAAGTGATGACTTTTAAACTGCTGAAAAATATGATTCAGATTAGACTATAATATAGCAATCTTTGCATGGCAACTTTCCCCTCAATACTAAGAAGACACTATCCATTCTAATGAGATAACTAGAATGTACCTCAGGATATGAACAATAAGACAGTTATTTGTGTGATTTTCTCCAGGACTTCAAAGTACTCCACGTTCATTGGTCTAAATGCTTTTCCTTCCCATCCCTTCACCCAACTGTCAACCCAACCAAATTCTCCTTTCAAGTATACACATATAAAAGGGAAGATTTCCCTCATGATTTTCACACATGATGAATTTATGCCCTGAAAGACCAAATAGAACTACCAGTCTGAGGTTTAAAGTTATCAGTGCTGTTACTGATAGTTGCAATATCTGGACGTGATTTCAGAGTCACTTATAGATGCATGCTTTGCTTTTTAAAAAGGAAATAATCTTAATAGCGGTTGACATTACCATTATTAAAGTCAAAGACAAAAAAATAAAATGTGAAAATTTTTTCTCTTTTTCTGTGCCTTTTCTCACTTCCACTTCTTCAGAACTTCTTGTTCTTTCTTCTTCCACTTCTTCTGATACAATGCCATGCTTTTTGCTGGTCTTCAAACAACATTTTTTAACTCAGAATGTAAGAAAAAGCAAGTTGTTTTAAATGCTGTTTTGCTCCACACACCTTGAAAAGCTCTGTGTTGAGCTGGCAAGGTGTGCAACAGTTCTGAGCGGTGTGTGTGGCTGAGGCTCGCACCACAAGTTCAGATAGAGCTGCTACAAAGACGGCTCCTCCAGTAGCCATCACAGTGTAACTGAACTGTTCTGCAAAAACCTTCCTGTTGTTATGGCATCATCAGGCAGATGTGTGGTTCCAAAGCTTATGAGTCACTTGCTGGTTCTCTAAACAACAAACTCCTGAATATAGTACGTACTTTTCAAAAGCATCTATATTTGAGATGTTCTTCAAATGAAGAGAAAGTAAACTTGGCTTTAAAGAAAATACACTGGTGACATTGAATCCATAATGGGATTAGACTTTTCTTTATAGCTCACATAGTAAAATCAATCAGGTATGGATTTTGGCATGTGAGATAAAAGTTCACTTATCAAATATTTCATACAGATGTTTGACTTGAGAATATACTGCCTGTGAACGAGTCCCACATTTACCTGGCAGTCATTTCAAAGGAGCTGTTATAGTCTATCCAGCCAATTATTCTCAAACTAAAATTCCAAAATAGGTTTTGACTTGATGGACCATAATGACTCAGAAAAACCCATTTAACAGTCTGTCTTGTCAATGGTGCCTGCATTAAGCCAGCAGAGACAGGGCACGACCCTGTACTCCTAGCAGGGGGAAAATAGCCTGGTGACTTTAATGGGAACTTTATCTCACTAAAGGAGCTGGGAAAGAAAACTGCATAAAAGCTCACTCTTATTTGCATGATCTTCTACAAACTGGGCCAGTCCATACCTCTGAAAGCTGTAAAAACTCTGAGGAAGTCATTAGGACTGGGCAAACAAACCATCAAAAACGTTTTAGAAAGTGAGTGTAAAATCTCCTTTTTCCAGTTACAGCCCTACTGCTTAGGAGCCTTTAAAGAAAAACAAATGGCAAGGCTATGAGCTATGTATCCTGAACAAAAGAGGTGACAATTAACGTTGTCATAGCAAAGCCCCTTGCAGAAGGAACTATGTATGAGTGGACCATTGTATTTCGGTCCCTCTGCAAGGAGCTGTGGTGTTCATACATTACAGTTTATCAGGGGCAGGAGCACGGGGCACAGCTGAGTTTTGGCCTCCTGGCTGCAGGTAGCAGCTTCCACCAGAGCACAAGGCAAATCACCTGCCACACGTGTGTGTGTGTTTTCCAGGTAAACACAACTGGCCAATGCAGAGGTGAAAAAATTCCTACTGCCTCCTTTCTCCGACCCTGAGCTGCCTGGTTCTGCTTTCTGTAGTTTGTCAGCCAAATAAACCCAACTGCTCAGCCAGCTGCCAACACCCCTCAGGAATTTGGCTTGGAAATACCCAGAGAACCTAATCAGGACTCAGATCAGGCTCCACAGAGGAGGTCCAGGCTCCATACAAACACCAGCTGGTCTCCTAGTCAGTCTCCCACCTCAGAAGGGATGACTTGCATGGTGATGCCCAATCTGATGCTCACCACCTGTCTCCCCCATGCCAACACCTAAACTGGCGGTGACGCACTCCAGGAAGCTGAACCAGAAGAGAAGGTGTCCCTCTGTTTTAAAGTAAAGAATCACAGCTGTGAAGGTTACCCCACAGGGTTGCTGGGAATGAGGGAGAAGGCTTGATGCTGCCAAAGTAGGTACTTAGGTCAATCAAACTGAATCTGGAACAAAGGTCCTTCAAAAATTCTGCAGACTGACATTTCACCCCTGGAAATTTGAAGACAGCCATATTTCCAAGCATCTCATAAGACACACCCTGAACCCCAAGGCTGTACTGAATTCAATATGTTTATGACTGCCAAACACCTGAATAGTGTAGACAGTCAACAAAAAAAGAGAACTGTAATACTGACATGGAATAAAGAAATCATTTGAGGGAGACACTGTGAGATCTTTTGTACATGAGATCCAAGGGAAAATGAGTGTTGAACTGAAGGAAGGACACTGAATGTTTTCTTCAAATAACATTGTAACTTTGGATCTTCTGCCTTTGAGATTCTTCTTACCAAACGTGCACAATTCTGTTCAGGTTTACGGGATTTTTTCTCCTGTCAGGGTAGGATTTGGGATCCACAGTTAAGTATACGTCATCTTTACGAGTCATTGCTCAAGTCTCCATCCACCTTTGCTCCTTGGTACACAGCAAGATTAAAACATGAGCTTCTCTAATTTGCATTTACTGACAGCAACTTCACTCAAAGACCACCTAGGATTAAGAGTCCTCTGACAAGTGGAGACATGTTCAGAAGAGCTTTTCATAGCTGGTGTGGTGAAACAGGATGCAGTCAACATATGAAAGTTTCAGTTCCCTCTAAGATATCTGACTGTAATCACTGCTTGTTTACTGCAAACTCATCATGACACTTCAGTCAGGGAACATGACAGGACACTATGGAGACTTCAGGAAAATCCTTCAGACCGTACTCAGGCAACTAGTAATTGCATAAAGTCCATAGCTATTTTGCATGAGTTAGCACTGCAGGACTTGGCATCTGGAGTTCCGAATTTGGAAAGTTTTAAAAATTAGGAGACAAATGGGCCACAACTGCATGCTGCAGTTTTATCTGTGTTTTCAACACTTCTATAGGCCTCCTTACTCCCAGAACTAAGCCAAACCTCAGCTGCTCCTAGGATAAGAAAACAGAAATTGAAAAACACATAGCAGGTTTTTACCTCTCTTGCATGGGTGGAAGTTGTATCCAGCTGTTAAATCTGGGATCGTATCGGCTAACAAAGTTTGTACTGTGTTTCCCTGTAAAGATAGATTATTTTGACACTCAGCTGTTTGTTTCATGTATTTAACATCATGATTGTAATATATATTACATATACTTCACAAGTTGACACCTTTTATGAAGGGTTCCCCCTTTTACAACAATGCATGATTACACTATGTGTACAGTAATAATTCAACAAATGGGGCACTGCAAGGCTTGAATTAGCAGTCACTAGCAGTAAAAGCAGATAGCGATTATTCTTGGTCTTTGTAATAAGATCTTGAAAATGTGTATTTAAATTTACTTATACATGCTGTGGTATTTTCACAGCCACAATAAATCACAGCACTAAACCAAATTACTGCCCAAAGAGGGCATCCCACAGTATCTTTATGACTAGAATTTTGTCAGGTAAAAAATGAAAGGGAGAACACATGCTTTTCTTTCTCCTTATATAATCTCTATGTGGAACATGGCAAAAACCCATTGTGCAAATAACCAGGAGCTGCATAAGCCACCAGCATGGGCTATGCAGTGTTTGCACTAGATAGTTTATTCTACCATGTACTTTCAGTGTGAGTTAGAAGGAATTACAGATGTGCATTGAAGGAGGAGTACACTGTTAAGAGTTTTATTCCAACTGTGTTAGCTAAAATATGAAGCATGAGCAACATACACCAGCTAACTAGCTTCTCCCTGCTGTCAAGCCCAAGAACTGTGTTCATGTCTTCACGATATTAAGATTTCACCTTATTTTACATGCAGATTGACACCAAAGCAAGAAAACTGAAGCAAGAGAGTGCATGGCAATTTCCTGTAACACCTGAGACTTCAATAG
Organism: Cisticola juncidis; assembly: GCA_013400215.1. Lineage (NCBI taxonomy): Eukaryota > Metazoa > Chordata > Aves > Passeriformes > Cisticolidae > Cisticola > Cisticola juncidis. Next base: position 113,022 of record VXBR01009214.1, on the reverse strand, counting down.
ATGAGCATTTTGAAAACAGAAACCTTTGTTTATGTATGTGTGACTAAAAAATTGAATTAGAGGCTTCACAGGCCAGCAGAATAACCTAACTGCATATGTCACAGTTCTATAAATGGTCACTGGGCATTCTACAAGGTGAATATTTTTGCATCAGACAAGCCTCTGCAGGATTGTCTCACTTTGCCTGCTTCATTCCTCACTTACTTCAGCATGTGTAAACAGACCATCAAGACTGTAGAGAAGAATAACAATACAGCTAGAATTTGTAGTAATTTAAGATCATGTTCTACAAGGAAACAGAGAAGGAAACCACACTGACCGCTCTGGAAGTAACCTGATTTCCTTGCCATGTTATAAGCATGTTCTAGATGAGGAGGGTAAAGCAGAAGACTGATGAGTAATGCAGCATTTCCCTTCAAAGCCAGCATGGTGCCTAACGAGGACCACACGGAGCACCACTCAAAGACATGACCATCTCAGCCACCATCTCAAGACACAGGGTGAGATTCCCAAACTGAAAGGGCAACTGGTCATTCTGCCACTGGGCTTAGTGAAGTGAGGCTTTGCTTTTGGTCCTTATCTGCATTCCTTTAGTCTACACACAATTCAGAAAAAGAGGCATCGAGAGCTATAGATTCAATAAGCAGCAAAACAGTAACAGCAAGCTTGAATATGCTAGGTTTCACTGTCAAAGACATTTACTAATCTATTTTAAAAAGCAGGAATTCAAGATAATATAAATACTGATCCTAAGTTTAAACTTCTATTTTTAAATTTTTTTCTAGGTTTTTATACTGTTGTATTCACTACATCTTTCAGAGTTACTGGGCCTTCAGTGCTCATTAGTTATACAGCAGCTTGTTCATTGTTGTCATACAAGTCTATAATTTGGCTGCCCAACACGTGTCATACACATACTCAATACAAACATCATGTATGTAGAAGACTGCAAAGAGTAACAGGGTAGAAGAAGAGTTTAGTAAGCCTAGAGTGGGAATGCAGGATACAAACTGGGTCCATCACAGGAAGGGAGATGAAATCAAACTGGAACAGGCACAGAGAAGAGCTACTATGACAACAGGAAGAACAGAAAGTCTACCTTATGGCAGCGGACGAAGAACTTGGCCTGCTGCACCTAGAAATACAAAAGCTGAAAGGGGATAGGAGTGCTGTCTGTAACACTTTAAAGGAACAAATCTCCAAGAGGGGAAAAACTGTTAAACTAAAGGCCAGCCTTGGCATGAGAACAAGGTGATTTAGAAGTCAAAGAATACATTTTACTGGATATCAGAATAAAGCTCCTAGTCATTTAGAGCAATTGGATTCTGGAACAGCTTTCCAACAGGAGTAGTGGGGGCTAGAAATCCAACTGCTTCTCAAATGTAGCTTAGAAAATTTACAAAATGGGACTATATGATGCCTGTGATCACAGGAAAAGGACTTGATGACCTGCTTAATCTGCCTGGTGTAACTGGTCCGACTGCAGTTTAAGTCTGGACTTCAGTTTGAAAGAGAACTCTGGCTATTTTTTGCCTTGTGCATCAGTCAGGAGATTGCACATGTTAGGATGCACCTGTTCTGTCAGAACACAGAACTTGGGACAAGCAAATAAAAATCAGGATTTGCAAATCAGGGTGATGGGACAAAAGGAGGCAGATACTGTTCTCTGCTCTGCAGCCATGCTAGAAGGTGATGGGCTCTGAAGGTTATGAAGGTTGGTCTTAAATCCATGCCTATACTGTGCACCCTGCTTTCATCAGTGTTTACTCATGCAAGAACCCTTTGTGACTGGAGAGGCATACTGGAGGACATAAAAAAGTGAGAAAAAATGTCTCCCATACTTTCTGGGTTGTCAGGAAGTCAGCGGAGCATGAAGGAGGCGTGAGCACTCCTTGGGGTCCACGCAGTTTCTCAAGACCCAGACAGTCTGATAGCTAAAGCAATGTCTTTCCATTGCCACCATCTCCAAGATAATTCTTTACACTGGAATACCCCCTGGATCATTCTCATTTGAAGCAGAAGTTTTGTAAAGTTTTGGCAAGATGGTTTAGGTCCATCTGAAGTCCCCCCTGTGCTCTGAGGATAGCAGACAAGGGCCTTTACATAAATTCAACTGGGCATGTGTGAGCTGCCTCCATGTAGCTGCACACTTAGAGCAAAGTGGTTTCAAGAAAGAATACGCCCAGCAGTAGCGCAGGATGTAGTTTATGGTTTCAGGTCCACTTTCAGGGACAAGTAAGATCCATTTGCTAAAGGGGTATAGCAATGCTCATACCTTTTTTATTGCTATTTTGTCTACGGAAAAAAATCCCAGCACTGTCGTTCACAGGACAGGGAAACTGGAAGATGTCTTCAGCAACATCTTCAGCCCAGGAGTTGATCCAGATCTAGGTAATCTCAGGCCTTAGGCACTATTTATCTCACAAACAACTGTGTTTGACTCCTATCTCAGATGCAAGATATGTACCCCTTCTACCATCTCTCCATCACCTTGAAAGTCAGTTTCCACATCTTTAAAATGTGTGTACTTACACTTCTATTCTTTTACTCTTCATATGACATAGCCATTTAATTATAAACTGTCTGGAACCAGGTCTGCCTATCCATATGCCTACCACTAAATACAACAGGGGCCCTCACTGGATCCTAAAAGAAATTGTCATTAGTGATACTGCACTGTCTCCTGCTTCAAATAAAAGACATCCCACAATAGAACTAAGGGGCCCTTCTCCTAAGACAAATAGTGATATTCTTAACTACACCAGAAACATGCTTATAGGGTGGCCTGGATTGTTTGTCTCAGGTTTTAGGGAGTGAACAGATGTAACAATTTTCTATAATTTGGTTTAGTGCAGATGCTGAAATGGGGTATTCACAATAAAATATATGCAGTATATGTAATTTCAGCTGGATCCTCTGGTGTTTTAAAGTAAAAATGTGTACCTGCAAGCTGTTTTATGGTTTCTCAGTCATAATTATCTCTGTTACACAGACTGCTACAACTACAACTCTTTCTTTGTGTGCAAGCTTTTTAACAATGTCTTGACAATTCTGTGAATTTTGCAAGGCATGGTATTCTCCTTTTGCTTTGCTCAGAAGCCTGTTAAATTGTTTAATTTCTCTTTGCGGTAAATTTATGAAGTAATCAAATCAAAGAAGGTAGCAGCAGATAATCTATATGAGAAGCTCTTGCACAAGACTGAAAAAAGGATCAGTTTAAGAATCTCAAAGTCTAGATAATTAACACATTAACAACTTGAGCTGCGAGTATCTTGTTTGACAATAGAAAAGAAGCATTCATCTACTGCAATTGCATTATTGTATTATGACTGGAAGGAGCCTGGAAATGAAGGTTAAAATTCTTAACAGCTGCTGCCTGGTGCATGCACTTGAAGTCTGTTCTGCTGCCTGTGGCATTTCTCAAGGGAGGTGGGAGCTGACGAATGACAGAGATGCTAATGCTGAAGTATCAGATATTTATTACATCAGTACTGAAGAGTAGCCTTTACTAGGTTCAACAATTAGGCTGAAGGTCCTCAAAATTCCTTGCTAATTACTACATCAGCTGACCTGATGGACAGGAAGGCACAGGAAGGCAGATGCTCCCTTTGCCTTTTAGTATTCTATACATACCATTAGGGTTCCACTGGTCTTCTCCTCCCAGCACGAACAAAAAGTTTTCCACTTCCACAACACAGTGATGGGCACTGTTGTATGGCATAACTGCAAGCAAAGCAAGAATTCTTTGTCAGCTCAGGACACTGATTTTATCAAATATTTCCTCTTTACTATCTGCATGAAATAATATGAGAATGTGTCACCCCAGGCATGTACAAACACTGAGATAGCAGCAGACAAAGCCACTCATTAGTGAACTTAGGTAATTCAATTTTGCAAATAATTAAGGAAAAAAATCAGGAATTCTGGTCCCTCAGTGCCCCCTCACCTGCCCAAGTACTGTACATGCTGATCGAAAAAGAACTTGTAAAAAGGGGTGAAGTTGCATGATATTTCCCTGAAAATAAGCAGATGCTAGGAATTGTAGTATGTTAGAAAACATTAAAAAAAACCCTCATCCAGCTTTGTTCTGCTGGTAATGTTTCCACAAGAAGAGTCAGTATGTTCAGTAGCTTTCTATTACACAGCAATGAGCAAGCTGCATTTCCATACAGTTTTAAGTTTTTAAATTAAGGTCCTGCTGATTTAATGCCTTTTCCAAATGTATACGCTTAATTTCCTGTACAATGTCATTAGCAGCACAATCACACGTCTTCTATTCATCTAATCAGGAAGCCCTTTGTTAACAAAGATCAAAACTGTGGCATTAGATTTGCAATATCCCTTTTTTATGGGGGGAGGTATCATGATTACTCTGGACCTGCTACAGATGCAAACATCTATTTCTTAAAATTTACATGTTCCACTGCAAATGCTAAAACACAAAAACAAGGATTACATGTACATAATACACACATATTATTGCAGAGTGCCATACCCAGTATAATGATATTATATAGAAAGTGTGAACTTATACAGCATTCGTTACTATACCCCACAGAGTAGTTTTGGCCCAGTGACACCAGTAGGAAAAATGATGTCCTTGTTCAGCTCATCATATGGGCACCTTAAATCTAGGTGAGGACAAATGGGGAGGTGATGTGCATGTACAGGCAGGGAACTTATTGCTTGACACGGATCAACAGAGCACTTAGGAAACCAGTGCAGTGGGAAATCAATATGACTCAGGGCCAGCTCTTACTTTGTGCTCTTTTGCCAATGCCAAAAAAAAAAAAAAAAAAAAAAAAAGGCAGCCTATCTCACACTTGGATTATTTTGGGTGATATATCTCTCATTTCATTTGTTTTATTATCTTTTATTTTTCTCAGAATGCAGTTGTGCAGTATAGCATATGCAAATAATAATAATAAGAAATACGCACAGCTTTGCTATCTAGGACACATTTTCTTAAAGATCAAGCGGGTTCATTTAAGCTTCTTACTGAAGTTTTTGCCTAGGCAATGATGAATAAATAAGGTATGTTTTTAGTTTCTAGTAAAGGTCGAGTATCTTTTTCATAGTCCGTGTTCTTACAAGCCATGTAAGTGAAGCAGTTCTTAAATTAGGCAGCCAGGTACAGTGAAAGTTCATTAATTATGGTTATTTGTTACTGATACAATTTATATTAATTGGGAACTAATCTTATACTAGACTGCAGAAGATTTTATACTACCTAGAGATTCCTACAGTAGGATGAAAGAATTAAGTCCATTTCTGCTATCTTCTGAGACACCGTATGATCATTACCTCACTCTTTAGTCTTAGACATTTTCCTGTTTTGAAATATTCTCTCTCAAAACCACAGAACTCTTCTTGATTTTGTGGATGCTTGTAGTAAATAAGGAATTCGGTCTCCTATGAGAAATTTGCTGCCTTCCTTAGATGCTTTTTGGGACCCTTCCTCTCCAGAAGAGACTCCCCAGGATCAGTCTGTAACAGCTCCAAGTTTTAAGTAATACAGTGCTCTGTTATGGTTTCAAATTAGGTCCAAGCTGGTGGTTGCACCCTCAACCTCTTCTGTTGGTCAGTCTGGAGAGCTCCAGCATTTACAGAAAAAACTGTCTGCAGGCAGCACACATGCATATTTTTCACGTTGTATTTTCACTTTTGCAAACATTTGTGTTTATTTATCCACCATATTGACACAAACAGGGTCAGTAGAGGAAGAAATTCTGCTTTAAGCTTTTCTGCTGTTCCCATGCATATAAGGTATGCAGTAAGACTCCCATAATTATTATGATAATTAAACCTTGAAAACTAATGGCTTAATCCTGGCTCCTACTGAAATTGATGGCAACATTCCCACCGATACAGGATTGGGCCCAAATGACCCAAACTACCATCCATAACTCAAAGGAAAGCTAAAAGGAAGCTTGCAGTTGAAAAGAGGGTAGTATTTGGCCTTCAGAAAGAAAGGTGACTGCAATAAAACACTGCAGACCTTTACTGTGACCTTTGTTTCTCTCAGAGCTTTGGGGAAAACTCTGTTCTTAGTCTCATGAATCTACCCATGGGGCTGAAGGGAGCTGGACAAAACAAGGAGGATGGAGCAACACTGTGGACATGTTAGAAGGAAGGAATTCTATTTGGGAAATCAACCACCTCAAAGTCTTTCTCCTTGAGCCCTCAGAATCAGGAGTTATACATAGAAATCAAAACTATGTGAATGAACAATATATTTTTCTGGTATAAAATGTCCCTTGAAAGCACAGAACACTTGCACCAAACCCTATGATTCTTGTGAACATACACCCAGATAGGACCTAACTTTTCACAGACAACAGTCAAAATTACATGGCAATGAGCATGCTAAATTAAGTATCTGTTAGAAGCATTCTTGTCAAACTCACTGCTCTTGCCAGGGTGTAACAGGAAGAATTTGGCCCATCACACAGTCTGCCCAGGCTGCTGCTTTCATTAATTTCATATGAGTCTTTGTCTGCTGTTTGGTTTTAATAGTGTGAAAATCCCATCCTCTCATTTTTTTATTTCAACTCATTGGAACACCTGCCTGCCCCACAAAAAGGGTATTTGAAGAGAAGTTGGTACGCCACGCTCAAACACAGCCCAGCGTGAGTTTTTAGCGTGTCAGTCAGTGAGTTAGAGGGAAAGGGTAAGGAGAAGCTAATCAGGATGAAATGAGATTAAAGGCTGTCTAATTTTACAGCAACTGTGATCCATCAGCCACTGTGAAAGTGACAGTGGAAATGAATGATGGAGACAGACAGGTGGGGCTGTACATTTCACTGATTTATCCTCAAATGCACTGGGCCTTATTTTATTGAGTGAACATGACCGCATTTATCATGACTGTCATCTAAACCCACTTCCCTCCATTTAAAAAGGTCACTTTACTAGGAGGGAGTAGGATAGAGGCACTTTCAAAACAGATTTAAAATTTAATAACACATGTTTATAAAATCCTGTGCAAAAATTCTTAACTTTATTAAAAACTGATTTAAAAAGAAAGCGAAAACACTACTAAAAGGAGGAGAAGATAAAAAAAGCCATGGTCATCTGAGAAACATGCCAAGGTGATAGGTGCCAGGGAAATACGTGAGATAGACAGATATAAATAGAGTAGTTGGAGTGGGCAGAAACAACCTCTTCTAGGTCCCTGCCTCTCACACACATTTCCCAAAGCTCAGGAAGCCCATGCTTTCCTGCACCAAGAGAATAAACAAGTGCAAACAGCCCTATTGAAGACAGCACTTCCACCAGCCTCCTTCCCATGCATTTGATGTATGATTGGTAGGAGACACTCTGTAAGGTGGAGGGAATTTCTCAGGTACAGATATGTAACAGGCAAAGCTGTCTAGGTCAAAACCAAATGGAAGATTTATACTTGAGAATGATCTATAAGGCAGTGGAGTCCAAGACTTCAGTGGTGTTTGCTAAGAAATACTCCAAGAAAAGCCAAGAAATCTCTTTCTCAACTACTGCACAGCTTGAACGTAGCTCCTTCAAGACTCAGTACACACCAAGAAGTCATGCTCAGCATCTCTAATCCCCTGTGCATGTGACGCACGAGAAGAGTGTGTTTCCAGAACAAAGATGTCATTTTCAGAGGACATATGGATTCAATAATGACCTTGCACAATATTAACAGCCTATCTTGTTGACTACATAACATTCAACTCCTGCTTCTTGAAACCTGGTTATTTCTACAGCTCTGCAGAGGGCAGTGCAATGAGAGATGTCTCTTTCCACAAAGGAGAAAGCTCCTACAGACTCACTTTAGGGGACTGTGATTTGCTCATGGCAGAGACACAATATTCATGCAGAGACACAACATTCATTTCATTCCCAACCCTACTGGCAAAATGCTGGGCAGACCACAGCTGGTCCAGTTATTTCCTGAGAACAAAATATCAAATACTGTTCACCTTTCTGTGTTTCATACATCATTTGCAGAAAGACTATGCATTTATTACAAAAGGTTACTTGTTATTTCTCACCAAGGAGGTTACATAAATAAACCCTACGATTCCTCTGTGAATTGCTCTTTTCAATTGTTTGTTATTTAATAATTGTGGGGAAAGACTGACTATCACCGTGAGCCTAGCTAGATAAGGACACTCGGAGACAGCAGATCTGGGTTCAGAGCAGCAGGGCAGGAGACCAGAAGACTCCCGCCCTTTGTTTATTCTCTTTATAATATACCCGTAGCAAAGTGACCGTGGATGGGAGAGTGGTATTCCCACCTCTCAACCACATTGGTCTAGGAGACTGTCACACAGTCTTGTTTGTCCCAGCATGGAATGTGAAAACAAATTTTATGTTTATGGAACATAGCTGATGTTTACATGAAAAGCGCGTGAGAAGGTACAAACCTTCTGCTTAATATGAAACGCTCAGCTAGCTAGGAAAAACCCATGGCAACATGACCACAAGAAGTATGAAATTCTGGCCTTGGTGAATGTGGTGGTAGTTTTGCACTGGCTTTAAAGGCATCAAATATTCATCCATAGGTATTTTCTACTCAAAAGATAATGAAAGAAAGTTAAGAGAATGATCAACATAGATGGAAAATACCCCTGTCTATATTCATAGCCAAACTGCATTCTGTCACCTCAAATTCAAGGAAATACATGCGAGATTTTTTTTCCAGTAACATACCAATGCCAGCCTTGAGTCTGAGGTTAACTCACTGGGGGAAGCCTGAGACCATCCAACAGCAGTTACCATAAGCAGAAAGTGTCATGATGAAGCACTGTGCCTCAAAGTCACCTTTGAGGTAATATAACTGATACAGCTCTGGTCCAGCTGCACCACTGAGAACAGCATCAGCTCAACTGGAAACTTCACTGCCTCTTTCTTCCCATGACAGCTTTGTGGCAACTTCATTCAAGCCATCACAAGCAGGATGGGCACAGAGTTGCTGAGTTCATCTAGGATACAGTCCATACTTCTACTGAGTGTGCAGGATAACATAAGCACCAAGAAAGAGTTATCTGAGCAGATCAAATTCCATTCACAACACAGTGAATCACATTTCATAGTAATTACGGTATTTCTCACTGTGAAAATATTTCTTAATGAAAAGTCTTTTTTTCACTCAAATGTCAAGAGTTATTCTTTTATACATGCTCTGGAGTAACACCAGACAGGTTTTCCAGAGGTCAGGCAGTTTCTTGGTTTAGTTGTTTTAGTGAGCTAAAATTTTCATTTGACCATCAAAATAAGGCACTTAAATTCATACTGACACACCAGATCAGGAAAACATAACATCAGGAATAGCTGGCATGTTCAGCTCCCTCCAGAGATAAATTGCTTTTAAGTGACTTGGATGCAGGTTCTGAGTACAGACCTGTCTGTTTCCATGGGTAAAAGTCACCCTAAGGCAGAATGTTCTATTGGGTTTTCAGTAACATATACATTTGGCTGTTTGCATTAACAAATTTTATCCATACTTTTTAAAAGCTGCAACACCCATTTGGATTTTATTTGAATAAAGCTGCCTACTTGGATCAACAGTGATTAAATAAGGTAGATAAATACTGCACTCCCACCTAAAAAATTGATATGCTTGTATCAGAAACCTGACACAATCTTCTCCATGAAGTGCATAGAAAACCTATACATACTCTGCTGTGCTCCCCTACTGCCTTCCCCATGGGAATGACTCCGTGCATCTGAGCTGCTGGTGCAGGTCTGAGAAGCTCCTGTAAGTGAATACACCAAAAATCCTGGCACAGCTTGAAGCAGAGGATATAATGCCTGGTCCTGTGGAAAGGTTCCAATTTACAATTTTTTTTGTTTTATTATTCCCCGCTTACCCACCTACCAGCTGAAGGTTGCCCCTCACCATCCAGATGCCCCACGGATTTCCACAGACCATTTATCAAGAGACACTTGTCCACCACCGTGAGTTATGCAATATTACCTCAGTGATGGTTGCTCCCCAGTAGAATATCTTGTGTACCTACTCAGGCCTGGGTTTACAGGCGGTGAAGTGGAGCCCAACATGTATTCCTGGGAAATGACATCTTGTCACATCATAACAGTCTCATGATGTGACATTTTGCACAACAAAAGCTTCTCACGGACGAAATGATGAGTAGTCCCTGATGGGAGAAAACCACTGCAGAGTTGCTACAAAGCTCTGGAAAGAAATACTATTTTGTCCCACCGGGGGCTTTCAGATTCTCCAAGATGTCAGCTCAAGGACATGCATTCCCTTCTCCAACAGTGCCACAGGGCAGAAAACCGTAACCAGGAATGGTGTGTCAACGCCCAACCGCTTGTGACCAGCTGTATTAATTTATGGCCCAATTTCTATCTGAACTTGAGACGCACACATTGTCCTGGCCTCCTCTGAATTGCAGTCTTCCAAGCTCAGAACAATCACAGCCCCTCCTTGTGTTTCCCTGGCTGGATCCTGTTGATGCTCCTTGGGGCTCCTTTGTCTTTAAAGGCATTCACCACATGCAGCAGTGTCTTATTTGGCCCCTACCGCCCCAAAACCCAAGTCTTCCACAATCTTCTCTCTCAGTCTCACTACTTCCTGCTGTGCTCTCAGCTCAACTGACATAGTATTTTAGAGTTATTTAGGGTTTTACTTCTTCCCACTAACTCTCAAAGTCATTCTAGGGGAAAAAAAAGTGATTTTCCATTTGGAAAACTCTACATGGAGGAGGGATATACCCATATTTCACCCTACTAAAAAAGCAGTTTCAATACACCTAAGTTCATTCATTACAGATAAAATGGAATTTGCTGCTAAAATTCACTACTACAGATTTTTTAAGTTTTCATTTCAATATTTGCAAATGAAAGGTTTTGTTTACAAGAAAGTCCAATCCACACCTAAAGCACTAGACCTAAAGCAGTTGGTGGTGGATAGATCTGTCCAATGCCTCTCACCTGGAAAAAATCTTCCTTTCCCAGAAGATATATACTGCATATGGGTATCTGAAGAAAAGCCTGAAACTCCAACATGCCTCACTTCCAACATGCCAAATCACAGCATGCAGAAGCAGGACTGTCCACACAGTAGCTAGACAAATACAAATACAGAAGGAAGCAAAGGAATTGAGCCACATAAATTAGGTAACACCAACGACTGGTTTCTTCAACAGAAACAAGGCAAAAATGTTTCTCTCCTAGACCTCTCTCCATAGCTTAGCTCCTACGGAAGGGAGAGACAGACCCACAGAAAATTTTCAAATTCAGGGTAGGAAATTACCTAGACAGCAAAACCACACTCTTACATAGAATTAAAAAAAAAAAAACCCATTGATAGTTGTGGACTAAATTTATGTTATTTTTCTTCTGCTTTGTACGAAAACAGCACTGTTTAATATTTTCATAAAAAAACCAGCTGTGAAAAATGTGTTGTGATGCCTACTAACAATCTGAAAAATTCACTCCATGTAAGTACCCATACCCCCATGTTCTCAAAAACCTTTTGTGGATTTAGAAAGCATCCAGTCAGGAAACAGAAGGAAAACCACATTTCTCAAAACTGACTACCAAGCTGAGTATCACAGCACAAGTATCTTCTATTTAAACCAAGAGGTGTCAGAATTCATGGGCTGAACCACGTTCACACGGAATCACAAGTAATTCACAAATCACACAGTAGTGCATAGTCATGGGGTGCTGACAAACAGGAGGAAAGGTCATGTTAATTCAAATCACTGGCCGTGCTGGCACTGCTGGATTCAACACACACACCAGACTAAAGTAAAGTTGTTGTGATCAGTCCCAAAGACTTAAAATATACCCAACTGCGTATTTTATAATTTTAAAATATATTTAATATAAATATCCTCAAACAGCTTGCATCTTTTGTTGAAAGATGATTTATTTTGCAAAGAGAATTGTTCAGAAAGGTATCATTTTCAGTTGGTTAGGTGAAGGAAAGCAAGGACTGAAACACAAACACATACAGCTTGAACCAGATTCTGGTGGAGACTGAATTGAAGAAAGGAATGAAACTGAAGAGGGCAGGGATGGATCAGGACAGGTCAGAGGGGACACAGCAAAAGTACTGGGACTGAAGGAAGAGACAGCAAAATCTGCAAACACAGCAGCACATACTGATCCAGAACGCTATGTCCTGCAGTCTTCACATTGCTCTGCTGTGTGGAAGCAAGTCATATTTATTCCCCCTGGTTCCCAGAGAACCTTCTTCCTGAAGGTCCAGTCCCATGCACACCAGAGGTCTGGGGAAATTGCCACTGCAAAAAACACTTCAGCCCCTTATCTCAGGATCCATCATTCTTTGTGATGGCTGATGCACAAACGAAGCCAAGAAAATAACAATTGGGAAACCACATTATTTTTTTAAGGTGCACTGAATTTAACCCTGATCTGTTCCCCACTAGGCTTTCCTGCCAGGCCATACAAATTGGAGTGAGCAGGAGTACGAGGCCACGAGAAGAAGGGAAGGACTGATGTATTAGCAGTAGCACCAGTTTGGATCAGCTTGTAATGGTTGTGGAACTACAACCTCAGCACATAATACCAAGGCATTGAAATGGGTTTAACCCAGGGTTACTGTGGCCCTGTCCCTCCTACAGCCCAGGCAATCCAGGTCACTCCTCATGCTAGCACAATCTCTGCTCAGAACCCCAAAGTGAGTCCTTTTTAAAGCAATAATCTGGCAGAAAAATGATCCTGAAAAACAGAAAGTATCTTTTAATTTTAGTTTAAACTGGTTTTTTTTCTACAGCTACCCATTTCTCCTGTTCCGAGAACACTAATTATCTGTGCTTTATTTTCAGAGCCTGATTTGATCCCTGTACCTGATATGCAGGAGCTCTGTGCTCACTGCTGTAACAGAAGTAGGTGGGAGAGGCCTCTGGAAAGCATGGTCTGAGAGGCCTTGAAATAGGCACCCCAAAATAAAGAATACCTTTTACTTTAATCACACTGCACCTCTGTTCCCATCTGCAAAATGGGAACAATGATAGACCATGCTCCTCACAAAGAGGATGATACAAAAATACCACAATGAATGTCCATGGAGCTGTTGGCTTCTGTTGTGAAGTCTGTGAAGACAACCTTGTGAAAAAATTCTGTCTTCTGAAGAATATTTCAGAAGCATGTGACAGACACGATCTACTTGCTGAACACCAGAGGAGAAACGCTGTGAGCAGAAATTCAGTGCAGTCCCTCTGTGCACTGACGTGTGACAAAGAATAGTGTGGTATCATTGGAGATTTAATCTTAGTGCTTATGCAAACAGAGGCCGAATTAAGGGTGCAGAGGCAGCTTAATTCTCACATTTCTTAACTCCAGAGGGCTTTGTGTTGCTGTCTAACACTTCCCAGACTGGGTGCGAGTCCCCGGGGTGTGATTCACCCCAGCTCTGACAGACAGCTAACACCCTCCTGCTGCTTCAGCATCTCCGGATCACCCACGCAGGTGTCGCGGAGTCTGAAGTCTACGAAGCCCACGGCCGGAGTTCCAGGAGCCTTCCTCCCCTTCCTCCGGCTGCTGCCGCATTCCCTTCCCTTCGGCAGCGTGAGGCTAAGCCACTAGATGGGGTGCGCCGTGCTGGGCTCCCCCCTCCCCGCGAGAGGCGCTTCAGTCATATTCTGGCTTCGGGTTTTGCAGCCAACCAAAAAAAGAGGTGAAACGCAGCACAAAAGAAAAAAGAAAAAAAAAAA
>VXBR01009214.1:68077-99339 GCA_013400215.1 Cisticola juncidis | reverse complement strand
AAAAAAAAGGCATAGCAGGCTTCCAGTTAACTTCTGCTTGTTCCTGGTGTTCGGCGTGAAAGGGGAGAAATCAAACGGAGCACGCAAACCCGGGAGTGCTCGGTGCATCAATCCTGGCGGGTGCTGAGCCCCGCCGGCTCCCGCGGCCCGCAGTGGGCACGGCAGGTGCTCAGGCTCTGGCACGGGTATCAGTCACACCTGCTTTGGCCCGGCTGCTCTCAGCTCCTCGCACCCAGACTGCGCAGGGATCACTCAGCGATTGCTCTGGCAGTCCACACACATCTGCTTTTCTACTCCCCGCGCCAGTCCCAGTGAAACACAGCAAGAACAGTTCCCGCCAAATCTCTGTCCCTCTCTCTCTTAAAAATCATCTGGAAGCTGGGTAAAAACAACATGCTCACTTTTAGCAGAGAGCATGCTTCCCCATTACGGGGGTAAGGAAGAGGAAAGAGGACGTGAGGAAAACTGCAACACAAAAAGATAACCACAGAATTAAAGGAAAAAGAATCTTTTCTAAGAGAGTCAGTCCTTTCCAATGGAAAAACAGTGCTTTACTCAGTTGTCCCCAGCTGAACTGCATAATGGTGGCCAGATTACTGTTCTCTTCTCATCTTCCCGAAGAATGATCTTGTGGGGAAAGCCTGATGAAGCTGAAGCACGTCTAGTCCATCCAGAAAGGTGCAAGGGGACTTGTATTTGCCTGCATTTCCATCACTGCTGAATTATGCCTTCTCTCTCTTCCCCAACAGCTTACAAGAAGAATTGTCCCTCTGAAGGCACCATCCTTCCCAATAACAATATTTACATTAAACCTGTATATAAAATACAACCACGCACTCCTTCCCAACATCCAGCTTCTTCCAGAAATAACAACATCTGAGATCCCCTGCACAGTTCCCTCTCATGACCTGGCCTGGCTTTGTAAGCTCCTACAGACTCCTTCTCCATGGCCAAAAGGAGAGCAAAAAACCAGAATGATTTTGAAGTCAGTCTTTTCCTTGTACGGTACGAATGGGGAAACTCCTCCTGCCTCAGCAGAGGAAGACCACTGAGAGCAGCTGCTGGGGATGCTCCTAACACAGGCAGGGGAAACCACGCCCTCCATTCGCCTCTTTACCCCAGCAATGGAACAACCTGAATTTTGCAGTCTGTCACAGACAATACTGCACAGACTGATTTCCCTGCACGTGTCTCAAAAAACACCTTGAACACACATGTAGGGGTATACCCAAGTGGCAGTGCAGCACCTGGATTTCAGAGGATTGCATTTGAGTTGTGGACTGGGAGAGGAGCACAGGCAGACAGATTATGTGCATGCCCAACAGTGTGTCCTGTCACATACCCTGCAGGTGAAAACTCAATTTAATTTTCATTCCTGATGAATTTGGACTTTCACAAAGAGACGCCGAGGTAAAAAATGTGGCAGAAAAAGAAACACAAAGGAAATAAAATAAGAAAGTGCATTTGAGCTGTTGTTTTTTTTAATTCATTGCAAAAATGCTGATAAAATGTGCAGTGCATCACTGTTGGACATTAATGCAGACTGATCCTGCCTAAGGAGTTTGCAGTCTTTATATAAATTAATAGACAGAATATAACCCCAAGTGCAGTGCATTTGATCATATATATTAATATGGAGACTGTTGATCCACATCTGGCTAAAATAAATGTGCTTTTTTACACAAATTAGGTTACCACTGATACAAACAGTTTTGGTTCATACTACAGAGCACGAACAGATGATCAACACTATTGCTTTGGTGCAGCACTGCGCTTGAGGAAGTCGCCACTTATCAGCTGGGCTGTGGTAATTGCTCCCAGTCTTTACAATTAGAAGCCCCAAGCTTAAACTATCTTAAGCACTGATTACATTGTTTAAATGAGCACATTTTACCTTACATTTGTAACCGCTTAGGAACACCAGCACTAGCAGGCATTGTGGCTGCTACATACTGCGTGCTACCGTGGGGAAAAGCAGATCAACTGGATCTCTTGCAATCCTTTGGCCACAACAGAATTACAGAAGACCCAGCCTCAATAAACTTCCACAGGTGACAAAGGAACGAAAATAGCAACTGCCTGCAAAATGAACTGATGAAAGCAACCCACTCTTTATGCCAGTGCACCCTATTCATACAGTACTAAATCTCTGAAATTTTGCACTGACTGTACTATCCCAAGAAGCAGAATGGAATATTTATTGCAGAAATAACTTCATTAAAAATCCGTAGAGTCCTTAAAGTCAAACTTTAGCCATTAAGTCTGGAAAGACAGCTCCATATGATCAGCTGTATGTATGCTTTCAAATGGCTAAGTCCTCTGATTTATTTTGTTTTCTTAAATACTTTCTAGAAGAACTTTCTTCTGTTCTGCAATATATGGGACATCTGACTGACTGCAGAAACCTGTCTGGGACACTTGCTGAGATCTTTTTCACTGGATCTTCACAAATAATTCATTCCTATTGCAGCACCAGGGTGCATAAACATAGTTTTGATAAAAACGAATACTAAGCAAATTTACAAAATTTTTGTCTTCAGATCATATTACCTTGAAGGCTTAGTTATTTGTTCTCTACTCTACAGTACAAGTGCTGATAACCCAAAACATTTTCAAAAATTACAAGCCAGACCACTATATCCAAGACACCACATATGCTTGATGCCCCTTCAATTTACTTTCCTCAATTTGCTTTCAATTGACTTTTAATTTTCAACCATAAGATCAAAACCTCCCATTTGAAAACAATCAGTTGAATCACACAGCTTTGTCTTAATATACTAAATGTGCAAGATCAGAGATAAAGTTGTTGGCAACACAGCTAATGTAACTCTGCAGCAAGTTCCCTGAAGTAATCAGAATTAGCTACTCAGTTACGCTTTATTTGGGCGCATGACAAAGGGCAGCATTATTGTTGTGCTCTGAGGGGACAGTCCCGGGGTAGAACTGTGAGTACCAAAATTGTTATAGTGTGGCATAGTGATAACTGAACTAACTTCATGTTACTGACCTAGCCCCAGCTGGTGTGCTCTCAAGTTCTCCATTGTTTTAAAGGTCCCAGTCGGTTTTAAAGGGCCTGAGTTCACTAAGTACTGTATTCACCAGTGGCAGGAAAAAAATGCATTTAAAAGGCATATAGAAATGATCAAAAATGGGTAAATTAGATATTTCTTCTAAGTTTTTAGTATCTGTCTGTGGGTTGCTCTACTGGATAACCACAAATTGTTTGTAAGTAGAGCAGACATTAAATTATTAATACATTTCACCCATAGATTTCACAGAGTGATATGAATTTGGTCTACACTATTCTCTCTGCTTACCTCTAATAGCTCTGACTCTCCTTTGCTTGTCTGGGTTGTGGGGGTTTTGGGGGTTTTGGGTGGTTTCTTGTTGTTTTTCCTGGTACACTTGCCTGACATTTTTGCACAAACCTCTGGAGACTACCCAAGAAGGATTCCAGCTGTGGACTTGTGAGCAGCTCAGGTGTCTGACCTCATTGTCCAACCCAACCAACCAAAACCAGTCACTCCTCAACCCCAGCTGCACCCTCTGTAGGGCTCCCAACACCCAAAACTGGTGTGTAGCACTTTGATGCTACTTTTGTAGCCTTTCTTTTGTGAAGAGGAAGAGGATTCCCATCCCTGGCTTTGCACCCCTGGGCCACTCCAGCAGGGGTGCTAACCCTGCCTAACCCTGCAAAACCTCTGAGCCTCAGGAGAAACATAGAGCCCTCAAGAACATTTTTTGCATACTGCTAAAAGGTAATTAGGGACTTCAGAAGAAGAGGTAAAAATCATGGTATCAAGATGTTGCTTCATTCCCACTGAATAGCACTGCTTTGTGCCATGTAAAGCCAGAACACTTTTCCCTCTGTTATTTTCTCTGATGACAATGAATTATTTTCCAATACTGAAAGTTTCAAATGAAAGCCCTGAAGTGACTGCAACTACTTCAGGTGGGCACCAGTGCTTTACCTGGGGGGGATCCCCTTCCCATGGCAGCCTTGCCTCTCTGAGGAAAAGCCAGGCTGCTAAAATAAAGCTGCTGGAGTGAAGCCAAATCATGGCTTCAGGAAAACGGATGCTATGTCAGGGCTTTATTGATGTTGTAAATCTTCGCAGTTAAGAAAAATCAAATTTCTGAGTGCTGAAGTGATCATTTCTTGGAGCAGTGCTGGAGACAGCATGGGAGGTGACAGAAGGACAGTGGCTCCAGTCTTGCTGGGTGAAATATGTCATGGTGCAGGAAACTCCTAAAACATCCTGCGCATTAACAGGACTTCAGCTGGAGGCTTGAATATTGGATAAACCCTTACATGGGACATCTCTGCCTTGAATATGTCTCTCTTTCCTGTAGCTGAAGTTAATGGGAGCCAGTAAATGCCCAGCTGATTCCAGCAGTCATGATTCTGCTGAATAAAACAAAGTTTAAACGAGCTTGTGCAGACATTAGTGGTAATGCAGCTGGGAGACAAGGGCTGCACGGGGACTAGCCAGAAGGCTGGGATTTGGACACCACAGCTCTGTGCTACTGACTGCCATGGTACTTAAAATAATTGCAGTCCTCTGGAGAGAGTATATACATAAACTCTGTCCTATGTTAATGCACCATCATATAGAGTTGTTTACAGGCAGCACTTAGTAAAGTACTTAAGCATGTATTTAAACAGGCTGCTGAACATCAGTGTGATTAATACTTTGCTGAATTAGAGATATAATATGAATACATTTTTCTGCTGTTGCAGTTTTTCATTATATGCACTTATAAACTGGACATCAGGATTTTCTTTCAGTTTTGCATTCAGCAAATGAGTTAATTTGGGAGTCAAATTCTGCCTTAGTTATGCCTGCACAATGCATTTCATATGCATGAGGGCAGAAGACTTCTTTTTAATTGGACTTATTTTTTGTTAGACTATAATCAAGGAAAAAATCTGGTTCTTTCTTTCTGATCCTGCAGCTCGTTGACATTCCTTTCATGTCATTTCAATCAGAAAAGTAGCTTTTACATATGGTGTGTATGTTGTGTTGGTTAAGGCCGTGCACACACAGCAGCTGCAATTCTTGACCAGCATGCAAGCAGCTGCTGTTGAGTGCAGACTGGAGCCACACACTTTGTTATTCTGCATGTAAAACTGGGGGGGTGGGAGGAGAGGAGCAGAAACATGGCTCTTACATCACTCATCATGGTAATTCTATTTAAATATATTTTAATGATTTCTAACAACATAATTTGCCAAGCCTCCCCACCTCAAAGTGATGCAAGCACATCTCTCTCTCAATTTTTCCTTTGCTGCTTAGCCTAGGAGGAACAGTTACCATCTTCTAGTAAGTTTTGGAGTCAAACCTTTTTCTCAGTCCATATCTATACACACACACACACGCACATATATATATTTAAATAATCTGGACTCAAAGCATTTGCCTACATTAATGTCATCACTGTAGAACTATCACTTGCATTTACTCGCAGTTTCTGCTCACAAGGAAACAAGCTTGATTTAACAGTTCTAGCCACAGCCATCTCAAGAGTTGAAGACTTCGCCCCCCTCCAAATTAAAGCTAAATTGTGTGCATTAAATACATTATCTACTTGTAATAAAATGAGGATATTTAAGATGATTCAGTCACAGATAATTTGTTGCTGCAAACGACAGGCTCACATCAGCCACTGGCCGCTCTGAGTGTTTGCTGAGCCCAGGGAACACTCGGGTGGCCTTACCCACCTCATGGAAAACAGATGTTTGCATTGTGGAAAAGATTCCTGTTCCCTTGCCTGGTCTTAGGGATCCTGAATGGGATCTCTCATGCCAAACAGCTGGGGTGAGTGCTGGGCTTGCTCACCCACCTAAGCCCTCACATGCAGGTCAGTCCAGGGCACTGCAGCAGGAAACCAGGCACAATTCCATGCCAAAAACAAAGCCCAGTTTATTTCACATTCAGCCCCCAAGAAGCCATCAGAGTAGATCTCCAGAACAGCTCTGGAGGGGCTCAAAGGAACTCCTTTTTTCAGCCTGAGGGTGATCAATTCAAAAGCAGAGGCAGCATAGCTGTGGGACAAGGAAGGGCAGCTCATACTACAGCTGCCTTTGTTGCTCCTGCCTGGCAAAAACCAGAAGAGACCACTTGCCTGGACTGATGGGAAGGCATATGTTAAAGCAATTAATTAATTTGCCCAGAAGATTGAGACCAGGCCAGGATTTGTCCCTTTCCCAGTGCTCAGTCTGATTGTAAGCAATGGGACTTCCACCATTTCCCATGGGAGATTATTCCACAACCTAATAGATCTCAATGTCAGGAAGTTTTTTCCTGATATTCAGCCATAATTCATATCCATGAATTATGAGCTACTGTCGACATCACATCCATTGAGGCATTCCTAGAGCCTGCTTCATTTAAAATTATATGCTCTAGTTATGCAGGGTTTCTGTGTACTAGGGCAAAATGCTTTTTCTGCAGGTTAATTCATTACTATTCAATTTGTTAACACTTTTTTTCTCGGTGTGAACAGTCATTCTGCAGTTGCATACCCTGTATAGTAGCACAATCCCCATTTGGGAATAGAATCACAATATATAAATATGACAAAACAACATACCAAAACCCATCCCTGTAAAGACATATTAGTCTGTTCCTGCAGATACTCCAGCATTCAGCTAAATCAAAGCAGTAGCTCATACAACACCTGGTATGAGACAGAAAGCTTAAAAAAACCCTTTCTCAAGTATGTAATAAATTTTATTTCTATATTAAACAGAGGGAAGGTAGGCGAGTGGGGGGGGCAGTAGGGAAGGGGAAAGGATGGGGAGGGGAAGGGAGAAAGGAACTTCAGCTGTGAGAAAATAGAGGAAAATTGAAAAGAGGATGACTTCCTATAAACAGTGAGCCTCTACAACACAGTAAGAACATACAACAGCAAATAAAGTCAAGGTTGCAAAACGTTCACTTCTTACCACTAAAGCACTCAGAAAAATGGAGAAAGCTAAGGCAGGCTTCAGAAATCTGTATTGCAAATAATTGTGTTCAAAACACTTCTGAGAAGGAAACTGCCTTTTAAGAACATTTGTGAGGAGAAAATTTGTAAAAACTACCAGTTTCTCAAAGAAATCAAAGGATTTCAATGAGAGTTTTTTATTATTACATTTTACCCAGCTAGCAGTGTTCTGCCATCCTGTTTGCAACCCATTTTACATAAATGCCACATTAGCCACTGGAAAAGGAAATGGTTTCCAAAGTAAGGAACTAAAAACACACCTGACTTCATTTTCATCTCCATACGTGCCTAGATCCCATTAATGCTACATAAATCCCAGAGCAAGTATGTCACAATAAACACACAAATTTTACCTGGAATCATCTAAAAACCAGAAAGCAATGTTTGCAAGGAGCACTGAATTTGCACAGTGACATATAATTTTGTGTTCAAGTTATTCCAGATGGTTGATGTTTTTTAGAGACAGTGGCTAAATAGTGTTGAGGGACCTACACAAACAGGTCTGGTGAGAACATTTTGGTGTTGTAGACATTACAGGATTTTACTGAACTCTCTATCTAGCCAGATGGGACACTTGCTTTGGACATGAGAGAAAACAACGCAGCTCCCAGTTCCTACTGGACCAGATGAGTGTACAGAGCAGACAGACAATGCCCACAGGCTGAGATGGACTCAAAGCACTGCAGAGCCTCCAGGGCAGTATTGAGCCCAAGTATCTATGTTCTGTTGACCACCTGTTGAAGTCATAGCAAGTTGTCTTTTGTAGCTAGGCAGTTCCTGGCTTGCAGTAAGCCTTTCAAAGCTCGACAAAACCTTCTTTGGTGGAGCTGTGAAATACCCCTTGGGACATATATGAAGAATTCACAAGCTAACAGATTGTGCTCTAACTGCCACCCTCTTGCACAAGAGATGTTGAGAAGAGAAGGGATGTTCCGATGTGACTATGGTTTTGCCAAAACACTTGAAGTGGTGGTTTGTGGTTTTTTTTTTCATTTTGCTTTGGAACTGAGCAACAGAAATTGCTGCAAAATGGAACTGTCATCCTCAAGCCGTCTGTAAAGATATGTAACTCAAGTTGAAAGATGGCTGGGAAAAGGATAAGCTCTGTGATCCAGGAGGAAGGCTTTGAGTCAAAGGTTCTGATGCCCTTGCAAGGTTGTAGCAAGGAGTGGCATCTCCAGAAGCCAGCACCTTTCTTTGTAAGATGTCCCCACAGCAGCCTGACATCAGCATCTGCAGTGAAAATGGCACCGATCATGGGGGAACTCGTCTGTCTTACACCTGCTGCCTTCTTACTCAGTTCTCCACTGCCTCAGTGCCCTGCTGAGGAAGGGGCACTCCTCAGTGTTTTGGAAGGGGGTTGTGCCCTGTTATCTCATCCCATTCAAGGTTGAAAACTCAGGTTTTGAACCGAAAGGGTCCTGGCTGAAGCACAGGCAGGGAACAGGACATTCTGGACTCTCCCTGAAAGTAACTGTTTACCAATGGCATTTTTGAGGATGAAGATGAGTAGGTAGATTCAGGCATCTTTGTATATGCAAGAGGAAATGAACAGCCTGGTTTCCACAGAGGTGGGTGTTCACAAGTTCATAACAAAAGACAGAGAGCAGCCAAGAGAAGCTGAAAGACTGTTAAGAGCTTTAGCACAAACAGAATGAAAAAAGTTGTGAAAAGAGTTGTTTCAAAGATACATCACAGCAAGATGTGTAGGGACTGGAATAGAACACAGGAATAGAAAGCTATCCAGAATTTACAACACACCACATTTACAAGTAAGGCACAGGGAATGGAAGAAACAATCAAGTAACACTTGTGTAAACAGAGAAGCTGACGACATTGTAATCAAAACCAAAAATGTATACAAAGAGGGCTGACATTTCTTGAAAGTGATCTCAAATGGCAGTGCAGAAGAAAATAATCTTTAACACATAAATAAAGCAATCACTGTGAGAACCTGCTACGTTGTCACCCGCTATGTTTTACTCATTCCCAGACTTCTGTCTTGCTCTCGGATACGCAGGCGTGCGCCATTAATGGCACTTGCACAGTTGAACTCCCACGCATCACCCTCAGAATAGGAGTTGTGGTTAACCTCTGCTATGTCACAAGTAAAAAAATACTCTTCACTGTATTCCTGTTTCTCACTTCTATATTCTTACTTCCTCATAAGTGTAAAACTTGTGGCTTATTGGCAGTGTGTATGCCCACCTTGAATTAATCTCCTAAATCCAGCTTAAAGCTGGATAGTCACACCAATCAGCTGAGTTCTCTGTGTGTGAAACTTTCTTTCCTTTGTGACTGTATTTTCCTGCTTCTGAACCTTTTAAAAGGATGAAATATAAGGATGAAAAATATAGATGGAATTCATGTTGAAAATTAGCTTTCAGTGCAATCCATGTGTTTTTTTAAGGAAGATACATAGAGGCATGTGCATACGTGTACATGTACAACTTCTACATACATCTACCACATTTATTAAACCTGTCTAGTGGGTAATATAAAGACTACTGGCTTAGCAATATGCTAATGCTTGCTCAAGCTTTTCAATGCTGTGCTGAAACCATCCTTGACACAGCACTGAAGCAGAAGCTGCAGCATCCCCAACTGCTGGATAAATGGAGTAAGAGAGATCAAATTTATCAGGGCTGCCAAGAAGTGCTCATCAAGACACATTTTTTGACTAACGTAAGTGTGCACTATTCTCACAAGTACAAAAAAAAAAAAAAAAGGAAGGGGAAGAAGAAATTAGAACAAGCATTTATCAAGACAACCTGTCCATCTGATTTCATACATTTTTTGCAAACATCACTTCTTTTATTCAGTTACCAATTATTTGGGGGTAAATTGAAGGAAGAAATCTTCACTTCTAATACACTATCATTCTTCAAAAAAGTAAAAGCTTTACAGTGGATGAATGTATTTACTTGAAAGACACCACATTTCCAAAGGCACAGTGTATGCTAGGCATCCAGTAGTACTCAAGCTGACATTTAAGCCTTTGAAAATTTCTTCCAAGACCCTCTGAGGTGAGCTATAATCATACTGTTTGTCTTATAAGTAGCCAACCTGGAAAATAGAAAACTGGATAAAATACTCCAAAGCATGAAGGATTGAGAAGTTCTCAGAGACTCCAAAGACATTTCAGAAAAAGAGGAACATGAGCTCTGTTATTAATTTGCTCAGGAAAGATGAAGTATCATTCAGTATAGGAAAGGCTGATACAACTGAGCACCATAGAACTGCTAAAGAAAACATGGAAAAAAGAAATATAACCTATTCCAGCAGAAACAATGCAGGCTGGGGACTGGAGTGACCTGGGTTCTCTGATGCTGACTTTGAAGTAAACCATTCTGCCTTCCTTTTACTTGTCTTCCCTTTAGATAAAGTACATAAATAATGATGTTCAAAGGGTTTTGAGAATCATCAATATGTCTAAATGCTGACTGACATGCAAAAATGTTGTTACTGAAAATAACAAGAGGACTGCTGCACTGTCACAGAACATATTCAAGGGAAAATTAAAAAGTCAAAATGACAGAAATAACATATGTTGTATTCAGACCCAACTACCTGCAGGGGACTGCTTAATGTAAAAATGAAAGCACAGCCAACCTGGGGAAGGAAGGAAAAGGTGGACTGCCTTTATCAGAGCATCAAGGATGGAAAGGTTTCTGGCTGCTCATTATGGTCAGGGAATCAGATGAAGATAACTATTCTTTAACACTGTGTGATTGCTGCTGACGGGAAGGAGAGGGATTGGGAAGGAAATCAAAGATCTTGCTTCATTGTTTGTCTTTACACATTGACCAAACAGAGACTACTTAAATATATCCAGCAAAGGGCAGGAAGGATAAGACAAACAGAAAAAGAGACGACTAAGGGATAACTAGGAGAAGTAGAAACCTGAAAAGAGATGCTGGTCATCCTGACTAAACTCTCCAGTCTGGCAAATTTGTGGACAATTTCCCTGTCTTTCCCAAAAAAATACGAGACAGTTCCCATATATTCTCATTGGACAATGATGCTGGCTTTCACACTGGATTAAAATGCAAACCTAGTGCAATCCCTAAGCATAAATGCATTATGGCCCATGCACATATTTGCCATTATTGTGACGTTCACTGAATTCTCTCCGTGGTTCACCCAGACCATGTGGTGAACTAGGGAGGTTAAGCAATGTTACAATTAACATCTTATTGAAAAACAAATACTGATAATAAAACACTATCTGCTGCAGCTGCTGCTTCACATAGATGGAACATACCATGTAAGAGTTCAGTAATGCTTCCAACATTTTACCTTTTGTGCTTCAGAGAAAAAGGAATTTTAGACTGAAGCAAGGAATCGCTGTATACTAGAAACCTGTAAGACACAATTTCTCTTCTAGTCATTGCTTCTCATCAGACAGATGGATAAATTGCTATAGAAAAAAACACAAAAAACCTCACCTAAAACAATGACTGCATCATTTTTATTTATTTCTTGCATTCTCTGTTCACATAGCAAGAAATTTAATTCCAGTTAGATCATTCTCTTGTGATACTTTTTTCTTTCGTTTAATATATTTTTAAATGCTTAGAAGCATTGTGACAGAAAAGCATGTATTTTTTTTGCCCTGGTTTATACCCATCATCCTTACCATTACAACAAGACAAAAGCATTAAAGTAAAATTAATCATGTCAAAAGATTTTAGCAAAAACAAGGGAGACCATGCATAAAGCATCGCTTTGTCTAGTGTGAAGTCACGCTCTGATTAAAAACATATAATGAAAGTTAAAGTAATACATCATTGCCTTAGCAGTAGGGTTTTTGGGAAAGCTATGCAGTTCTGAACACAAAAAATCTTTATAGGCTTTGGATTTTGCAATTATTATAGAATAATTCTAACACACAAAACATTGCTTCACTTCCTTAAAGTTTAATTAATCTTAAACGCTGCTGTTAGAACAACCAACCAAAGGAGTTCTCGAATTAAACATGGACTCCTGGCAGGACCATAACTGGTAATTAAAACCCAAGCAGCAGTGGCTGGCTCTGAGCACTGAGGCATGAGGTGGTGACACAGAGACCTTCCCAGTACCCCACATCCAGTAAGTAGTTATGAAGACTACAAAATATCACGGAATAATGAAAACCCATTAACAGAGCAGACCTTTGCTGTTACTGAGGACTGTCACACACCCATCAGGTGTTCCATTTCTGTCACTGGGCAATCGTAACCTGTTGCTGCTATGTGACCTATGTAGTACCCAGTTAAAAAATGAGCTGGTGTTTGTGCACACATAGGCAAGCCTGATAAGAAACCATGCAGTGAAGATATTTGCTGTACTTTGCCATAAAGTCTGTAAAAACATCAGCTTTGCTCAGGCACAACTATGCAGTAAGGGTTTCAAATTAAACACCAATGTGCACATTATGATGTGCATAATATTATTTATAATCTCAGATTAGGATTGTGCCCACATCAAGCAAAATTAAGTGGTAAAAAATGCTTGTACAATGCCATTTACTTACTCCTTCTTTTTCCTCTTTATTCTGCCTCTATGTTGTCAACATAGAAACAATAACTCTCTGAGAAATACCAGACAGGAAAAATACACAGTAATACTAGACTGTGAAAAATCTACCAATCCCCTGAGCCATAGCATTCTTGCCTATAGATGATGACATTAAAAAATTGGAAATGGGTGCATGCTTCCCCTCCTCTCCTGGGTCTATGATCAAGGCAAGTTGTTTTCCTGATACCTTTCGAATTACTCCCATTAGTACTGATGCATTTGGTGCTTTGGTTACCCAGGCAGAGAGAGGTGGGCAGGATCCCTGCCAATAGATCTAGTCTTGTCTGGGGAACAAGATGAGATTGCTCCTGTGCTGAGCTGTCATACTCGACAGCTCGTGCTGTTCCACCTGCATCCGTCCTCGCAGCTCCAACTGCAGTGCCATGGAGTCAGCAGTTCCTGATGGTTGATCTTCTCCTGTTCCTTATGCATCACACAGAGCCCTAAGCAACTGAGTGCTGAGAAGGAAAAAGGAAACGGGCAAGCAGCTCCCTCTCACACGGGTCTGCAAGCCCTGAGAGTAACTGCTGGGGCTCCTCTCAGTGGAGAGTGACAAGAGGAGATTCAGGCTCCTCTCACCCACCTCCTCCTCAATGGCCCTGCCACTGGACCCAGGATTGAGTGTTTGCTCCTTTCCCACCATCCCTATCCTCAAATGTCACTGGCACAGACAGCAGAAAACAAGGAACATAGACGGTTTGGAGGAAGGGAGGGGGAATTTCTGTGCCCACTTACATTGGATCAGTAAGCCTCCAAATGCAAAATGTGGCATTTTGTTGGTGTGTGGGGGAGTCTGTTGGTGGCCAGAACTTTAGAGAAAAAACTCTGTAACAGGAGGAAATCAAATACACCTAAGGTGGTTATAAAATAGAACAACCTGAAATACCAGATTACAGGAGCTGAAATTCTTCCCATCACAAAACCTCATGAGCAGGACATAGCTTTTGCTCTGTCCCTATTCACTAAGGAGCAAACCCCTCACTTGCACTGACAAGTTGAGAATAAATTGCAATGTCAGGACTGAAAGCTTTATCAAAATAAGTGGGAGAAAAAAAAACAAACAAACAAAAAACAAAACCAGAAAAAAAGTCTTCTGCCTTTGCTGCTGATTGTCTCTCTTGTAAGACAACAAGGGATTAAGACACAGGTAAAAGAGTAAAGAAAGAAAACTCCTTCCTCAGTTGCAAAACACCTGCATGATAAATACAAAACTATGCCCTCTAAATTCACAACCCCCCTAAATGTCATAGTATGTTGATATTACACCATGGCTGCACTGAACTACCACTGTGTTTTAAGCCTGTACAGTTTGTTGTTTTCCCTAAGACTCTTCATCACAGTTCTTCAAGTCCCTGCACTCCTATGCTGTTGTTCTTCAATGTTTCACAGAAAGGACAAAAGATCTGCTTGGACTTATGTACCATTCTCTCTTAAGTTGGGAAAAAAGGGGATACTTGAAACTCTTATTTCAACTGGGGTTTTTTGTTTGTTTTTTATTTTAATAGTTATTGCTACCACTTTGTGAGTAGTAAAATATTTTCTAAGAAATAACGCGTGCTAACATTTTGTCTTTTTTGGTGTGAGGCGGCCTCCTCCATGATCTTCAAACTTTAGCCCAGGCCAAGAAGGCATCCTTTCTGGCAGGACTTGCAAGAACAGGGTTACTCCTGTCAAGAGAGGGCTGTGTATTTGACAGCTTTTGTCTCAGCCAGAGGTGAGGCAGATCTTGGGACGTTCAGCACTTCCAGTGCCGAGCAGCAAGCACCTGAATCCAAGCAGGCCAGGACGGCAACAGATGCCTTGTTTGTAACCACAGCACAGAGTGTGACATGCACTACCATGATGCACAGAGAACTCCTCTTCCCTATTTCTAAAGGTAACACAGAAAAGACTAAACTCTATAAAATTATCCTGAAACATCTCTCAACACCACTACAGACAGTTCACCAACAGTTACTCCAACACCAGAGATGGACATTTAACCATTAGCATTAAGGTATCCTGCCTCTGTTTAGTTTGCCACAGTCTTGGAATCTGCAACACAATGTAGATGACCAAGAGCTGAATAAATTCCATTCTTACAAAATCTGACAATCTACAGCTAGTTAAGATTCAGAAAAAAGCTTTTTACTT
The DNA here is from genome assembly GCA_013400215.1 of Cisticola juncidis. NCBI lineage: Eukaryota > Metazoa > Chordata > Aves > Passeriformes > Cisticolidae > Cisticola > Cisticola juncidis. The sequence goes on along the minus strand of VXBR01009214.1, from coordinate 84,654 downwards.
TAATTCAGTTAAGAGTTCACACCTTGAAACAAGAGGTCCATTCCTCCCGCCTCTCCTGTTGAGCCACTGGATTAGACACAGCAAATGAAAAAAACACCTGGACAATTCTGCCTTAGGCAGTATCATTGATTTTTCACTGACTTACCATCTTCAGGATTTTCTTAGAAGTAGTGTACAGAGGTGGGTATTTTAACTCATTATTCTGAAAAATGTGAAGCATAATATATTCCCTAGCAGAGATGCTGTGAAGTTTTATAATGTACACTTCATATAACCTTTTGTAATCGTCATTCTTATACAACACCCTCAACTATTAGTCCAGGTCATCTATACCTAAACAGTCTTTATGTGGCACCACTTAGTGAAAGGCTCCTAAATCTTCCATGGGAAAAAATCACTCTGCAAGGGCATTATTTCAAGTCCTGCATCACAGCAATTTAAAAAAAATTTTCATCCTAACATGTGCATGTAATTTAAATGTGGATGTATGCCATTATAGGGTTTCAGATAAGGGAGAAGAACAGAATTCTGTAAAATGCATTTTACTGGAATAAAAAAAAAAAAAAGCAGGTATAATAGGAAATCCAGGTTTTACCAGTTGTCCAGTTTTAGAAGTATGGCTTTGATTTATGGATCAAAATTGCTCATTTATTATTTTATCTATACTGCTTTGGGCAATTTTGACAGTTAAAATTTAGTTTTATTGACCAATGCAGCCAGTTTAGCCACAAGGGGACTAATGCACACACAGCCTGCTGCACTCAAGAAGCTATGATTTGATTCCATGACCAAGTCAGACTGGGAATCACAACCAACATAACAATAAGTTCCAAATCTCAATGCTCGAGGCAAAATACTTACTCTAAAACCAATCCACTATTAAAAGAAGGTGGGAAAGAATTTTGTGATAGCAGCCTCCATGCACTGTTTATTGTAGCTGATATATTCCACCAATGCTTCTGTCAGCAATGGACGCAGGGAAGTACAGAGGAAACCTTTCTTTAATGATTGTGGACAACAGATAAAGCTGGAAGAAGGAAATGAAAATGCAAAAGAGAATCAAAGGTGTGCTCTAGTACTATGGCTTACCAGGGATCTGACTCTTGAGAAAAATGTCTTGAAAAATGTGCCTTTTTTTTTTTTTTCCCTAAACCAGATTTTATTCATATATATACATAAATATGCATGGGTTCATGTTGCAGTTTGAAAGACTTACAAGTTTACTTAAAAAAAACCTTACTGGAATGATTTTAAGCCAATGTTAATTTAGGCCTATCCTATTATAGAATTAGCATCTTCTGCAATCTCAATTTATTGCTCCATTGTGAAGCCCCTTGTGATACATAAACAAATCTCTGAAGAGAAACAAATCAATAAAGTGTCTAATTTGATTAACCTTGTTTTTAAATTCATCAAGACAACTGTACAAAAATAAACCACTTACTTGTCAGTATTTTCCATGTCTTCTTTTCATCATCATAATACTGAACCAAATTGCTGGGTAGCCGGTCAGGTCCGGGAGGCAATCCTCCAACCAATAACAGCATTTTCTTATTGGAACGAATTCTTCACCCAAAACAAGAGGAAAGATGAACAGCCACATTACCGAGGAGTATTTTTAGTGGCACCAAAATCATAACCATCAAAAGAATGTTCACTGCTTGCAGTTTTCTATTTCATCTTTTTGTGTTTCTTTTCCCAATCATGTCTCAACAATTTCTTGAACCAAGCAGAAAAATGATCAGAAAAGCTGCGTATCTCTCTACTCATGGAATAATAAGCTTCCTTTATGCAATTTGTTAGAGGTTCATTCTAGAACGACCTTTTTCTTATATTATCCCTTTAAATCATCACTCTTTACAGCTGAATACACATGAAATGCTCTGGAGTTGTACTAAGGTTAAGCATTAAAGTTGCATGTCAAAAATCGTATTAGTCAAAATCATTATTATAAGCCATTCTACACTCAAAGAACCTTGAAAAAATTAAGGTTATGCAGAGAGTTTGTGAGCCAACTCTTTAATCACACACTGAACTTCAGATATGTAGTTTAGTACAATTAGCAGCATTGGGCTAATGGTTATGGGTTAAATGCTACTTACAAGCACTTTTGTTTGTTTAATTTAGTCCAGACTCTTGCTTTCATTCTCCCCCCCGGCTCTCCCCCTCGTCTTTGCTCTCCCCCTGTGCACCACTGGCTATAGCAACACCAATTGGTAAAAATGAGACTGTGATGTTGTTGTGAGCCTCCCCAGAGTGGAGCCCTGCCAATGCTTGCCACTGATCCAGCGGCATGAACCTGCTCAACTGTGCAAAGTCACTCTAATTCCCTCCCTCTGTTTTTCTACCTTCTCCCCCAGGGGGCAACCACTGAAAGGAGTGACTACCCACCCATCAAGAGCTGGCAATTCGCTGCTATTAACCGTGACCGTGATTCCCAATCTGCCTGGCAGTTCTTAAGAACAGGACTGCAATGTCTCATCTGCAGTAAAAGTGGTTATCTGCACCCTGGCCTCCAATGCCCCACCTGATGAACGTACGTTTCTCTGCAGCGTTAAGGGATTTAGCACAATTGTAAGTGAAAACTGGAGGGGAGGCCCAGACCCCCAGATGAGCCCTGATGCTTTAATAGTCACTTTGCATATAATTGAACTTTTTCACCAGTTATACTTAGCTTGGGTGAGATAACACTGAAATAAAGGTCTAGGCTCAGAATGTTCCCGTTATGTAGGAAGGTGATGTAGCCTGGAAAACATCCATACATATTAATGACCACGCATTTGACAGAAAGCACCCTTGTCAAACACCATTTTCCAGGCATGACAGCGACAACACCTATGTGGCACTCTGTGTGCCAGTCTGCAGCAAACTCCCTGGCCAAGAAAGGCACAGAACACCACGAACCAAAGCCTGCCACCAGAGATGCTCATGGCAGAGTCAAAGCACCACCCAGGAGCTCCAGCCTCAGCAGTGCAATCCAGCAGTGGGAGCTTTAAGACTGAGGCACACTCATGGCTTCACTCCAGCTGCTACCTAGAATGTGTGTTGGCGACCCAATGATTTACATTCGTAGCAGGACTGCATCTTCTCTTGAGAAGAATGGGCAAAATTAACTAGATTATGCTGTAGCCATGCACCAACCACACAGAACATCCTTCAGGAAGGGAACACACAGCTGAGGGCTTGATTCACACAATGCTCCAAAATAAAATTTGTTAAATGGCTGTCACAAAGACAGCTATAGACTACATCTATGACAAGAATGGCCAGGGAACTATGTGGTATACAGCCTTGTCTGATTTTTAAACAGATTTAGGGCTCAGAGAAGGTCATGAATCCACAGCAGATGAAACAAAACCCTCAGTGCAGGAGCAGGAGTTAAACCATGAGGACAGTGACACTGTCTCATGCTGTCCTTTCCCTTGATTCTTTCCCGACTTGGGGAGAGCACCTGCAGTCCCTCAGTCTTTCTGACAAGCCAGCTTTTGATGCCTGCACTGCACTTGCTACGTGCTGTCAAATGAGGACTGTTACCTGCCCAGCAGACTGTGGCTGTGTAGGATATCAGGAACCGTCTCATGATCACTGTCAGCACAGATTCCATAGTGAAACCAAGCTCTGGGGAAAGCTCAGTAAAGCACTGCCAGCGTCTTTTAACGTTCAGTCTCCCCAGCAAAGTTTTTAATGAGAGAACATTTGATAAAAACCGTGCAACACGGGAGTATGATAAACTGGTTTTGGTATGAGTTAGGGATGACTGCACATGTAACAAGTGGCAGAGCAAGCCAGAGCCATAAGTCAGTTATGCATGGCCATCCCTAACGATAGAGAATAAATTGTTTATTCCAACCCTTCTGGTGTTGTATGTTATATCACAATCAACTCCCTGTGCATTGTAAAATTCAGAATGCCCTTGCAAGGTTTACTTGATGAAGGAGTTTATTTTGATTTTCATCTTTCATCTGTAAAACTCCCTTCTAACTCCAAAGCACTGTGAAAATCCAATGAATGGCCAAGGCTCAATAGTTAAGGTGAAGAATGAAATGTCAGCTACAACTCTGAGTTTCCAGACTTTGGCAGTTCCAACTATCCTTAACATTACTTTTTCAGCTAAACAGCCTGAGAAGCTACTGTTTCTTGAGAAGGAGCAGTGCTGCTATATTGGTATGCTTAAAAATATTAATTTTTAAAATATGTTCAAAAGGGAAGGAGCAAGAACAGAGACTTCTAGTAAAAATTTAGTAAGAACTTAATAGTCAGCAAAGTCTCTACCAAAAGCACAGGGAAATTTCACATGGCAAAGCAGAGATGGGTACTAATAATCAAAGTATCTAATTCCGTCTGCATTGAGAGCTCTTCCAATGAACCAAGTAAAGATAATACAGTGGCTAAAGTCATGCAGGTTTTAAACAGATACGTTTCCTTGGAGCTAAATCTGGTTTTAAAGTTCTAATGTGAAATGCTGCAATTTAGGTTTTGAAAAATGATTTTCTTTATTATGTCATATTTATGTTTCATATTGCACTAAGCAGAACTTTTAGAATCTTACAATGCTTTCTAAAATATGTAAATGACCACTGACTATATGCAGAAGAATTTTCCAAATATTAAGAAAAATGCAATTCAGTGAAACATTATGAGGAAGACAGGATTTAAAAATACATGTAATACATTGAGCAATATAAAGCTTCTTCCTTTCTTGTATCAATACATGCTTACTATTTGGATAACTCAAGATTACATCGTGAAATGTTCTCCATTATATCTGACACACTCAGTTTTTTCACAGCCCTTATTTTACAGTCTAATATACTATTCAGTGACATGCTATGTGGTTCACAGGGTCCCCAGCAAGGATTTTATGATCACCTTGGGTTCCCTTAACAGTAGTGAGCCTTGGTCAGGGAAGGCTAAACTCTGGACAGGCAGGCTGATATCATGGCAAAAAAGTTGAGATGAATTCACCCACATGTTATCTTGAAAGCCCTACTTAGACTCTAAAACTCTAGTTCTCGGTGATAAACATGCATTTGTTGTTATTATTCTGCACACACTTTGCAGTTTCTGTTTGGCTAAGATTTTAAAACACTTAATTCACCTTAATTAAGTTTCTGGGTACCTCATGTGGTGTGAAATTTATTTTGTCTACTTACAAGAGTGGAAACCAAAGTGTATTTCAAAGTCAGCGTTTTCAAACTTGTGTAGCTTTCCTCAGGCAGACAAACCCAGGAATTTGAGTACTCACAGAAGTGGCCTCATTTTCAGAGATATCCATCAACATAACGAAATCCTACTCACTTCAAACCTAGCAGCAGATACCCATCAGCTCTAAAACTCAGATCTCCAGTCCATGGTCTAAACTAAGCATGAATATTCACAGCAAGAGGCTGATCCCAATAGAGTTTATAGAATCACAAGAAATCAGTAGAAAAGGCTGTGAGACCTCAATACTCCTGACAACCACTCCTACTCTTTTGCAACCTTGATAGCCTCATGTTAATAGAAAATGCATGAATGGGAAATACTCTTCTTGTACATTGTTTTTCTTTATTAACATATCCATCAATCTTGCACTGGTGGGTTTTCCTTATCTGGGCAATTAGTAGAAGTTCATTCTACAAAAGCTGGCAAGAAAACAAGCCTCAACAACAGGTTTGCTCCAGATTCTTCCAGTTTTTAAACAATGCACTAAGGTTCTGCTCTCTGCATTAGGGAATGCAAAGAAAAGGACAGAATCAAACCATGAAGTGGCAATCCTGGGGTTCTTAATGCATCCAGTGTAGTGTTACACATCAGAAAGAGAAACACATCTTAAGACATACAAGTGATCACGGTCATCAAAGGCAAAAAAAGAAAAAGAAAAAAGTATTCAACTATACTTTTCTCTTAACTCAAGGCTATAGTAAACCCAGAAGCCTGGATCATTAATTGTCTTTTCATATAGGCTATCACCATGGCTTTGAGCATGGAGAGAGCTAGGTAGCTCTTGACAGATATGATGGCATCCTTGCTCCTGCTTCAGTGCTGACCTGAAACACAGCAGAGCCAAACTGAACTCCAGGTGTTTGCCCACTGACTCAGGCACAAAAAAACCTCCAAAAACAGACATAAGACCAGCAAGGATGGGTGAATGCAAGGTGAGTTTTACTTATACGCTCATATCTCATTACATCAAAGGATTTGAGAATCTGGAGTCTGACAGTGATACTGTCAAAATAAGTAGCAAGAATCTCAGAAAAGGGTGCTGTATTAACCTGCAGCAGAAACAAATTATTTCACAGAGGTTTAGATACCAACCTCGAGGTAATAGAAAATGAGATACTATCTCAATCAACATTTCAATTGCAGACCTTTTGTTTGTCAGCACCAAAAACTCAATTTCATCTTCAGAAATCAGGATGGTCTTTAGCAATCCTTTTCTTCACAAAAGGCATCTGGAGGCATGCTGTGTTCAACAAAAAAAGTAGTTGACAGTCTAGTTGCAGTCTACAAAACTGAACAAATGTTGCAAGGATCCATTTGCCTATAAGTGAAAAAAAAATGTTTTGCCATGAAGAACATCGGATGTGATCTTCAACAATTACCTCTCCAGCTCCTGGATGAGCATTTCAGTGCAACAAAAGTGTCATATGAAAATTGCTTATTTCAATGGATTTTGGCTTCCATAGTTGACTGCAAAGATAGCCATGATTAGTAACACATGTTTAATAGAGAGGAAATCTAATTATCCGGGAGTTTAACGATGAACTCAATGAAAGCCATAAGGTACAATGTAAAATTTATTTTGGACAAAGGAATTTTATGAGGTTTTGTTATCACATAAAATGAATTAACAAACATCATAACCTCTAGGTGAATAGGCATCCAGAATTTCTTCCTCACCCTACAGCACTGCTAGGGGAAGGACCTAAGTTCTCACAGTCAAGAGACCAAGTCCTGCATAATGTCTTTCTCCTTAAGGATAAAGTACAGACATTACGAATATCCTGATTTTGTCAAAACATAAAGCACGATGAAGTCCCTTGCAAACTATGACCAATAAATTGTTTAGTTTTTTTAGTTCAAAGAATGTTCAAAAATTTGCTGAATGTATGGAAGTTGCTTTATGAATGGATTTTTTTGCCTTTTCTAATTTAGACCTATTGTCCCAGGCACGTTAGAAAGAATGTGAAAAACTTTCTAGAAATACTAAAAACCTGGAAACCAGTCTTATAATGAAGATTTTGGTTTTCATCTTTTCATTCTCCACGTGGGCATGCTTGGCAGAAGGCCCCAAGTAGCAGTTTTCATTGCAGCTGAGCTCACAGTAATGTTGACTGAAGATGATGCTCATTTAATACATGTTGCTGACCACTGACAGAGTGAAGTTTAGGAAGACAAATACTAAGCTGAGAATGATTTGCTGCAGACATTGACTATTGGTTTTCTACTCTGTATGTACTAGATTTTTTTTTGTCCAATACTTTAAAAAAAAAGCATAGCAAAGAATTAGTTAATGTCTGCTTTAACAGTTATAATTCATTTTCCTTCTAAAAGCAGAAGTCTGAGGGTAAGTGAGTATTTTATCTGGCAGGCCACACTTAACTGTTACAAAGTTACTTTACAAGTTAAAGGTTCCTTTATTTCTAAAGTTGTCAGGCAATTTTCTATATCCTCTATTAAAATAACATAGAATCTGTCTGAAACCCCCATTTTTCTTTATGAAACCAATCCCACTACTGTTGATCTCTAAGTTAATGTTTAAGAGTTAGCCTCCAGCTTTTAGCTGGAAGATTTTTTAAAGTCAATGTCCCTTCCTTTTTGGGGTAAAAGCCTCTGATGTAATAGGTTAGCAACTATCCTGGAAAAGTGACACCTATCGAGCGCTCCTTTGGGAAGAACACAGAGAAGTGTCCTCATTTTGCCTCCTTGCACTACCAGATCTGAATTCTAAAGATATCCTTATGAGCCACACACGGAGTATCTGGAGTGTTTTAAGGGAGGTGAATTCAAAGGAATGTTACTAGCAAAGCAAATTGATGAATGAGACACAAAACCTCCCGCATCATGAATCTTCTTGGTAAAACTACTCAAACAACAGACTTTCCTCACTGATGAAAGTTCTAAAAAACCTTTAAGTAGTTCCCTTTATCCTGGATACAAAAAGTCAAAGGTAAGTGTTTCTACAAATTGCTTTCCATTCCCCATTCCTCACCTCCTTTTGTTTGGGGGTTGGTTTGTTGACTGGTTTCCTTTTTTTTTTTTTTTGGTTTGTTTTGATTTTTCTGACTAAAGTTCTAAAATGGAAATGCTTTACAGAATGCTTCAAAGTCATCAAATCATATTTTTAATTTTTTCCCCCTAGGAAATTTCAACCATCTCTTATTTTTTGATTTCCAGACTGTGCAAAGTCAAGAAAGTCCTTTTTTGTTTGATTCTGTGTCTGATATCCACGTCAACAGAAGGTCTCTTCAGCATCAGAGGCTGTTTTCTCTCCAGTTGAGGTTCCTTTTCCTTAGGAAGCCAAAAGAAAGAAACACACCTTGCTGGCAGCTCACTCAAGGTATGACTTGTTACCTTTTCCACTGGTTTGTTTGGGTTTTGCTGTTTTGTTTTTTTTTTTTACTGAAAGAAGGCATCAGTTGGGGAAATGCAAGAAGAACCAACTGTGGCACCAACTTCTATTTACTTCCAGCTTCACTGCAAACCGTCTGCTTCCATTGAACTTGGCAGCTGACAATATTTGCTCAGTTCATTGTCTGCTTTCCAAGAATACAGCAAGTGTTGACTACTAAGTACTAGGCATGACGGTCTTTAAAGAAAATTTCAGGGAAGCAGCAAATATGAAAAGTGATGCCAGGAAGTATCTACCAATAGTTTTCAACTTTCCATAGTCTTCAATTTCTTTAGATGGTCCTTTGGTAAATGTTTAAAACCAGAGAGAATCTGTTTCAACAAAAGCAACATGAGAGATGTTTACAGGGCAGGGGAGTCCAGCTCAAACCCTTCTTTTAGGATTCCTATTCCCTGTGCAATGCTTTCAGACCATGCTGAGCAAAGGACAATAACAAACCTTGCTCTGATTTAGAAAACATCTTGGGTTTTTAAAACACAGGAGTTTTTTGAAGAGATGAAACTGTTTTTACAGATTATACGGATTTTTTCATAACATGAGTTTAACAGTACCAAAGCTTTTTCCTGGCACACTATTTTCTGTTGATTTTGTGTTCTACATTAGCTCTCCTCACTCCCTTTGCCCCCAAGGCTCCCTGTGCTTTCTCTTCAAGTACAAATCCAAACAATTACACCATCACAGCTCTGTTCCATTTACTGCTCAGCAGTTACAGACTCAGAACCTCCATATTCTTCTGCTATAAAGAAAAACTATAGTGACCCCAGGCCACAACATGCCCTCTAAGACCTTCTCCTTTCTATCTCTATCTCCACATGAAGGGGATGCACATCAGGCAAAGAGGCAACAGAAAATCTCAGACCAATAGCCAAGACATGTATGCCTGATGCTCACCATGATCCTACAACATTCCATCTGTAAAAGGTACACCCTAAGCATAAATCATTGCAGGAGGATTTTGTCTGAAATGGGACTTCCTTGTCTAGAAGGCTCTGCACCACTGGCGACCTACGTACTTCCAAACAGGACAGAGATGGATTGCGTTGCCAAAGGATAGGCAAGAGCAGCACAGGAACTCATGGGGGACAGCTCTGCTTTTAGGGACCTGCATGACTTGTAATCTGCTATACAGACTGTCACAGATGCTGAAAGGGGCACTTTTGCTCCAGCATTTGAGGAAGAAGTTCCCATTTTCACAGGCACCTTGTCATCGCTTTGAGTGGCTTAGTAAGATTACTTGTTTTTAAACTTAGTTTAATTTTCCCTCTAGAACAAGCTGTTCTGAAATCCAGTGAAAGATTTCCCCTCAGAAAAAGAGTTTGGAGATGCAGATGCAGGTATTTGAAGCTGCTTCAAGTGCTAAAAAGGCAGGGTGACAAAGCCAAGGAGGAACACAGTTCAGCAACCTGCAGCAGCCTCTGAAGATCCAAGCTCAGGGGTGTGGAGCAGCGGGGATTGGTGTGTGAGAGGTCAGGATCCTGGTGGGAGGGGCACTCAGGAGCCAGGGTAACAGAGGATTCCAGAGAGGGGACAGAGAGAGACTGGATCTGGGGAAGAGCCCTATCATCCAAGGGCTGGATGAGGGCTGGATCAGGAGGGACTGCCAGTTCTCAAAGGACACTGTTCCAAGCAGTGCCTCCGACTGGGAAACCGGCTGGCAGGGCAAGTACCCACACAACGTGTCTGGCAACCCACCTTCACCTGCAGCTGCTGGAAAGATGGTTGTCCATAAAAAAGGCCACTGAATGCTCTTCATAAATTATGTTTCTCCTAACAAATACTATAACTGAGCCAAAAAAAGTGGCTATCACCTATGCCTCTGCAGCTCTTAAGAGTTTTACCAGCCACAACATAAGTGTCTTTAAAAAGGCTCCCAAGGACCTTCCTGAGCCACAGAAGTCCTTTTAGGGCAGTGATACTTCCTCTGTCCATACTGTGAGCTCCAGGCCCCCCATACTTTCGGGAACTCCACGTCTCTGCACTTATACTTCAGCATGAGCTTGTCTTCGATGGCAAATGAATGCACAGGAGGCAAGTAAGGAAAGTAGGTGAGACTAACTAGGATTAAACTGACTACAGGTCTGTGGTTCACTACCCTACAGCCTCTAATGTGTCAGTCTCCCTTCTGCAGCTCAGCTGAGACAGTCCTGGCATATGTACAATTTCCTGATATTAATTCAGGCACATAAAAACTGATCCAAAGCTCACTAAAATAAACCAGAGCCTCACATCCACTTCATCCATACTGTAATGAAAAACTTAATAATTCACATACATTTGAAGATATGTTTTTCCTATCAGGATGTAAATTCAGGATCTGTAGTATTTCTCACTTGCAATTAATCATGAATAAGAATATTAGTTAAAAATTCAAATATTGCTGTTATGATCACACAGGGACAGGTCGGTGGCTGTAACCAGAACATAGAGTGCATTTCAATGAAAAAACACACTTTTTTTACAACCACCAAACATGTCTTGCCAAGATTCTACAAAAATCTCAGCAGAAAAAGAAGTCAAATTGAACTACGGTCTGTGAGACTTGGAGACAAATAGTGTATGCAAGAAGGAAATTATTTAATTGCCAAGGGATGTAACTGGTTTCTTCAAATTTTTAATCTCCTCTGTAAAAAGTAAAACAGACCAGGCATATATGTCTTCCACATAAATGCCACTGTCTCACACTGTTCAGCACCTTACATCTTCCTTCTTCATCAACAGTTATCATCTTCCTACTGAATGAAAACTGTTCATATCATCCTCATCACCCGTCACTGTTTAATTTGCTATCACTTTCACTAATACTGCCTAACAGCAGTCTCAATGACACCCACTCTCCACTGAAAGGAAATTAAAAAAAAAAACAAACAGCAAACCAAACCACCTCTCCAACTAGCTTTAAGAGGACCAGAATTTGCACTTCTGATCTCCCCTGGCAGTCTGGCAGGGGAGTCCCTGGGAACAGGGTCTGGCAGTCCAGGGAACAAAAGTATAAAAACCAGCTGGGTCTGTACATGCTAGGACTTTGCTGAACCCATAAAAGAGCATGGGCAGGCTTAGTCTTCTTATCTCTTTGTCTCCTTCTTTCCCTCTTTTCTTTTGTGCTCTTTAATGCTGTATTTTCTGCCCAGGACTATTCCTATCTTATGTCAGCTGGTTGATCCCCATCCATTTTCCTCCCCCAAATCTGAAAAAGCTTTTCCAGAAACTGCAATGCTCAGCTGTTATTGACAATAGATGCTGTTTCTGCCAAGAATTAGTGTTCCCCCTTTTGTTTCATTCCCCATCTTCTTTTTATCTGCCAGGGTCTTTTTTGTTTTGTTAGTTTCCTTTCCTGTCTGATATCCTACTCTTACATTTTTCTCCCTTCAAAACTATCCTTCTGTCACCTCTTCCCTCATTTGCACTTTCTTGCTTCCGTTACTTACATTCCATTTCTCCCCTGGGGTATCTCAACCCCTTTTTTCCTGCATTTCCCTCTCTCCCAGTTTTATTTCCCTCAGTCCCCTCTGCCTTCAGGTATGCAGCTGTATTTACAGCTCTGCCGGCAGGTCCTGGGAGGGGCAGACCAGCCCAAACACACTTTGATGGTGAGAGGAGCTGCAGGTGGTAATACTCTATCCCCAAACTTTTAAAAAATTGAAAACACATATCATGTATTATATAAAATACATTATAATGCACAATAAAGCACGGGGACATTTTAATGAGCTCAGTACTCTGGTGAAGATCCGAGAGTCAAACAAATGTCTGGAATATGAACTTTATCTAAATGTATTTCTTCCCAGAACTACAGATGATACAGCATGAGCAACATGTCTCTTTCAGGGACAGACAAACATAATTTAAGCCTGATGTTCAGGGTCACTCACCCCACTCCAAGTTGAAATCAACCATGATTTTTCCTAGTGCCATCAAAACTGACTGTGTCTCAGAGGCTTTAACAGCAGCTTGTATGCTGAGGCCCTGGTGAGGTGAGGAGCACTGAGCCAACAGAATTACTAACTTTGCTTAGACTTGAGCAGCTGATTAAACGTCAAATCAAGGCCAAAACAGCCATCCCCTGTGGTGAAGTCCTAAACCTCAGAGCGCACAGCAAGGCTCACAAGTCAGGAACAGGATTCCTCAACTTTTTAAATTTGTATCATTTAATTGTTGTACCTTGAAAATTAATTTTACAAAAATACATGAGGACATTGAAGCATTACCTTCTCTTCGGAAATGTAATGAAAAAACCCTACCCTCTCTGTAGGTAAATAGTGTTTTTCAGTGCAGCACAAAAGACAACTCGGGTACTTCCTAGCCCCAGCATCACTCGCACTGCAGGATCTGAATTTGTGGCACAAACATTATAGATACCTTTGCTCACAGAGCACAGACTGGCTCTTGTGAGCCCAAATCTCTTTCCTCCACAGGATTAACTTTATAGTTACGTTTCAGAGAAGAATCAGCATATTTTGAGCTTCCCAATACATTCATTTCCATTAAGAAATAGAAGTAGCCCTGATGCCAATGTACTCCAAAGCGTGCTTCTGGATATGTAACATAGGTGCTTTTTTTTAAGTGACTTGTTTCAAAAAAGACAGAAAAAAGTTATTTTTAAAAATGCAGGAAAGTTATTGGCAAATTCTAACACTGATTGCCATTCTCCTTTCTTGAACATGCAGGAAGCAAGTGGCTATGGCACTGGCAATGCTTGCAGTATGGCAATATGCTTGCATTTCTCAATCCCTACTGTACTGTGCAGAGCTATTACACTGCACAAGAGGAACAGTTAATCTCTTTCTAAAGACATGTGAATCTTTGGCGAATGACCTTTCATTAAATTCCAAATTACCAAAGTCACCATTACTCACAGAAAAAAGTAATCAGAGTTTTGAAGTCTTTTTCTGTGTAATAATTTTTATGTACTTGCACATGTACTTCACTGTTAGTTACTTTTAAGATTTCCTTCTGCAATTCAGTAACTTAAGGAACTCTTTGCAGATTTTCTTCCTTAAAATAAAATTTTACACAATGAATGTCAATGAATGCTAAAATTGCTACTTTAGAGAAACTATGAGCAATAGAGAGGACAAATCTGGAAATCTCTGTAGTCTTGAATGTTTCTTTTTTTCCTCCTTCATTTTTAAGAAGGCATTTGTACACTTAGGCAGCCTGGCAAAACCTTAAAGTGATTAAGATTCAAAGATGGGCCTTCGTGACCTTTATGAATTTCCAGGAATATCATCCAAGACCAAAAATGAAAATACAAGAATTTCATTTTGCATTACTAAGCATTTCAACATCTCCAACACTTGGAGTAATTTGGAGTAATTTCTAATGCCTGCTTATAAATAAATCTGAATGGTTTTGCTCCCACTTCACTGCCACTAAAGAACCTAATCAAGAGAAGCTAGTTAAAAGACTGTTATTAGACACACATTAAAGTTGGGAAGGTGACACACGTTTTCACCCACTGTGGCTAAGGGTCTCTGAAATACCACTGTTTGCACAGACACACCGACCTATTACAAATAAACAAAGTAACATTTGGGGTATTTGGAGTCTCCTGTAAGTCATTAAGTGCAACTTAGACTCATCTAGGACTACGTAAAATGCAGGCCCTTTGTGTACGTTCCCGCTTACAGGGAAAGGCAGCTCCCAGCACCAGCAGTATCAGATTCTTGCAGCATCCATGACACTTGTAAGCATTCAGTGGTCAGAACACCACTACATATCCTTCAAATGACATGGACCACTGAAGCTGGAAAGGTATCTTCACTGAACCAAGCCGGCTGGTATCTCAGCAATCCACCAGGACACGAGCATCAGCTTGCCCGTGGCAGCGTGCAGAATCTTGCCTGAGGAGTTAGTGGGGTTTGCATTTTTGAAAGTCATCACTTTGGAGAGTTGAAATGCTAAGGGTAGGCACCAACTTATAACACTGGCATCTCAGAAACACTTTAAGATGAAAAATAGTTGTATTTGATGTTTTTGATTTCAGAGTGAGAATCAGCTAGACAACAAGGTGATAAGCATGACAGAACACTAACATAGTGAGCTAGCCAGAAATAATAAAAGAGGGCACACAATCTCCAAAGTTAAACCATCTGAGTGTCTATTACCTAGAGTATAAAAAATCCTCTGCACTAATGCTAATGGAGTATATTACCTAAAATATTTATTAATGTACTAGTTTCTTTCTTGCTGCTGTCAAATAATTAGTAATATGCCCCTATTAGCTAAAAAGCTTATAATAACCCAAATAATACAAAGTGGGGTTTGATTTCTGTGCTACCACACCACTGTGTTATACCAACACTAGAAGATGGTATTATCTTACCATCTGTGAATGAAGTACAAACATATTTTAAAAGAAGGTAAATAAATTTTGGATATGTTTACTCCTTGTTAAACTGCGTGCCATGCGTTCTCTTCCTAACACCAACCTGATATCGTCAATCTTTGACATCATGATTCATTACCTTATTAAATGAAAATAACTGACATGTCACAGATGTAAGGAGTATGAAGTCACAAGTTTCCATGCACAAACAGGGACATCACCCCACCATCAGCAACACCAGGGTGTGCATAGATGATGCAGTTATTTATGCAAACAACAGATCTAGGACTTGGCTATTACAGTTCAAAGACATAGCCCCTTGTTAAGGAAGAACAATTGTGGGAGAAAAAAAAATTCAATTATGGTCCAAAAAATCCAAAACAAAATGAAACACCCTCCCAAACCCAGATTCCCAACGCGCGGGCAGCCAGGGGGCCAAGGGGAGGGGACGAAAAGTTTGGTGGTGCAGGGGGCGGGCGGCCCGGCCCNCGGGACCCCCGCGCCCGCGGCCCGTGAGGGCAGCCCCGCTCCCCTCCTCACCTGCTGGCCAGGCTCTGCCGGCAGTGCTGCCTGAAGGGCATCAGGTGGTAGTTCATGGCGTCCAGCAGCAGCTTCTGGCAGACGGGGTCGGTGCGCATGAAATCCACCGACTGGACCCGCTCCACCAGCTCCGGCGCCGGGATGAGGGCGAAGCGGAGGCGCTTCATCAGGTCCGGGGCGTACTGCATGCGGGTCTCCCGGTCGTGCTCCAGCCAGAGCACGGACATCTGGAAGAGCGCCAGCTCCGACTCGACAGGGGGGGGCAGCGAGTCGAGGAGGGCGCGCATCTCCTCGAAGTTGAGCAGCAGCACGTCCTCCACCAGGTACTTGTTGGCCAGCTTCTTGGTCTCCTCCAGGCCGTGCAGGGCGGCGATCTTGCACACCTGCTTGTAGTTCTGCACCGAGATTTGGTCGTTGAGGAACTGCACGCACAGCTTGGTGACCTGCGGGATGTGCAGGATCTTGCTGACCGACAGCACCTCCTCCA
Source organism: Cisticola juncidis (assembly GCA_013400215.1). Lineage (NCBI taxonomy): Eukaryota > Metazoa > Chordata > Aves > Passeriformes > Cisticolidae > Cisticola > Cisticola juncidis. The sequence goes on along the minus strand of VXBR01009214.1, from coordinate 68,688 downwards.
CCGTGTCCAGCGAGAGGGTCACGTTGGCCGTGTACAGGTACTCCAGCACCAGTCGCAGCCCGATGGACGAGCAGCCCTGCAGCACCAGGTTGTTGATGGCCCGCGGGCTGGCCAGCAGCTTGTCCTCCGGGGAGGAGGACGGGGTGCCGGGCTCCTCCTGCGTCTGCGGCGGCGGCGGCTCCTTCGGCGGACCTCCCAGCCCGTCCTGGGCGCCGGGCCCCAGCCCCAGAGCGTGGGGGGGCCCGCCGCTCCCGCCGCCGCTGGAGAACAGGGATCGGAAGTACTGGGAGCAGGAGGCCAGCACGGCCTTGTGGCAGTGGAACTGCTGGCCCTGGGCCGTCAGGGTCACGTCGCAGAAGAGCTGCTTCCTCCACAGCAGGTTGAGGCCGTGCAGCAGGTTGTCGCTGTGGCTGGGGTCGAAGGTGGAGGTCCTGTCCCCGGATCTGGACATGGCGAGCGGCCTCCGGCACACCTGCCTTTTAAACCCTCCTCCAACCTGGGCAGAGGGGGGGGGAGGAGAGCGGGGTGGGGGGACACACGGGACGACACAACAATAAACACAGAGCTTTAGAGGCCCGGAGGGCGCATCCCGGCTGTGTGCGCAAGGGTGG
>VXBR01009214.1:44198-66357 GCA_013400215.1 Cisticola juncidis | reverse complement strand
CCCTCCCTCTCGCTCTCCCTCTCTCTTCTCTCTCTCTATAAAGAACCGTCAAGTTTTAGTGCGCATTGCTAATTAGTCAATTTCTCTCTGCCTTCACAGGCTGGCGACTTTGCTGCTGAGCTGAAACTGCTAATTTCTGTGACCAGCTTTTTTCTTAGCTGTGATCTGGATGAATGAGTAGCTGTCTCACAGAGATGACAAAAATAAACTCTAATCCCCCCAAAAATTTCCACTACATCTTTCTCATGCATAGATTTATGATCTTCAAGGGCCCTGTGCAATATGCAAACTTTTTTGTGTGTCTGTTGCTGGGGGGGCGGGGAGGGGTGTGGGGAGTAAGTCTTGTATTCAGGTTGCACAGTATTTGTTTTGTATTTCTGCTCTCCCCCCACACCCCAGGAGTGATGGAAATATTGTCTGGTTTCAGTAGCTGATACCTTGTCACCCCCCATCTCCTTGTATTCATATTATTGCTTTGACAGGATACATCCTCCTTCCTTGCAAGTGTGATGAGGCTGTAGGGGTGGAAGGGAGAGAAAGTGAGGCTACTAAATGGTGTTAGTGGTAAAAGGTTCCTTTTACATTTGTTTCCTTGCACTGTTCAAGATTTATGATCTTGTTTGAAGGCATATTTTCTCTATCGTTTTTTCTGGTTAGACAACCGTCTCTGAACTTCACTGTCAGCTCTTCAACTGATAAGGGTTCAGAAGTCACATTTTTTTATTGGAAGATTAGCATATTGTCAGATTTGTCTTTCGGTTTCGAGACTTTGCAAAGCAGAAGCCTGAACCAAATGGCAGGAAAGCAGCTGCTATTTCACAAACATAACCTTTCAACTTTCTGCCAGAGCTGATACCCTAAAAACATGCATAGCACAGCCCATGGGTTGGGGCTTTGTTTTGGTTTTTGCTCCTTTATAGTTGTAAGAAGCAGAGGGAATTGGGAATTCTTATTCTAGACATTTTTGGCTTTTTTTTTCCACCAAGGGACATTTTGGTAGAGGACATGTTCTCCACACTTTATCTCATGATATATTGTACCCTCACATTTATAGCTCTGTTCTTCTGTTGTCAAACCTCCAATTGTAAAAAAAAAAAAAAAAAAAAAAAAAAAAAAAAAAAAAAAAAAAAAAAAAAAAGAAGAAAAAAAAAAGGTGGAACGTATGCCCTTGAATGAAATCCACATGAAAGGAGACTGCGATAAGCACTCACAGAAAGTTTTACCTGGTATGAAAGCCTCGAGCCCCATCCCCTTTCACAGATGATGCTCAGGCTCCTGTTAATTAAAGCACACACCAGGAGTGGCACTTTGAATGCCAGGTCTCATGGTCTTTCTCTTTGACTTGGCCAAGGATGCCAATGCATTTACAGAGCTGTAGTCAGATTGCTCAGGAATGCAAAGGACTGGAACTGAAAGGCATCAAGGCAATTTTTGCTTTTATTTATTTTCAGGTGACCTTAAAGAAGTTCTGCCATACTCTCTCTTTTTTCTTGCCAGATAGATCCTTCCCCCCTCCCTTGGATGTCAGTTATTTCTGCAAGAAATTTCCAAGAGAGGTAAGGCAGCTGGTGGTGTGGGGCATGGTATTCTTCCCAAAATGACGCTATCCTATGCTGTTTCTAAAACCATGTTCTTTGATCTGCTCTAGTTGTGGCTTCCTCCCTGCTGTATGCTGTTGGCCACACAGATTTTCACCCCGTTGAGATGAAGAGAAATGTGAATTACAAGATGCCTCCATTTTGGCAGTAGCTGGTGTCTTCAGTGATGTGAGTTGTCTCCCAACTGTAGTAGATGGGAAGAATGCTTTCTATGTCATGCTTTTCATGCTGAACTTTGCTGCCGTAATGGCTGTAAATAAACCCCATGGGGTTTTGTATCAGTTTGCACTGACTAATGTGTCACACACACTTACACCATTGCAAGCTGCCAAAATACATCCTGGTAGCAAGTTTCTTGGACTAGCATACTGGTATGTTTTGCTCTTTAGTGAAAAGACCTGGTTAATTTTTATTTAACTTTGCTACACTAACTCGGGTTGAAATAAAGTTCAGTCTTAACTTACGTGTATGATTTGTAGTCACTTATAAGTTACACTGGAGAAATATTTCCAAAAGTCATGGGTATGGTATTTTCTAAATGATCTTAAATATTTTGAAGGGAAACATCAAAGTTTCTAAGTTGGGTGCTTGATTTCAACGTGAAAAATAAAAGTTCTTTTCTTAGAGATGGCAGCTGTTGGCAGAAAATACTATGTGCTACCTTTCTTCTTCTGTTACTCCCAGACCTGCACCATGTAAAATTACCTATTTTTTTTTCCCTTGGAGCAAAAGTAGATGTACTTGACACTTGGTTTAAGCAGGGACTTCACACCTCTAATTTATATATCTAAAACAGTCACAGACTTTAGGGAAACCACTGGGAGCAAAGACCATCTCCCCTGAGACACTGAATACATAAGAACCCTGAAGTGTTCCCTAGCATAGCTACAGGGCTCTGTTCCTAAACTGGATTTCCAGGGAGAAGTAGGCAGTGAGCCATGCTTTCATCTTTTCAAAGCCAAGGGTTTGGAGGTGTTATCCTTTCAGTCATCATCCTTTTCCTCAGTTCTTTCCATCCCAGCAGATTCCTCAGTTTCCCAAAATCTGCAGAGGCTTGTGGTAAGAAGATCAATAGTACAAGTTCCAAATCACATCTTGCCATTAAAAGAAGAGGTCCTGGTGCAGGAGAGTCTTTTATCAAGACAGGATAATACATAGTCATTGAAATCCTAGAGAACAAGCTCAGTAAATAAACAAGGTAAATACTTTTCAGTAGGATTAATTTTATAAAAAAGAGAAAATTTGAATGCCTTTTTTGTCCGTGCTTGTAATATAAAATATATCTCTGCACAACCGGTGTTTGTGGGGTTTTTCTGCGTATTTTGTTGTGATATCCTGGTACATCTCAGAAATCAAGTTACATGCAGAGTATCTTTATTATTAAGAACCAAAATAAGTGTCAATTCTGAACACCTGCCCTTTTGTTATTGAGACTGCTGTCAGAAACAGAGCTTCTGCTGCCTCCTCTCTCTGGGGCACAGAATATGTCTTTGTGCAAATCATCTGGCTGCTGAGCTCTCTCAACTGTCTGCATTTCTGCCACTGTTGCATTTCAGATGGTAGGACAGAGATTCTGGAACTCACCAGAGCCACCTGGATGTGGATGGAATCTGCCACCACAGGAAAAGAAAGTTCTTTCCAGGGGCCTTCCAGAAAGGGAAAGGCTACAGGCGGGCTGGGTTGTTTCTGTTGGGCAACAAGCCATGCCAATTGTTTGGACACACCTGAGCACAGAGGTCCCTTCTGAGGTACAAGTGCGGCACAAACATGAACAAGAGCAGTACTGGCAGTTACCAATGATGCTGCTCTTGCTGAATGTTGTTGTACAATCCACCCTGAAGCTTCTGACGTGGAAGTCTGTAAGCTCACCCTTCTGAAGGCAGACCTGGTATCCCAGTGCACTGTTCCTGGAGTACAGATTAACTACTCACTTTATCACTGGTGGTGTCAGAGTAGGAGTAGGGCAAGGAGTGGGGTATTTCAGGAGGCCGTGGTAGTGGTTGTTAGACCCACGAGTCTGGACATCTGGATTCCCACCACTGGCACACAGCAATTGTACCTACGCTGGTCTGCACACTTTGTTTAGCACCTGGGAACCATTCAAAGCTTCTAAGTGCCTTATTGTTCTCTGAGGAAACCACTTCCCTGGAAACCAAGGAGATGTGAGGCATTGCAAGGAGCTGGGAGGCCAAGAGAATAAAAAGTTGCCTTGAGTCTAATGATATAGATGTAACAACCTCGACCCAGGTGCATTCTTGACTATCTCTGTGCTTCAGTTAACAAATGCTAAAAAGGGTTTTCATTAGTGCAGTCCAAGCCTCTCCCAGCCTGTGGTTCCTCAGCCCTGCTGAGCACATCTGCCCAGCTTCACACCCAGCTGGGTGTTTCTAAATGCTTACTACCACCATTGTGATGCCAGTGGCATCTGCAATTGTGTGACTGCAGAGACTGGCACAACTGGGCCCCAAGGTGTCACAGGCATGAGGTGTCCTGATTAATCCATGCTTGCCTAGTGCTTTGAGATTCCTCCAGGAGTACTGATTGGTTCTATTTACACTCACAGATATATTGGGAAGTATTGTTTCTGTGCCTGAATGTATACAAAACAGAAATCTGACTATAACAAAGAGTCTTAACACCATTAAGTATTCAGACTTTTGCCCTGTTTACCCAAAACTCTGATGGGCGTGGACTGGGTGCAGCTACATAGTACCCTAAATGAGTGATCCAAAGAGCACTGAAAGGCAAGTTGTTCCTCCTCTTATAGTCCACAAAAAGGTGATAGAGTAAACAACATTAAAAAAAAAACATTTAATGCAATGCTGTGCAATCAAGATGACATGAATAAAGTTTGTAGAAAACCAGTAGCTTCTGAAATATCAAAATATAAGGTGTTTCCTCTGAAAGAGTTATTAAAATAACTTGGGGGGAGGCAGAACTCAGAACTGTTAAAAGAAGCAGTTAAGCTTGGGGAAATTGCAATCTAAAAGCAAGGTGGATTAAGCAAATCCTTCTGTACAGAACCATGCTACAACTAGGAACCCTCTAACCATCACTTGGAAAAGCTTACGCTCTGGGACTCGATTTTCAGGCATATAATACGAGCTTTAGTGATTGTGTCTGCTCTGTACTCCCAATTAAGGGATACTCTCTTGTGCTTAAGTCCATTTCTGTTCAGGAAAGCATTTAAGCATTTCTTAAACCATATTCTTAAGTACTCTCTTGAAAGGGAATGGCATCCTGTTGTGGGATATGTGTGTGTGCATTTGCCAGTCACTTTGGCTGAGTTTTCCCAGCCTGGTGCACACAGGACTCATTGCAAAACTAAGAGGAGGATACATTGGTGGCAAGTGACACTGTTGATTGCTCTAAAGCCACAGTCAGGCTTTGTAAGTGTTCCATCCCAGTTGCTTGAGGCAGTGTTTCAAGAAACACAAGGGAAAGGGCTAGTTTGAGGGCAATAGGACCTAACTGGTTTGCAGTGGCTAGAGTACATTTTTGTACTGAAGAAATATATAATCCATAGGCTTAATGTGTCTCTCATAAGCCCCGAGAGACCACTACAGTTTTTAAAGGAGAGAGGAGTTGCAAAAATTTTTTAAATCCCTTTCAAGCAAAATCTGCTGACAAAGAGATTTTTCTTCCATCAGTCTAAGTGCTCTAGGGATAGAAATCTTTCCCATATTACTCTATTTTAACTGCCCCAGGATTGCCTTCTCCCTTTGGATATGGCAGAAAGGATTCCCTGTATGTCCAGTCCCTCATGTGGAAATAATGAGGTAAAATAAAATGTGACATTAGCTTTGACCACCAAGATGCTTATTCATTAACAATTTGGGGGGCATATGTGTAAAAAAGAAAAGGAAAGGTGAGTTCAGATTGATGGTTTCCACTTGGTTTTCTCCATCTTTCTAAGACAACACAGAGCACCTTCTGACCTGGCTGCTTGAAGACTAGGGCTGTGTTTAAATGCAGTCTTGTTCTGCTGCAGGGGGGAAGAAGGTGATCGCTCTCGATCTCTCTGTGGAGATCCTGTGTCATTGCTTTCTCAGTAACCAGGCTTAGCACAGTGAATGTGCTGCTTCTCCCCATTCCCAAACTGTATTTTTAAAGTCAGGACCTCATCATTTGAATTAGTTAGTTTGCTGAGAGAAAAACCACAAACACAAAACATATAGACAGAGCTTTGTGAGATTAAACCAGGTAATCTTTAATTTTATGTAGTCAGTGAAGGTCAAGCATTATTCCCCTAGCTGGTGTTGACCCTCACTATTTGGTGAGGGTGATTTTTGAAATGCAGCAGTGGCTCCAACTTAACCCAGATAGCTACCCAAATAAACAAGTCCTGTTTCCACCAGGTCTAACTGCAAAAAAACTACCTGAGGTTGTGGTAGCTTTGTAAAAATACCACTTTTGTTTGTTTGTTTGTTTTGGTTTTTTGTCAGGGATTATATAAATGTAGTATCAGATAATCTGGGGGGAAATTAGGAGAAAGAAAAGAAGCCCTTTCCTTTTTTCAAGTATTTCTCTGCTTCTCAGCAAAGTGGGAAGTTGTGTCCAGCTCTCTCTGGTTCAAATCTGGCCAAGGCAGTAGAAACCAAAAAGAAGTCATCACTAAAAGGCTGGCAGGGCTCTGTGTGTCATCAGCCAGCTGTTTCAGGCCAGCATCTAGTTCACATAATAAAAATATCCTTATATTTGTCTCTGAGTGACATTACCTTGGAATACAAACAGATCATCTGTGGTCTGCTTTGTCAGGAAGGATATTCCAGCCTTTCACAGCTGGAAATGGTTCCCCTGCACGTTTTCAAAGATTTCTGTAGAGTCAAATGGGAAAAGTGAGGCAATCAACAGTAGCTCTATTTCTCTTGTGCCAAAAGATTAAGAAGGGACTATAGTTTCCTCTGATATCAACAAGCTCATTCATGAGCCCTGTACCAAAGGTTAAAAAAGCAGGTGTGAAGGTAGATATCATTAATTCTAAAAAATGGTGATGAAATAGAACAAAGCAACATTTGATGTTGGAGCCCAGTCATGAGAATTGAATATCTTTTCTTTTTTTTCCTTAGGCTCAAATTCCCTGTGTGATTTTCAGGTAACTATTGCTCACAAGATAACATCTTCCTGTCTGCCCAATGCCTGTTGCTCATTTACACCAAGATATAAATAAACATCCCAGAAATTCTAGAGCTGAGAAATAACACTGGAGAAAAATGAAAAAGGTTTCCATCTTAACTTCATTTGGACACAGCTCATCAGCAGGCAGTTCATTGCTGATACAAAGGTACAGTCCTGGTGGACCCAGTGACTGCTCACACAAGCTGTGAATCTGGCCCACTGCTATTTTATCTGTGGTAAAACTGGGAGACAGGCAAAATTAAGAACATCCCTTTGCTTAGATTTTTTTTTCAAATTAGACATATTTTAGTTATAAAAGATTGCAAAATTGTTCAAAATAATAAAAACTTAGGATTTCTGTGAAGCTTGTCTCAAGAATAGCCATGGTGATTAAAAAAGAGTAAGATTAAAAGAAAGTTATGTATTGCTCCTTGACTTTGGTTTCAGGACTGAATGGATTTTAAGAGCCAAATGACAAATCCTTTAAAATGAGGTTAACAATGCAAATTCTGTCCTTTTTAAGCCACTGTGTCATTCCTGTAATATCCAGACTTTTCCAGCCTGAGGTCCACTGTCAAGAACTCTAAGTGACAGACACCCAGACTAAAACTAGGGCAGTGACTCGAGTTATTTTTGAAGTTACAGCTCAACATACAAGATTTCATGCAGTAGCTCTGATGACAAAAATGAATTTACCACATGGAATCTCACAACATATTGTGCGGTAACTCAGAAAATAACTTGGGTTACCATTGCAAATATATATATATAATACACATTAACTGCATTTATAGACACTGATCTATTAAGTCATTTTCCTACACTACCTTCAGACCTTTTGTCTGAAGCAGAAAAACCATCATTAAAGCTATGGTTTGCCAGACAATTACTTTGTCAAATCTCAAGAAATTGCATAATAAATTGTATACATGCATCAAACATGAACAGCAGAGGGGTATAACAAGCTGTGTATTTCCAGTCCACTTGTTCTTTCATCTAAACAGTAGCTGTTGTTTTGAAGAGTAATCCTATGTTCTTTTCAAGGCACAATACGTACATATACATTTATCTATCAAACTAAGTAGAAATAATTGAAACACTTAATATGCACAGTAATAAAGAAATGCATGAACAACTTCATTATTAATGTCTATTGATTATTTATGTTTTCAAATAGGCAAATGTAGCTACTAATATTTGATCATGTTAGTCTACATGTGCATTTTGGCTTTACCTGTTTATTGGCAAGTTTACTATCCACATTATGGGTATTTTTATTGCTGTACACTCATTTGCTATGCACATAACTGAGGTCAGTTTACGAACTGACTAGTGTTTACTCAATTTGATTACTATGTAACATTGCTGAGACTATTCTCCCTTTGGAAAATTAACTGTACAAGGAAGCCCAGTAAATCTTTACTTAAAAATTCCAAACTTTAGATTGATTTCAGCAGTAGTTCTGTATTGATCTAAAAAGCTTTGCGTTCCTAACTAAAAACTAATCTTTATTTCACCCTTTAGTGACTGCAGCCATAAATATGTTCACTCATACTGGAGTTTAGTGGATTAATGGTTATTGGAGATTGTGGCTTCCAACTGGGGTTGGTAAACCTTAACCTTTGGAGGACAACATGAAGGCATTTACCCCTTGTCATCTGTAATAGCTGGGTCCCCTCCTGACAGTTACCTGGATGTCAAAGAGGAGGCAGAGCAGGGGATGGGGATTAAAGTACGAGCGGCTCACTTTATCTACCCCGTTACTCGTTACACTGACCACTGGACCCAGACCTGGCTCCTTTTCTGATGCAAAGCCATTGAAATGAAACAATTTGTTTCATCTGTGATAATGGAACTCTGAAATTTCCAACAGCTAGAATTAGTTGTACCTCATAATCGATAGACAGAAGTCTTGTGCCTCCTTTCATTTCACCATATTTGTGGGAGATGTTTTATGTGACTCAGGACAGATCTTTCTCACTGTCTCTGACAGAAGATTTTCAAAGGCAGCTGGTGGGAGATATTGCCTTACATTCCACTGCAATGACTTACTAGTTACTATCCCAAACATAATTACACTAATTGTTATAAAAACCGTAATTGCAATAATGTCTTAAAGCAGGGTTTATTCCAGAATGTCATGTTCTGAAATAGATGTCAATTAGCACTTAAGTTATGAACAAGCCATCCCTACAAAACTTTAATTCACTCAAGTCAGTTTAAGTAACTCAAGAAAGCAATGTGAGGGTAGAAATTATTCCCACATGTAAGGACTGAAAGATCTGCCCTAACTTTTCATTAAAGAGAATAATGATTATTGAGAACATAAAAAAATTATTTCATTAGCAATACAGAGAAGGTTTCACTGGAACACGAAATATACAAAATGGTAGATGTCAAGTGATTATATTAACAGACACAATTCAATATCCATTGTTCCAGAAAATATACTGAGCTTAAAAGAGAGATTTCTTCTGCAAGAAGTACTGACTCGAGCCTGCCTAAATTCAAGGGAAAGATTTATTTTTCATAAGCAGGTACCATCTCGTGACAGTCATTTCTATAATTATTCCCATTTGAGAGCATAAGGGATACTTGTGTCAAAAAGGGTGCCTGGTTTTTGGAAACTGATCTTATTTTAAAACCTTTCTTTCTATTTCTATTAATTCTTCTATTTTTGCAAGTCAAATTCCCAGGAAGGGAGATTGCTTTTGTAATAACATAGAATTGCAGTTGCTGGCAGCTGTTGCAAATGATTCCAGGCAATTTACGTCCCTTGAGACATTTTCCCAACATCAAGGTAATCAGGGCCAGTGGGATATAATCTGGGAACAGTTTTAACAACAAGTTTCCCATCCTGGACCAAAAAACACAGTCCCAGTGTGGATGAAGGTTGCCTGTTGTGCCTTGACATACTCTCCTAACACATAGCTGCAGATTTTGCATATGTTTTGTTTATTAAAATAAGAGCATTGACTCAAATATTTAAACAAAGGTAACAAGACTGTGGGAATACCAGACATCTGCTAATCAAAATGTTACCCTTATTCTAGCATTTCATTTTTTTACCTTTTCCCTCTTCCTTCGGTGTTCCCTGACCCACCTCCCAGCTTCAAATTGTTTAAGATTTTACTCAAGAAGGTCAAAATGCCCAGGGGTGGATGGGGTGTGGCCCTACTGTTTGCTGTCCTCATATCAGATGGAAAGAGGCTTTCTGGGGGTCTTTTGCAAGCTTTGGCTGTCAACAACAACCACTGGGGCTTTGTGAAGATAATCTCAATTTTAATAACAAAGCATTGCCTATCTGAAGTGTGTAGGTTTCTAGAAATCTTTGATCATCTGGACTGAAGTTTGTTATCCCTTAGTTGGCAAAACAAGCCGTAATCTGGAGACAGTGGAAAGAACAGAGGGTCCTTCTGCTGCAGGAGGCTGAGGAGACAAAAGTCTATCTCTGTTCCCCCTTCAAGCGTGCAAGGAGAGTGTACACAAAATGATGGCAGTTAAGATTATCCTAAAAATATTGGCTCATTAGCGGTCCCTAAAAGCTTTGTGCCATATAAATGAAGTCACAGTAATTGCAAGTATTTTCTGATTGCCCGTGGGGTGGAAACAAGAAGGAATGATTAAATGCTAAAGCTGATCTCTCTGGTTTACCTGGGAAGCCTCCTCTGAATGCACATGTATTTGATGCCACATAGACAACAGCAGCAAGAAAAATGAAATTGGTCTTTTTGGCCCAGCATGAAGCAAGAAAAGCGAGTAGTGCTGTGCACCAGCTAGAAGAGATTATCCCTCCCTTCAGCCCCAACTGTAGAGATCTTCCAGCATGTGGGAAATACCTTCATCTGCCTGCCTGGAAGGAACAGAAAAAAAAGCGTGTGTCTCTTACTGCCTATTTCTCTGGTAGAGCAGACCCAGTGGTGGTGTGAGCCACTGCTGTAGAGTGTGTTGGCAGGAGGACCAAGTGCCCCAGGGAGCAAGTGGTGGTGACAGGAGACCACCAAGCTCATTTCTACTGAATCCATTTTACTAAGCCATTGCAGGGCAAGGACACCAGCTCTGAGTTCTTTCAGGATATTGGGGTGATCAAGTCTGATGGATTAGTGGGATAATGGCACAAAACAAGGGAAATGAGAGTAGGCGATTGATGTTTTCTGGCTGAGGAAGGAGTATATGGACATGGTTTTATGGGCATGGGGTTTTTTTTTGGTGGGAAGGGCATGCTCACAGAACATCATAGGCATCATTGGGTGAAGGGGATATATTTCTAGGAATCTTTGTTAAATCTATGGGGGTTCATCACTCATGGTCATCTAACTGAGATCAAAGTAGGGCCACCTAGAGTAAATTGCTGTTCTCCTCAGGGAATGCCAGGCTGCTTAGAATATTACAGTAAAAAAGAAAAGAAATTAAAAATTACCTCATCATTTCACACAGCAGTAAATATGTCATAAGGATTTTTTATCACATGGACTTGATGCACACTGGGCAGTAAGAAAATAGATTTGATCAACAGGAATAACTGCCCTAGAGCTAATATGATCTACTGAGTCACAAATCCTCTTTTTCATAATGCTTAAATACGGATTTACATGATGGACTATAACAACTCCAAATGCACCGTTTATATTTATCATGTAAATAACGATGAGCTTTCAAATTAGAATGCAGATCAAAATAGCACACTAGTTATTCAAATTGCTTCTTGGTTCAGAAACTCACTTTTTTTACTCATTCAATGGTATCAGCGGTTTAGGCTGTGATCGTGCGTTACTGAGGCCCGTGTGAGTAATGTGCACATGAAAGTGGTCCTGCTGAAGTTGGTAGGTTTACTCAGCTATACAAAGTTGCTTATGGCTGAATTTACCTGCAGGAGAGACATCAAAGTCAGTAAGGACACTTTATTTTTCCGTGTCAACTTCCAAAGATTCTGTGAGTTGAGCACAAAGAGCATGTTAGCACTCACTGTTTGCTGCCAGGGGAATCCTTTCTGTGCCCAAAGCATTTATGATCACTATGAACTGGTATGCTAGCTTTTCTATTGTTTTCTTCTTCCATAATTCAGTACTTTAAGAAATGCAAGAAACTTTGCTAGGCTCCTCTTTATGTGCATGCACCTTCAGAAATCCTGTGCTACCCTCTCTCAGCCTGCCTCTGCACCCCTCAGCTGTATACAAGCCCTTTGGCTTGCATGTGCCTAGTGTAGGTCCAGCATTTGGTGTTTAAATCTTTAATAGTTAAGCAGTAAATTGTTCTCCAGACTGTCCAGCGTTGCTGGGGAATGGACACACTTTCACCTTTGATACTAAGATGTCAACCAGGGGTGGCTTCTCTGTTTCTCCAGTGCTAAAAACCAGTCTTATGCAAAAAGCCAGTACAAAGGTCTTACAAGTTAAGTTATTCAAGTCCTCCCTCAGCCCTAGAAATAATTTCTGATTGCTGTAGTTTGCAGCAGACAACAGGCTTTTGGTTGCCTCTCAGTAGAAAGGTGAGTTCTAAAAATAATTGAGGTTCAGGGGATACTAGAAAGCTCAAAGGTTATTTGGCATTTTTTCTCAGTCTGTACCCCTCTCCCCCTAAACAGACAGAGTCCATCCCCTTCTAGTTTCTCTGAGTTAATTATAACTTGCATTGAGTAGTGTCATGGAGAGAGACATAAAAAGCAGCAACACTAATAGTACTCAAGGGGAATTTAGCAGCTCTACAGCAGAACAAAAATCTCCCAGCAAAGAGTTGTGGCAATAAATGAGCCAGTTTGATACCAGTCAAAGTCCACATGCAGATAGATTTATTTGCTCTATATTAGCCATGCTTTTCCAATTTCATGACTTAGAGTTATTTCTGTAGGAAGGATTCCACGTTTAGTTTGAGAGGCAGCATGTCCCTGTAAAATAAAGCATTCATTGGCCACTGCACTAACAGAGGGACACTGGAGTTCAAATGAGCTTTTGCAAATCCCCAAGAGGAGAAGAAAAAAAAGACTTGGCAACTTCTTAAAAAGAAATATTTGATATTACATTTCAGCACAGTTGAGGGAGAGTAGATGGAGGTGTCTTGCTGTCTCTGTGCCCTCTTGAGACAAATCAGAGACAGCCAGAAGCAATCACATTATGAGCAGAGCTGTGTGGGGGCTTCCCCAGTCTGTGTGCTTGATCTCAGATCAGGGGCAAAGGACAGCATGGAGGTGATGCAGAAAGCAATACAAAACAGACCTGTGGTGCCAACATGTAGCTGCTTGCTTCTGTTTAATCTGTTTGTGCTGTTTTAATGTTAGGCAAATTCTCAAGGTCAATAGTACCTTACTCAAGTCAACAAGCAGAGGAGACAAGATTAATATACTCATATCTAGAATCCCAATCAGCCTGTCTCCTTCCTTCCCTTTCATTACTACTGGGTTATCCAAAATATCATACTCTTCTGCATGAAATTCAGCTTAGTCCTTCCTTCTCCTTCTTCTCCTTCTCCTTCTCCTTCTCCTTCTCCTTCTCCTTCTCCTTCTCCTTCTCCTTCTCCTTCTCCTTCTCCTTCTCCTTCTCCTTCTCCTTCTCCTTCTCCTTCTCCTCCTGTGACCTCTCTTTGTCTCTTCTCAGCAAGTGATTATCAGGTTTTTCATTAATAGTCTGAGCACCCTTTTGCTTTTCTAGCATATTCCTCCTTGTAGGAGGAAAACGGGTATTTTTCATCAAGAGGGTCAACTAAGTAGCAGAGATATAGCAAGAATTCACTGGGTTCATTTAACTATATTTTTCTGCAGAATTTTTCCTTGTGGTGGCCAAATTCCTACTTGCAAAATGTGCTGACAACCGTGCTCCTTGGTAAAATGTGAACAGAATGAAGTCAGTGTTGTGGACACCATCCCAGTTAGGAATCCTTCTCTCAGATATATCTATTTCCTATGGAATATCTTCATGTAATGTAGTTTGAACTCGTGCTGTGAACTCATGCCCATCCATGACTTGGATCAGACAAAACTGACAGAAGCATAAAAGTGTTTCTGCACGTAGTTGTCCCCAACACCAAAACAGCCTTTAATATTTAGTTGTTAAAGGTCTGAAACATAAGAATGATCTCTAAAGTCTGGAATTTGTAGACTTCTGTTTTTCAGGCTGCCTGTTTTTGAGACGTGGTGCCTATGCAGTGTAGCTGATGGGGGAGTGTTGTCTGTCTGAAGAAGCTGTGAACCTTTTCCTCTGACTAGGGCAAAGGCAGCAGAGAGCTTTGTGAGCCATGGATCTGTGGGGAGCCTGACTTTATTTGTACTTGTTTCCCTTCTTTGCAAAAAGATAAAGATTTTTCCCGTGGTACTTTTAGCCAATTTCTACAGCAGTGAAGATATCCAAATGGCTGCTCCAAGTCTTCCAGGCACTCCATAGACTTTTCTCCAGGTGGAAAAGACCAATAAAGTGCTGAAAACTCTGATGGAGAGGAGAAAATGTAAGGAGAAAAAAAGTGTCCTAAATGCTGATTAAACACAGAAGAGTAGAAGCATTTGCCATGATTTCCTGTCCCAGTGTTCAAGTCAAACTGAGTTTGTTGACTACCACTTGGTCTTTTTCTAAGGTTTATGAAAAATAAACAGTCCTCCTGTGAAATTACATTGAACAAGCACCAGATACAGAGCTCCCTTCCCCCATCACCTTTCTGCACTGTTTCAAAGACTTACTTAATGATTTACATTGTTCACAGAATCACTCAAGCAGGCAAAGTGGAATTCCACCTGATCGGTAACATGGGGTACTTCCCATCTGAGCTGGAGTGTGAGCTGTTTGTCAGCTCTCCTAACGTGCCAAGAGCTATATGGGAACTGCCGAGGTGACTATAGATTATAAGGGCAAAAACATGCTTTTATTTTTGCAACGGCATGAAAAAAAAACCACAGAGAATGTCACCAGGACAGGGGACACAGTGAACGAATGCACATCAACACATTATCCAGCCTCAATGGCACATGGTACATTGTTTCCATTATCAGACAAAAAAACCTCACAAGAGACAGAGATCAAAGGGTTAGCTTTTCAGTGATCTTGTCATGCGGCTTCTTAAATGATAATGTAAAGGTTTTAAAAAACATTTACCGTAATTTCTGCTAAGTGTCACAGCCTAGTGAACCATTAAAAGTGAAGCAGCTCACTGAACCGCGCGGAAGTGAACAGATGGAATTCCACCCTCCCTCTGCTCCAGAGCCTCCTCGAACAATGCAAAGTCTTCTTTCAAATCTCCTCCTCTGAGCTCATTACCCAGGGCAAATATGTGGCAGGTTCTACTGCCACAAAGGCTGGGGCTTGCTCTTCTTTGTGGCCAGGCTGTGCAGTAGAATTTTTAAAAAATTAAAACACTAATTTAGTCTAGTTTCTGCACCTTTGCAATCCTTTCTTTGTTCTTCATTTATATGAATGCTTTGAGAAAAGGAGGACATCCTGATTTGAGCTTTCCAGTGTCTTATGGATCACTGCCAATCTTATTTTCTCCAGACTTTACTTATAAACAAAGGTATCCATTTTCTTTGGGAACAGTTGTTTGCACCTCCATAGTTCTGAATTTTCTTGAGAGAGAAATGTAGCCCTGCTGTTGCACTAACCTCCTCCTTTTACATCCTCCTCACTGCTTCCCTGCCTAGGTGACAAGTAATAGTGCACAGGTATGCATGATCTTGCACTCCCCCTGCTAATTTTTTAGAGTGCTTTATGGGCTCATGTAAATTTGGATCATTATCTCAGGGCTGAAATTTCCACTGAGTTTTGTGGGTTTTGTGAGCACAGTGTGAACCATCTCCTCAGGCCAGCTTACAGTAGAGGCTAGTAGGGGTCCTGCAAGCTCCAGTGAGGCATTTGAATCAGTGGTGCAGCAGCTGCAGGGAGAGGTGGGGGATGCTCAATGCTTGATAGGTGCCAAAGGGCTTAGGGGGAGAGGATTCATGCAATAAACTCTATTTCCACACGGTGCCATTCATTCTCCCCAAGGAGGTGGGTGAAGGATATCACACAAAGGAATGATCTTTGCTCATATCTGGACACATTTCACACCCCAAGACAAAACTAAAAGGTCTCCATGTACTTGGGGACTTGGTAAGCCTAATCTATGCTGGGTTCATTACCACAACATGTAACTAGACAAAATCAACCACTTCTAATCTTGATCTTTGAAACAACATGGCAGTCTTTTGTTCTGAAAGTACTTGGAGAATGTGGAGGCCAGAATTTGTAGCTGAAGGAAAACCCCACAAGTAAATTGGTTTTTTTTTTTTAGATTCTTAGTCTGTTTGATAGTCATCAGTGAAGCAGAGGAGAGGGTACCATTTTGTTCTCATCTTAAGCATGCTGTAAGATCAGAAGAGTTGTCTTGGAGTTTGGGTGCTAGCCATGAGGCCTGCTTTGAGATCTGGGATATAATATGTACCTTGGCATCTTGAGCTCTCCACTTTGCAAGTTTGAACTGAAAGAGGTAATTCCAGCCTTTCTGGATGCTAGAGAAGGTTGGAGTTCAACTTCATGGTGTAGCTGGTTGGTGATGTAGGCTGAGAAATATATGACTGTGGAAAAGGAAGAAGGAGGGCTCTGGTACCTCCTTCCCAGGGATAAGCAGCAGCCCCTGTCACAGGCTGTGTACAGCTGCAGGAGATGCTGCCAGCTGAACAACACATCCCTACAGGGGCGCAAAGTGCTGCTCAGCCAGGCATGACCAGCCTGGGCTCTGCCTGGCTGGGCTCTCTCTGCTGACTGCAGCATGCTCTCACCAAGGGCACCCTGTTTCTCCTTGGGAAGAGTCAAAGTACCTCCCTCAGCACATTCCCCTTTACCCACCACCCAGCCTCCTGTTTTCTCATGTGTCTGCTGTCTGTCCGTCTCTCTGCTGGGTCTCTTATCAGGCAGCATCTTCCTGTTCCTTCCCAGAGTAACACTTAGCCATATGACTCTGATCCTCCCACCACTAGCTGAGCAGAAGCAAAAGGGACCTGTCTGGTATGAGAAGCTGTGATGTTCAGGAGAAGATCTATTTTGCTCAGAAATGGCAGCTGAAAGCACAGGTAAGGTGGGAAGGGCTGAGTTGCCTTGTGGGAGAGGTGACAGCACCCACCACCTCGGTGCAGCAGCCATCCAAGGAGAGGCACAGTACCTGGCTGCATCTCTGTGAAAGGAAATGTGTGTACTTGCACCACATCTCTGACCTTTTAACCATTTGGAGTAATTTGTATGGACCAAGATACACTTCTTCCTCTTGAATTGTTCATATTGTCATGGCACATGAGAACAGCCACAATATTACCAGGGTAGACCCCGTGCCAACTCTTTTGCATCCACTTTGAAGTGGTCTTGATCACCACAAGGGTGGGATCAGATCCTTCTGTATGAAAGTTATCCTGGTTTCCCACTGCCAACAGCTTCCTTAAGAGTGTACTCCCTGAATAGCCCCAAGTCCTCTCTCTGCCATAGCCACAGGAGCTACTCTCAGAATGAGAGGCTGAGAACTGGTCCTTTTATTTGTGGAAATAGATACAAATGAGTGCTCCATGTTTCACTATCATCTTTCTTCTTTTTCTTCTTCTTCTTTGCCATTTACATTGCATGCATACAGTTGAGCAACTTGGCTTCAGTCTTGATTGAAATATTTAATGGATATTATTCATTGTTGGTATTCTCTTGATGTTGTTCTCATTCATTTTAAAACTGCCAAACCTTCCAATTTTTCAAGGATGCCTGGCCTTTTAAATAAGGAAAGCATTTTGATACCTTTATTACATTTTTTGAGGCCACATTAGCTTGTTTTTGCTATCATTTTGACTTTGATTTTAATAAACTGAATAGAAATAGCAGTCTCCATTTCTTAAATACCGCATGCTTTTCCATTATTGTCCACAAACAGTTGATTCCAATCAACTTTCTACAGCTCATTCTGTCCTCAGAATTATTGTACTTTTATAACCATTCACAAATATTTTCAGAAGTGCTTCCAATGTGATGATATTATAACCTAGCCCTAAGGGTTTATTATCTTCCACATTATTCATTTCACCTAGTCTCATTTCCTTGGACTAAGTCCAAAATAGCCCCTGGTCTTGTTGATTGCTCCTCAAACTGAAAAAAAAAAATGTTTGGTACTGCACTCAGAAGCACACAACCATCCTTAATGACTCCACTACTGCTATGCCCATCAATGTCAGTATAATTGAAATTCCACTGTAGTCACTGCCTCTGTCTTTTTACAGCTTACCCCTTATCTATGTAAGCATTTCCTGATCTGCTATTTTGTTTTAACCACTTCTCACGTGCCTGCCAGTTTTCTTTTTGGATTGTTTCATACCTTGAAGAGGTCCTTATTCATGCTTCACATTTGTCACTTATTTGACAAGCTGAATGGAAAAAAAAAGCATTATAAGGAGCACTTTACCAATTTTTGGATTTCCCCTCAATGAGGGAATAGGGCATGTCTTAGAGAATTTGCCAACTATGGTTACTCAGGTGCAAAATAAAGTGGTGAACGTAAATAGAGGGAAAACACTCCCATATTTAAGCCTCATATATTCTTTTCAACAGGCAGCTTTTCTTGGAAAATTCTGGTGGTAAAATAAAGCAGAACATTTAGGATGCTTCAAATAATACAGCTCTCCTCCTGGTGAGCAAACCATGAGGGGGCTTCCTGACCTTAGCAGTGTTGCAGTGCCAGCAGAGAGAAACCACTCTTCCATTGCTTAGCCATACACTCAGCCTTTGAGAGCCTAATTTGGCTTTTTATATAAGCAGATCTTCCTTAAACAGAATTTCAAGGTAGCGATCAGCCCTTTACACTGTAGTTCTGAGAAAAAGAGCCTTTCTCCTCATTTATTAAAAAAGTAAGTTTTACTCTTAAATGGCATGCTGAGATCTTGGATTATTGAGGTGGGTGGGTAGAATAGTTTACTTCCAAAACTGCATAATCTCACTGTTGATATTGCTAAACTGTGAGCAGTTAAATGGAACCTGGTGCTGCTGAGACTCAGTGAAATGAAACCTTCACAGGTCTCAAGGTCCCTTGAGCATTTGCCTTATGGGGCGGGGGGCTAAGGGGCCTGTTGCTCAAAACAATTGAGCCTCACCGGTGAGGATGCAGGTAAAATAAATACCAAATAAAGTGTAAGGGCTTGAGAACCCTTGCTATGTGTTGCTGCCTGTGAGCAGAAGGACTCTGGTGCGTTACTAAGATGCCCAGCTGACTGCCATCCTAAAATCCTAAGGCATGCAGCCCGCAGCCACGCAAGGAGCTCATCCGTGTTTCCCAGAGAGGATCCTGCCTCCCAAGGGACTAAGTCTGCCAAGCCCCTCGCTCAGTCCCTGCAGTGGGGAGCCAGCAGTGTCTTGCAGGGCCAGGCTGACACAGGTAATGGCATTCCTTTTGTCCAGACACCTCTACTCACACCGGGATGCTGCACCTGGCAGGTGTTTCCAGTGAGCAGCTCACACCAGGGTGCTGCCTCCTCACTGTCTCAGTGCCTCGGGAAGTTGTTAGGGAAAGCATTACAAGGTCCCTTCGTTTCTCATGTGCCTGCCAGTGTAACGTTGTGCCTAACCTCACATTTGGGCATCACCCATACTGCAGTGCATATCTAGTGTTTATTTCAGTGTCTGTCAGAGACCCAGGGTTAAAACTATTGGAGGTCCAGATGACATCTGGCTTCTCAGCTCCTCCAGAATATTGGCTGCAGTGTTTATCAGTGCATTATTCATCAAAACTGATGATGCAAAGTACAACATGCTGTCTGCAGCTCAGCGTAAGAGTGGAAAGAAGTTGGCAGAAATGCCTAGTGTTCTGTGAGCAGCATGTAATCAATAGTCTGGGTGCTTGTTCACTTTATGTTGATGACTATTCCCTCTGGTACATCTTTGTATATTTTTGGGTTCTCTGTATTGCCAGCTGTGCGATTTTTCTCTCTCTTTTCTTGATACCAGCTTTGATAGAACAGAAGGGGCAACCTTTTGTGCAGTAGGTGTCAAATCAAATAAACTATTTGCACAAAGCTTGGAAATGAGAGTCAGAGAAAAAAAGATTTTGTTGAGATTTTCCATGACAGACTGATATTTTTTTTTCCTTCTTACCTTCTATTCTATTTTTTAAAGGAAAAAGGGAGAGATTAAATGTAGTAGAGCTAAAGACTGCTTTAACTGTCATTAAAATTTTGAACTGAATTCTGCTTTTCAGGTAAGGTACATGTAGCAAGGCTTCAGAGTCTTCAGTGAAGTTACCCCCATTTACACCAGTGTAACAGAGCAGAGTGTGAATGCTTATCTTTAATGCAAGAACTTGCAAAACAATAATCAGATTCTCAGCTGGGGTAAGTTGGCAAGTTTCCATTAAAGTCAATGGACCTAGGCTGATTTACACCAGCTGACGATCTGCCCCAGTATCTGCTACACTACACACACCACACACACACAAGCCACTGCTTATTTATTTTCAGTGTTAGACCTGCATGTAAATTTGGTACAACAACAACCAAAGAACAGTGTAGGTGAGTCTTTATAAAAAGCCATATTGCAGATAAGGACAGCATTATTCTTCTTACAGATCTCTCCTTAGCATGTGGGTATCAGTATGCAAAGTCTTACTATTCCTGTCCAGTGCAAGAATTATAAAGAAGAGTGGAACTAAAAATGGCTGTTTCACTTGTGGCCCAAAGCAAAATAGCAATCTTCAAAATTCAGAAATGGAGACTTAACACTAATTTTCCTAAGTAAAACATAAGGGAAACAAAGCAAAGCAAAATCTTGCTATGTCATTTAATGGCACTTCTTAGAAGGGCTGTGTAATTTCTGTCTTTCCAAGGGGGTTCTGTTTCCAAATATGTTAACCAGCAGTATGTGGCTCAATATGCACAGTAGCAGAGGGGATTGCTATTCATCAGTTCCCTGCCATTTTCCCAAAGCCACAGAAGGCCAGACCATGCACAGGATGGAAATGACTGCTAGATCTGAACAGTGTGTCAGTCCCAGAGCACCATGTAGCCAATATGATGGGATTTTTATATTTGAACAGGACTGCTGATAAACAGTAGTATAAGTAAGCGCTGCGTGGTTGTCTAGGTAAGATGAGCTTGGGTTAGAAAACATGGGAGTGTAAATCAGCAGTTTATTTGCTCTTTCAACAGAGTTCTTCTGTTTTGCTTTCAAGACTGAGAAATGTGCCATAGGGTGATTAAGAAAAAAAAAATAGAGAGGAACAATGAGTTTCAGGCTTGAGAATGTTTGTCTAGGTAATGTGTCTGGAATTGAAGTTGGAATGATGTTCATGAACCTGCATTGACTCAATAGGTGCCGTCTGCAGCTCTTCTGTCACAGCATGAGCTCTTCCTGCCTGAGACAGGGAGGTAATAACTTCAGTTCTATTGCCATAGCTAAGCAACCTTCCAAGACTTACTAGGGTCACAAATATAGGCCTTGTGGGCTCACATGGAGAACTGAGGAATATCAAAGGGCCTGTCTTGTACCTACTCTGTCTAGGGCACTTGGAGCTATTTCTTTAGTAGCTGCCATGTTGGGACCAGAGAAAATGATGGGATGAGAAACATTTCGTCACTGAGAAGGAAGGGAAGATATTTTATATTTCTAAAGGTTTGAAGTTTTAGGTCAAAAGACAAACTGTCCTTGAGGATGTGCAAGACAGGGAACGTGGGTTATGCTGGAGTTGGTATCTCTGCCTTGGCACTATTCCACATGCTTTCTGCAATATGTGGAGTATGTCCTGGAAGCATAATCTTTCCTAGAGGAGAGTTCTGATTAGCTCGTCAGACTGACCTGCTCATCTTATTTGTCTCAGTTCAGTAGGCATGCTGCTAAGCTCAGGCTTTTTGGATCTCTCTGAGTCATGGGGTGCTCTGGCACAGCAGATCTTCTAGGCTGGGAGTTAAAGAAGTGACAATGCTAGAGGCAAGTGATTTTTGAGAACCACAGAGGAGAGGAGAAAATAAAGAGGAAAAGTGGGTCACCACTTCTATACACTGGTGTTGGATTTGATCACAGACTGTTGTCAAATCGTGGCACATTTAGCCTTGCCCCTCAGGGGACTGTGGTACCAGAAGATCTTGCTGTGGGCAAGAGGAAGGAAAGAGTGTTATTGTGGTTACCCATAAAACATTCAGCAAGACAGAATTTTATTGCAAGGACTGTTTTGCCTGGATGCAGGCTGCAGGATTTGGACTGGAACAGTTAAAGAATTTGCTTGCAGTTGTGTAACAGGTCAGGGGTTGGGTCAGACCAAGGACCGAGAACACGTGATGTGGTTGTACTGTCCTGTAATTGTTAAACCACTTGTCACCCCCTGCTCCTGTACTTTTCAGGCTTTCAAAGGCTCAGCACACCTTCAGCAAAATCAGACAATGGGAACCCATCATGAATGTTGTAGCCTGTAACTAATGGTGTATATTTGTATAGTTCTGTGGCCCTCTCCTCTCCTCTCCTCTCCTCTCCTCTCCTCCC